>OY829506.1:14816058-15416058 GCA_963691665.1 Clepsis dumicolana
TGTTTTATCGCGCCTGTTGTCTGATACTTAAAGAGATTTAGGAGCTGAGAGAATTCAGGTTATGCCCTCTCAAGTTTTTGTTTTGTTGAATATTTTTTGGGGATAACAAACAGATGGGGGAGAAAATTAACAAGTCGTTAAAAACGTAATGGTGACACAATTTTATTGTAATAAACAAACTCGAGGTCTTTAATTTACACGAACAAAGCCTCAATGGCAGTCAAAAATGTACTTTTAGTTACATTAGTCTTTGTTTAGTTTTGCATCAAATATTACAACTTTGCTGTCTACGTTCTAATCGTGAACAAAAGGTTTATTTCCTTCATTAAAAACAGCACAGTTAATGAAATCCGATTAGGTAATGCACTTTAATATTCGCAAGACTGTATTGAATTAGTACGGAAGCTACATTAGGGTTTTCACGTTTCGGCTTGAATAAATAATGGAGACATGTACAGCCGCAGTACGCAGCTCTACAGATAATATCAAGGCCGTATAACAGTCTCAGAACAAAATAATTCAGAAGCAAAGAGTTTTCGAGTCAGTTTCCTCATCAAAGAGTCATTTCAAACGATTATTATGTAACATCATGTTGTCCTGTTGGTACAGTTTTCAAAAATCTTCAATGAAATAACCTGTGGTAACTACTTGTTTGCCTAAATTATCAGTAAATTCAATGACAATTATTAATCAAACTCTGCGATAATTATTAGGTTTTAGGTCTCTGTATATATTTGATCTATAATACGAAGAATGCAAAAATAAGGTACTTAGGAAATCTAATTTGGAAAATAAAACTACACACCACATTGTCTTTACAAACATGTTAGTGGATTTCCACCAACCGCGCAACAATCGGATGTCTAGGCGAATGTCGTACATTATTCATCATTACATAACATGATATTTGGTAACCGGTACAAATATTGATTCAATAATTATGTACCGAGTGTACTATTGATGCCAATGTTGTTCACTATCAGCTTAATTTTGATTGATTACAAACCGAATGCGGAGCAAGTTGCGATGGCGTCGTGTGACTAAATTGTAGAGATATAATTAATTTATACTTAACTAATGTCATCGCGTTAGATAATTTTAAGTAAAAATGTAAGAGCCAAGTTGAAAGTGAAGTTGATTTCTCTCACCCGTCAATTGCTTAAGTTAGTCACAAGAAAGACTAGTCCTTGAAAAGAAAACCCTTAAGGGCGTACAGTATTAATAAAGGAACGAGATTCCTGTAATCCGTAAATTAACAGCCAAACAATCACACACGTTCTTCGGCAATTAAGATAAAACGGAAAAATCACTGTCATAATAAAATTTCTTAGCAATACGACTTATTAGGTTTTCCTCATAGAAGCTAAAGCAATTTTAATAAGAGTCTTCGTTGAACGAAACGTGTGCGAATTCGACTTTTAAATTTCGAATCTTACAATATACTATAGTTAAATTGGGAAAAGATTTTACACGTCAAAGTGCTTTATGATCTGGACATAACATTGGTTTTTGCCCGATCTGTGGAAATAGTAGTTTATGCAACTGCTACATAATGAGGGTCCTTAAAACGAAACGAGGCGAAGCTGAGTTTCATAATAGGATCACACGAGTGTTTTAAGGCCTAATTATGTGTAGTTGCATACATTACTTTATCTACACACATATTATAAGTACTCTAAGATGGGTTCAGAAACCGAAGGCATGTATCATATCGAATTCGAGTTGCTGGTCATTTTCTACGGTTTCTGAACGCATTATAGAGGACTTATGATAATATGTGTGTAGATAAAACTTTTTTCACTTTACCTATCTATATACTTATAATCATCTTTTCTACGCCTCTGCGTCATCGTAGCAAATCTGTACACGCGCCATTTTATTCTATTTTTGCTTATTGTGTCACTCTTCAAATCAAAACACAGTAACAACAAAAGATATTCGCACAGAGCGACTTGCGAGAAAATGACAGGCGTGCGATGCCTCGCCCGCCCCCGAAGTACCTAAGCTACAGTTATAGATACTTATAGCCTCAACATTCAATGACAATGCACAGAAAAAATAGTTACGCAGCTGGATTTGTATTAGCTCGGTAATCCTTGCCACGCACCACAAATTAAGCCATATTTTATTAACTGATTCTTTTCAATGTATTGTGTCATATTATGTTATTTTGAAAGATTTATTCTCAACGCAATCATACAATGCGTTGAAAAATTCAGTAGGTTCAATCAGTTAAGTATTGCTTTATTGGTATACGTATTTTAACGAGATTATAAGTTCAAATACAATATAATGTCATTGTAATGTTGAATGTCATAAAAATAAAAACAAGTTCGATTAATTTTCATTGACATTATACTTAGTCTTATTCAGAAATTAAACGATAAACCCTCTTATTCAAAACGCTTGATAAGCTTCTGTTAACTTAACATTCGTTAGTCTTTATTTGTCACTTTGACATTTGTCAATGACAAAACAGATTTTCTTGTAACAAGTACGTGACTGAAGCGGCAGACTACGTAGTGCAAAATTCGAACTTCTTATCGTGTCATCCCGCTCAAGCTAATATGATTTAATACGAGAGTGAGCGGGACGATACGATACGAACTTCGATTTTCGAATTTCGTAGTAGTCCCTCTTATTTTTAATTGACTCACCGACGACATCAAGAGCAACCCTGAAGTTCCTCGTAGGCGAGACTTGGTAGTCGACTCTGCAGCGGTACGTGGCTCGGTCCCTGGCTTGGACATTATGGATGTGCAGTGCTGATTGCAGGCCATTCCACCGAGCCCGGTCCTTGAACGGGTCCTCCATCCAGTGACCGGTGTCGTCTGGTGCCCTGGTGTCATAGCTGAGGAAAAAGAATAAAAAGTTGAAGTAAGGCCGATTTAACTTGTAGGTGAGATATCGGTGCGGTATCGGTACCCTCGGTGAGCTCAGTAGGTCTAGCACAACTTACAGTGCAACTTCTATCTCGCGCGAGAACAACTGCCCGGCCTTTTCTGTCACTCAGAATCAAGCTCAGAATGCAACGGGATGGGTAATTATAATCTCGCGCGACACACAAAATCGCGGCCAGTCGTTCTAGCCCTACAGTACAGATTCTTTACCGAGCGCCTATGATTCAATGAGCACCGTTCCGCTCCCGCGCATATCCCGTAAGCCAGGAAGTGCTCATTGAAACATAGGCGCTCGGTAAAGAATCTGTACCGAGGGTCGAGCACGACTTTACGAATGCTGCGTAACGTTACGGTTATCGTATCGAGATCGAGAAATCCCATACTAAATTTTAGTTCCAAATACGCTCACGGGCGGGCGCTGTTCCAAACGTCATACAAACTCGACAGCGTTTACTATTCTATTTTACGTGACGCAGGTTTCGAAAAGTCGTGCTCGATCCTCAGAGCTTACCAAGCGTACCGATACCGCACCGACAAGTCAGGCAACGGCCTAAACGTCATCAATAGTCCCAACGTTTCACATCTTAATCAATTTAGACGACCGGGTAGCCTATGTGGTCAGAGAACCTGTATGAAGTTTTATTGTGACAAAAATAACACTGGAAGGTCAGAGGCCCGAGTACGAATATTCGAAACCTGCGTCAGGTAAAATCGAATAGTAAACGTTCTCGAGTTTGTATGACGTTTGGAACAGCAACCCGCCCGTGACAGGATTTTTGAACTAAAATTTAGTATGAGGTTTCTCGATCTCGATAAGATAACCGTAACGTAACGCAGGATTCGAAAAGTCGTGTTCGACCCTCTGATCGTCCAAACATCGTAACATTTTAATATTATGTAACTCTGACAGAGTATTCAGCGAGCTTTCCGTATTGGCTTAGCAAAGTGCAGGTGCACACGAATTTAAGTCACGTCTCGACAATTAACCAAAGTCAATTTCTGCATCGCTGCGCAATTTATAGCTGCAATAATATGCATACAGCCAACCCCTGGGGAGCTAAAAGCTCAAGAATGCAATTAACACTAGACTCGTAAACGACATGTAAAACATTAATTAAAATTGCACAGTCCTTGCGTAAAGATCGCAGCTCCATAGCATCCATTCACATACGTGAAGTTGTAGTCGCACCTTAGGGGTGTATCACTTGCGTGGAATTGCATGCCGCCAGAGTGTCTAGGGCCCTACCTAATATATAAAAAATATGTCTAGATCACGTTTGCGTTACGGGAGTCAAGTAGTATGAGAATTGTTTGTTGTCGATACGTGCCACTAGTGGCGCTGCCAATTAGCACATAGATACATTTTCTCCCATACAGTTGAAAGTCATAATGTAATGCTTGTCATAATTTATCACTGGTCATAACTCTTTTTTTCTCTGAAAGCATTAATTGTTCAGGATAAAATAAACATAACCTAATCTATACAGTTCTACAGGATGACCACTACAAAATTCCTGACTTTTTTACGGTTTCAGAGAAACAAAGAGTTATATGACTATTGATAAATTATGACAAATATTACATTATGACTAAAAATTTTCGACGAGACAAGGGGACCCCAGTAATAGGACGTAAACGCGAACGCGATCGAGACGTTTTTTATGGCCGCTGGACGCCCCGCGGTCCGCCTTTCCACACCCCGCGCTCACCCCCGCTCGCGTCCCGTCCCGAAACGCTCACAGCCGCGACGTCGTTTACTGCACACATGCGTCAGTGTCGTTTCTTTTTACGTTACTGTAAAATATTCTTTGGCTCTGTTCCATTGTTGGATGGATTAAACAATGGACGATCTCGATTTTACAAAGCGCTGGAACTAACGACAAAGTTTATCGCTTAGCAGCAACTGTTGCGTCACAGTGTTCGTGGAAAACTATTTTGATTGACTGCAGCTGAGACGTATTTATGTATAATGCTAAAGTTTGCTGGAATTTAAGCTTTATTAGGAAACAGTTTTTCTATAACGCTTGAAATGATTATGAAGTCTCTGAGAGGAGGCCTGAGCCCAGCAGTGGAACGTATAAATATACCTATACTGGAGATGTAATTTGATTTGCCAAATCTGCAATCCCATACGCAAAACCCAGTATTTCCAGCACAAAAATCTAAATAAATTGACTTGTTTCTTTCACCTCAAATAGTAGACGGTATAGTATACCTAATAAACGTGTTCAAAATTAATTTAACAAAGAGCAAAGCATGTTCATTTCCTATTTTGCGATAAGATCTTGCTTTGAAACCCAATTCGGACCCGACGTCAAACGGTTACGTAATAATTTATTAATTAATTTTATCGACAAACGAGCTAGTTTACTTTTAATTGCTTACGATGGCGTGTCACAGTTACTGATTCATAAAGTCATGAACTTAAACCAATAATTTGCTCACCGGCGTCCACCTAAAACAATGTATTTGCTCACTCGCGACCACCTAAAACAATAATTTGCTCACCCGCGACCACTTAAAAATAATGAATTTGCTCACTCGCGACCACCTAAAAACAATTAATTTGCTCATCCGCAACCACTTAAAAGCTATTAATTTGATCATCCGCGACCACTTAGCAGTACCTGGTAGGTATTAACGTGCTTACTACATAGAAGAAAATTAAAAAAATGCATTATACTATTCCGTGCATTATTATTACGAAGAATAAAATAAATAAATAAAACTAAACAGCCACATGCATGATATGCTTGAAAGTAATAAAAATAAAAACCGGTAAAGAGCGGGTAAAGCGGCAGTCGGCAACAGACGGACCGCGGAGAGTAAAACCTCGGACCGTAAATATTGTTAAATATATACCTATCTAACATACAATGACAATGCAAAGAAAAATCCGTTAAGCAGCTGGATTTGAACCAGCAACCTCGGTAATCCGTACCACGCTCCACCAATTAAGCTATACTTAACGTTGGTGTACCTAACGAATTTTTCAATGCCTTGTGTCATATTTTTATTTGGAAAATCTCTCCTCAGCGCCATCTATGAGTAGCTTAATCAAGCGGCTCACCCACTACGGAACTTCTACAGTTACGCATTAGTGGCAAGAGATGGAACTATTTTCTGAATCAATGAAAATAATCGATTTATTGATTATTTTTGTTTTTATTTTTATGAAACATTCACAGTATGAAATTCAACATACAATGAGGAGAGATCTTCCAAATAAAAATATGACACAAGGCATTGAAAAATTTGTTAGGTACACCAACGTTAAGTATAGCTTAATTGGTGGAGCGTGGTACGGATTACCGAGGTTGCTGGTTCAAGTCCAGCTGCTTAACGGATTTTTCTTTGCATTGTCATTGTATGTTGAATTTCATACTATGAATGTTTCATAAAAATAAGAACAAGAATAATCAATAAATCGATTATTTTCATTTATATACCTATCTAATGCCTACATTATGATTTTAACCAATACCTACATAATTTAATAAGCCTTTTGTTCCTGGTCTGCACCTTGATAAAAAAATGATAACAGTGCTGTGTTTGGACTCCAATTCAAACTACTTGCCGATCCCTGAGCGTAGTGTTCTTTCCAAATTGGCCTTCAATGGTCAAACGCCGAGCAATATACAGCTATTTCCTACCGTTATGAACAGTAGCCAACCAGATCAATAAGGGTTCGTGCGTTGTAAACTGCTATGTAGATTAGCTTAGGCCAACCACAATACGGGATCATTCAGTTTGGCTATGATCAATTCGGGCCTTTGTGGCTGAACGGTATGTGAATAGATTGTTGATGATTGAGATTACTGGCGGAGAAACTTGGGCGGTTGTTGTGGAATAGTTTTCAGGGTATGTCGTGAGGCATATTAATGTTTAGTTGTTTAATTTTACGCACACGTAAAACTTAAGACAACAATAAAATAACAAATGAAAACATAATACGTAATATGAAATCAAATCAAATGATTTACACTTGCTACATTAAAGAACCTAGTTATTCTTAGTTATTCTGTGATGCTAGGTACCTACCCAAGAAAAAATATTTACGAATTTAAATATACAAATTAAAAACCAGTTTTAATAAAAAGTAAAAAATAAATCTGGGTCTGGTCCTTTAATTAGGAACCATGATCGGGTGCCGTTTTTTTTGTATTTTATAGGATCTCTTACAGACAACCAAAATACAGAAATCAAGATGAGGCTAATTTAGGCTTTTTACATTTCTAAGATATGCGTCTCTCGGATTTTGGTTCCTGAACTTACAATGTAGATATCAACGGGCTCTCACGTTTTTGATTAGAACTTGACAAAACCCTGCCGACATTTTTATTTCATTATTACCTATCTCAAAAACGGCCTACCGATGAAAAATGCGTCCGAGGCACCCATCCGAAATAAATCGTTCCGTCATTTTAGTCGCTTCACATCATCATCATTCAGTCATTTTTAAGTACAAACAATCGTTTGACTTCATAATTTGGCACTTGCTAAAATAAGCAGTTTCTTTTGTATATTTTAAACTCGAATCGTTGTTATTCTCGAGGTGCGAATAGTATTTACTGAAAAACTGAAAATACAAAGCTGTAACTCGGTAAGAAAGTTTACCGAGTGTTCATCACTGAAAAGAGCATAGTTACGCTCCCTAGGGAGTTCCCTTCCAATTATGCAAAGCAGCCCTTTGCAGCCAAGTTCGGTATCTCAGAAAATTGCAGACACATCTCAGCATGATCAAATATTTTAATTCAATTACAATGAATTGCATTAGTTTTGCTGCCATGCTCGGAATGTTGAATTACTTGGCTTTAACGTTTAGTTTAGTGGAAGGTAAGTTTAATGTTTCTAAGGTATGTTTAATTATTTGCTGAACTAGCTCAGAATGTAAATAAGTAAACGCTTTATTGTACGGAAATACAGAAATAAATACGAGTTACAAACAGTGAGTACACAACAAACAAACAGTGAGTAAACAAGTACACAGGCGGACTTGTCCCTATAAGGGATCTCTACCGGTGAGCGGTAGAGAGGAGTAGTTAATCACGGGACCGACAAAGAGTGTATTTATTAATTAAGTAAATAAATAAATCTCATTGCTATTTAATTGCTACTTAATGACATTTATTTTAATAAGCGTTTTTCAATAAAAATACATAGAAGTATTATTATTATAGGCTACTTGGTCATCATATTAACAAAATACGAAAAAGGAACCATAACAAGCAAGAGGGTCATCTGATAGTAAGTAATTTCCGCTATCCATAGACACCCACAACACATAATACATTGCAGAAGCACTACTACGCAGCAGCAGGATAAGCAAGAAAGGTAATGGTAGCGATCCGGACGGACACGGCACCAAGTCCTACTATCCGTACTTATATTACCTAGCTATATAAATACACAACAGAAAAAAAACATACAGTCGAATTGAGAACCTGCGTCTTTTTTGAAGTTGGTTAAAACGTCATAACTACAGTTAAATATAGAATTAAATAAATCTTCCCTCAGAACGCCACCTTGTGAAACGGTGGTCGTAGGCGTAAAGCTAAATGCGATCTTACAGGATTTTGGAAAAAGTCAACAGACTAACGTTACAGAATTATGGCTGATAAGAGTCGGATGGATGCAATTTGCTGCAAGATATTAAAATAACATTTTCAGTAAAAAAAAAGTCCAAGACGCCGGCAGGTGATGATATAGAGCCGCGCGCACCTGCCTCACCGCCTTTGGTTTCATTGTCATTTTTTTAACCCCCGACGAAAAAGAGGGTTGTTATATGTATGTTTGATCAGTCTATCCTTGTATCTGTCTGTGGCATCATAGCTTCTAAACGAATGGCCTGTTTTCGATGCGTTTTTTTAAATCGTAAGCTAGTTTAATCGAGATGGCTCTTAGCTAAGTTTCATTAAAATCGGTTCACCCGTTTTTGAAATATTGAACTTTGAAATAACAATGTCGGGGGTTTTCTAACTTTTCTAAGTTGGTTAGATAATCGCAAATGTATTACAAAACGTCGTTCAGTCATGTCTCTACTTCTATATTAATAAAATTATAGACGTGAAATTTTCGAACTACCACGTAGATATTTGTAAGAGTCGAGCTTACCTATTCCTTAAAGGGCTAGGGCTGTGACTCTCTCGTGTCTATGTGTGGCGGTGGTTGCTTTTCATCACGTGATTCACCTTCTCTTTGCCCTCTTATATAAAAAAAAACAATGTAATCCATTCTAAAAATACATATTTTCACCAATGATACATCATCCCTGATTAAGATTTGTCCTCTGTATTTTTTTGTGAAATGATTAGGTTTGCAACCATGTTATAATAATTCTTATTATATTATGAGAAAGAATATGTCATGATCATAATCTAGTAAGAAGAAATAATTTAGTTCTCCTCAAAATCCATATTAACAAAAGGTAAATAAAGAAAAAAAACTCTACTCACCCCTATTTTTCCCTTTGTAACCATGCTAATGCTGCATTTATTACCAGAAAAAATATAATTATAATATTCCTAACAAAATAATGAACTCACTTTTTTTTTTTTTTTTTTTTTATCATGGGATACCAACACCAATAGATCCAGTAACAAACTAGGCAAAGCCTCTACTATGGGATGTAGTTACCTCATTTTATATCCTCATCTCTCAAACATTCCGCCCGAGGTCCTACCGCTCCCCCATTTTCGTCCATACTGGCATTCTAAAAACGCAGGCTAGACCTCAATACAGGCTTACTTTTATCCCGGGTAAGTGTTAATGTGCCCACGAAGGGCAAGCAAAGTCGCGGGCAATATACATCTCCTGGTCAATTAAAACGTGCCAGTAAAGTATTCTGGTTTTGCTGTTCTATTAATTATTTTTTTCACTTGTTTTTAAAACACCGTTTTTTTTCTGTATTTTCTAATGATACAGTGAGTTTTCTTTGTGTAATTCATCTGTGGTTACATATTGTAAGAGCTAATGTATCTTGTTTTTAGAAAAAAATACTTTGTGCCAAGTTTTTTTCTGGCGTTCCTTCTTGGCAATCATGGTCTTTCCGAAAGCGCTGGTAGACTCAAAAAAATTACATGTAAAAAAGCATTCAACTGCCTATTTCCTGAATAAAATCCTGAATTTTGAATAGCTAGCTCGGAGATGATTTCGCTGCAAAAACATGGGCAAAATATGGGGCAAAATTTGTTGAACGTTCAAACACAATAACCCGATATGAGTTCAGCGTAAGTTTCAGAGCTGCTATTCGAATGCAAATTCTGTTTCCGGTTGTCTTCTGAAAGGAAAGATTGCTTTTCATTACCCAACTCCTCCCGGTGCATAAAAGGCAAGTTTCGTGGATTAACACAGAATTATTTCATGAATCGAAGCTTTTACTGCTAAGAGTCTTTTTTTAAAGTAAATTTTTGGCAAAAACTAGACACGGAGAAAAAGACCTTCATTTATTTCAGTCTTGATTCTTACTTTAGGAAATTTAGTTCTTTTTTTTTAAAGCAGAAACTGACAGTGTAGTAGTTCTGTCTATGCACAATAATTTGCTATGAGTGCATTACGCACTGTGTATAGAGAGAACTAGGTACCTACTACATAAGTATTCTGTATAAGAAGGATAGGAGGCCGTGTTAGTGTCCTTTGGCTTGCTTATTTGACGGTTTTCTAAACCCTAAACCACTACTCGTCGCAGACCTTTCGACCATACAAAACATCGATTTGCGCTATTGGATTGTATCATCAGCAAGCCCCTCTCAGTCATGGACACAGTCCCACGTGGCATATAGCATGTTTATACACCTTTTGAAACCAGTTGAAACATTACGCTTATATATATGTCGCTAGGCTCAAACAGCTTACGCTTCACGACCTTGAGCTAACTAACTAACTAAGCGTAACTGTGTTTTTAGTATTCAATTGCTATGTAGTAGTAGATCATTGTGATAGGGATGAGTAGGCGACACGCGTTCTCTTAGGAGAATCAAGCGTAGGACTTTACTTCTCTTCATCATCATCATCATCATGTCAGCCAAAAGACGTCCACTGCTGGACATAGGCCTCCCCCCAGGCTCTCCACTCAGACCTGCCTTGTGCTTTCACCGCGGTCCCGCGATCTTTACCAGGTCCTCGCTCCATCTTGTTGAAATCCTACTGACAGCTTGTCCCTCGGTCCGCGGACGCTATTCGAGAACCTTTTGATCCCATCAGCCATCAGTCTTGAGAGCAATGTGCCCCGCCCACTGCCATTTAAGTTTCGCAATTCTTCGGGTTATGTCGCGGTAACCTTAATTCTGTTGCAGATATAATTATTTCTAATTCTATCCCGCACAGAAACTCCGAGCATTACCCTCTCCATCGCCCTCTGAGTGACTTCGAGCTTCCTTATGAGGCCCATCGTTAGCGCCCACGTCTCAAATCCGTCATCACTCGCAACACAATTCTACACCTAGTTATCCCGACTTCTGTGATCCCCACCAATCAGAGCACGATCGTCGGAACTTAAACCAGTCGCACATTGAGCCCCTAGTCGCGGCCACTAGACAAGACCACAAGCTGCCTACGAGTTTTTCCATACATTTTGTATAGAATCAGCGCAAACCAAGCGTTCGAGCAGCCACGTTCAAGCCACAAGCAGCGGGAATCACCCGCGCTTTCCTAGTGGTCGCGTTTAGTGGCAGCGACTAGTGGCTCAATGTGTGGCAGGCCAATTCAAATGAGTCCCACACTCACATACTTGAAGCCAGAAACAGCCTACTAACAAATTGTCGTACGTATACGTTGGACAGAGGTCCTGACGCTTTCCACGTAACCTAATGAAGCAAGTTCGCGGCAGACCATGCAAATATTGGGACCGGCCCTTTGTGATCCTGTTTGACTTGCAGTGACCCAACCTTTAGGTATGTCTGTATCTTCGTTAACATGGCAACTCGAGTAATTAAAATAGAACTTGAAGGGTTGTTTACTCCGAATGCTAATTGGGATATAAAGGTTTAATCAAATACAAGGGCTTAACTAAGGATTGTATTTGGGGTTGATAAATAATAACAGGGTATTAATAATATGAATGTTAACTGCTCGTTATTCAATTCGGCCAATCAAAATGTAATTGTTTTAATTACGATGATTTGCTATTACGTAAGTTTACAACAGTAAACAACCTTATTGGTGTTCTCTTCGATGTAATTATTTTCAAATTTCTGCGGCACAAATTCTATAATGATAATTGTAAACAAATACCTACCCCTTGAGTTTCCTCAGATTAATAAGTAACTAAGTAGTTTCAAGTTACCAGAGCAGAATTTTATTCGTGTCTACAATAACTCCTGCTAAATATAGATTATTTACCATAAATCATATACCTAACACACTGTTCGGACTCTTCATCGCACGCTGAGAAGAAAGTAAACTATGGAGTCGACATTAACATTAATACTCAACTTTTACTCATATTCATACTCATTCATTTGATCAATCCCGAAATATTCATCCAGAGTAAAGCTCCCTAGCTTGAGATAAAATATTGTAATTAAAATAAAATTATTGCAAACTAGGTATTCAATTATTTTAATATATGTTATTATTATTTATTTATCATCAGCCTATTATTGACGTCCCACCGCACAGGACAGGTCTCCTCTCACAATGAGACAGCTTGAGTGGAGATTGCGAAGTAAGTGTTTCTTATGAATCCCGTAATAGTATAATGAACAATCATGGTAAATATTAAAAATGTATTCATGAATGAGTATGAATATGAGTAAAAATTTTACTTTTATATTACCTAATTATCGACTCCACGGCTCACTTTCGTCTTATCGTGCGATGAAAAAGTATTACACTAAAGTTTGTTTTTCTCTAACTAGCTTTGTAAAAAAACTTAGGTAGCTACAAGCTTGCAAAATAAACAAAAAGGCATCGCTGCAGTTATTTTCAATACAGTCGAGACTCGTTCAAAGTTCAAAGTGAATTTCTGCGGCAGTTCAGTCAGCCGGATCTCGTTTACGTACATTTTGTATCGTGCAAGTACTTAAATTTTATATGAGAGTCGGCAGTGCGATTTCATTCTAAAGTTGAGAATGTGAAATTATTTAGATGATGGAAATCTAACGTGAAGTAAACTATATTAAATAATGTTTTTAGATGCACGTCAACTTCAAAGTATTTGGTTGTCTTTTGGTAAAGAGTCAGGTAAGTCCTAGTGCCCGACACTGCCCCTATAGTTGGCAACTTCAGTCTTAATTAATAGCAATAAAGGTGACAATCAGGGTGTTCATTCTTGAAATTAAGGTGTCAAACATTGAGACGATTACCTTACAACAGTTTTGGTAAATTTTTACAATTATATTAAAAAATAAAGGAGAACAAAAGGCCACGTAATGATGGAATAGAACAAGTCAATGTTGAGATTGAGTCTTTTGAATCATCATCTACTTTTTTGTTTATCGTGTTTTTAGTTAGGTAATGAAAACGGACCTGATAACTGTATACACCATACAAAAACAAAACAGAACTGTCACACAAATGCAAAAAACGCACACAAAATCAAATTGGCAGAGGGGAAATTGCGTTTCCCGTTACCATGGAACAATTAAAGAATTCTAAATGTCAGGATATTTTATTTATTAGTTTGTCAGTTCATTTCAGTTACTCCGCGAGTATTTTCTTTCAAGGAACTTAATGATTTAAACCTCATCGCCACTTCTTGTTTGCAAATTAAAGAGAAATTGACTGAATCAAGCCTTTCTTTGTGGTACTGAAGAATTAGCTTAGGCCTATTAAACTAATCTCAAACTCCGAATATACTCAAAGACGACTTGGCTGTATGATCTCTAATCTTTGCCTATCCTATATGGGATGAATTCGAAAAACAACAACTACTTCGTAGGGTTTATAATCCTGAACTAAAACCAAAGACCACAGACGAATCATAGCGGTCTGGCAAGATGCGGTGCTAAAGTAGAAAAGTAATTGGTTTCAGTTCATAATTTTAATTTAACCTTTTCTTTATTGCTTCGTTCTTCAAACGTCTCCAAATCATGACTGTCCCAACTTTACGATTCGACATAAAGTGGGACACGCAACCCTTTGCCACATTGTCAAACTGTAATTAACATCATAATGAACCGGGGCGCATAAAACAATATGAGCTTAGAATTACTTGTGTAATATGAAAATGTATGGTTAATTGGGAGTTGGATATGACGTCAAAATTATTCCGACATCGCGATGTGACAGCCCCGTGTCGCACAATTAAAACGTTGCCAACTTGCTTCAGATATTTACAAATGTATAAATAACTTGGCGGGTTGAAAATGCTGCTTAGGAAGTACGAGTGTTGCTTAGGAAGAAATACGGTGACTTTCTCAAGGCTTCTTGACCCTAACTTGGCTAAAACTAAAGTTAATATCTCGAATGAACAATAGTTTTTAAAGCCATTTTGCAACTGTCCTTTGTTTTAGGTGGCAATACCCACAAAATTGTTTTCTTTTTTATTCAGAGGGTCTAGCACGACTTTTCGAAACCTGCGTCACGTAAAATCGAATAGTAAACATTGTCGAGTTTGTATGACGTTTGGAACAGCGCCCGCCCGTGAGCGTATTTGGAGCTAAAATTTTGTATGCGGTTTCTCGATCTCGATATGATAACCGTAACGTTACGCAGCATTCGTAAAGTCGTGCTCGACCCTCAGATTCCGCTATGATCAAGGTAAACAACAACGAATTTAATAGTGAAATAAGATCACTCACGTTTTTCAGTCGAGTATAGCCGGACAAGTTTCGGACTAGTAGTGCTTCCACTGGAAGCACACGCTTCAACGGTACTTCAACACAGCTGACGGCGGCGCATAACTACCCTCATTTCCATCGTCATTTTTATTACTGTCAACAGTGCACACGAATCACATCACTTTGAAAGGGCTCGTTCAAGCTAACTGTTACATCGAATTTATTTCATATTGCAAATATTTTGCATCCTGTGTCACATTAAGTCATCTGATAGTACTCTTGTCGATTCAATCAAATGATATAACATGAAATTACCAAAACGATAACCAACTTACTTTTTCACTCCCGGAATATCATTACCGACACGTTCTGTTTGTCGCAACGAACATCAAGATTTGTCGAGCTGCAAACATAGTTTGGTCTAAACGTGACTGCTATTAAATTAGTTTTTGCTAGCAATATGAACTTGGCGGGTAACTGGGATTGTCGAAACGATAGTTCGGATTACTTTCGGAGTTTGCGTCTTGAGCAAAAACGGATGAATTTGTTTGTCCACAGAAGTTTCGTGAATCTATCTGTTATTAAAATGATACTGTTATAGTCAAAGTTATATCACAAAACTATGAAAACAGGGCATTTGTGTCAGCTAAGTAGTTAAAGAGTCTTTTGAAAAATGAATAATTGGCTCATCCCTCTATGTCACAAATAGGACCGAACGCAGTTTTTTTTTTTTTAAAGACCTTCAACGCCCTCATTCTCTAAAATGAAAGAGCAGTGTTGGTCAACCTTACCCAGCCCCTAACAATCAACAAGTAAGTACCTAATTATTTTCACGTAATTTGCATGAAAACAGTTCCATTTAAAATCATACACCACTAGGCACAAAAATTAATTACGAGTCTCGCTGGTAGTTTTGAGTTAAAAGCACAGTCTAAGGTGAGAGCCCCGTAAAAATCACAAAACAGTTACCGTTTAAATACATTGCCTTTGTTTAGTGAAAGGTATTTTTATCGCAGAAATCCACTCCAGCTTCATTTACCCGTATAGGTTATAACAATTAAACGAACCGTGCACAAAGTTCCGTAAACAAAACATTTACGAAATAACGGCACCGCTAATTCAGTTTGATGTTTTCTCGTTAGGCGAAGGATGCATTGGTCAAGAGGGAGCACTGAAGCCTTTCGGTTTCAGTACGTTGTGTACCACCCTTAATAACGTTGGGTTAGTTTTATTAACAGCCAGTGATATATATTTAAGCCATGGAACTATATCGAGATAGATGAAATGTATGGAAACCGAGCGCGTAACATTTTGCGTAGGTACGTATTTTGGGACACGAGTGTAATTTAGTGAGGAAATACCTTGCTCCAACTTTTGAGGTGGTGTTTGAACAGTTAACTGCTGAACAACAAGATATTTTGTTTTTCAAATCTGACGTCGCACGCGGAAGGTAGTCGATATCTGGAAAGCGTAAATGAGGTTCTCTGTACTTTTTTTTGCACGCGATGTACAACAACTCTTATCTTCTATCCCGCTCATAGTTCTGTGATTTAAGCCGTAATAGCCTATGGCCTCTCAAGCAGTGGTTCGTGGATTCGGACCCCTGCTCGCACCTCTGAGTTTTTTGGAAGTTATTGTGCGAAATTATAATTAAAATTTACCTATCACAATCTTTTCGGTGCAGGGAAACATCGCGCGCAAACCTACACAGCACACTCCTGCAAAATGAAATTCCAAATCCGGTAAAAAAAGGAGATGATGACAACGATGGTGATGATAGCAGTTTGCCCGTGATCATGATACATTTAACTGCGACGAAATATCGGGAGCTCGTCAAATCCATAAGGTAATCGCGGTCAATATCCCTTTCTCTTTATGTCTGATGGTGTTGATATATGTATATTTATAGTTGTTTTCTTCGGGTACTTTATTATTGACTAGTCACTTGATCACTGAATCTTGTATGAAGGGTTCATAGTGTATTGGGTGTTGAAAAATGCATACGACACTCTCGAAGATGCGTACGTACGAACGTGGACCCTACCACCGACATAGGGTATGATTTTATTGTGACAGGAAGCGTGAATAATGTTTTTTTGCAGTCAGTTTTACTGTTTTTAACTTTAAGTTAGTTAGGTTATTCGTTTGGCTACCGCCGAAGTGTGACTAAGCCTGACTGACGTAAGCATTAATTCATTAAAATGATTGAATCTCACAGTAGGTTCATGTTGAAAGTAGAAAACGATTTTCAACATTATAGGTATAGGTGATTATAAGTTTTGGTCTAGAATTTATTAAGACAATATACGAAAGCTGTTGGCGATAATTTATGTTCATCGATTCTATAATTTATTTTAACGCTGTTCAATATTTAACACGATAGTCAACTAATTTCGATAAGTTTACTTATATGGCTTTCGAGGTCAACACGTAAACTACATAGGTACTTGCGTATTTCAATACCAGAGTCGTAACACTTAATAAGCTTTTAATTTGGTACTACTGGTGGCTTGCATTAAAAATTCAAGCCCTGCTTTTCAGTAAAATTGTGACTTTGTTTTTACACCGAGTACTTAGTCATTTTAACTACGTAAATGATTACATTCGTTGAACTATGATGAGCATTTTGATGGCTATTTAATTTTTTGTTATTATGAAACATACACGCTTAATGACAAAGCACAGAAGAATTAGTTAAGCAGGTACGGCAACAAAAATTGTTTAGCTTGTCTGGCAGTTTTTTCTAAGCAATTGTCATTGTATAACCAACATAATCATCACTATGATGACAGGCTCCTTGGATGAAAGTGGCATTGTATGACAGTTAACATCCACTTGTAAATTCGAGTATGTACTCGAACATTTCAAAAGCATTTCCATAATTTTTGTTTACCCCGGCGTTTCATTACCATCACTTCTGTTCCATTCATTTTAAAATTTTAATGAGCCGAACAAACTGCTCGAATGTTCTAATTCTAATATCTGGAAGGAAATTTTCTCACTCCGCTGAAATTGTTCAACTTGTAACTAAACTCAGCGCTCCATTCCGGGCTCGGTGAAACGCCTCTGTCACAATATTCGTGCCGCATTGCGCATCGGGACGCTCTGAAATTTTTCCGAGGACCAAATATTTTAAAGTTGGGTAAATATGTGCATATGGGCTAAGAAATTTTGGTATCTGCTCACCGTACGTAAGACTTAGGAAATGAGAAAGTGTTCTTCGTTTATTATCACTGTTTTTTTATATCCTTGACAAAGTCGTTGCTGTTTTTTTTGTTTATAATTATGTACCTAAGTTTTTTTATAGTTATGGGTAAGTTAAGCCACTCAAAATCGTCGTGACGTCAATAGAGGCTTCATGATACATTGATACATTATATTGAAGAATTACATCAAATAAATAATGTTGTAATAGTAACCCTCTATCCACTTATCGTGTGCTTAATTAAAAAAAAACCTTGGTTTGGTCGAGACGTGAGACACTTAACAATCTTAAAAATCTAACATCTAAAAGACCAAGTTTGAAGAATTAAAATACCTACCTACCTTGTTAAATCCAGGCATTGTCACTTATGGCCGTGTTATTTCAGTTTCAGAAAAAACTACCTATGCGTATAACATTTACTAAGCATTAAACACCCACAACTCACAGAAACCGCCATGCGAGCATAGGAAAGCAAATAAAAATGTTCTCATGTAAGATATTTTATGTTGACGTGAGTAGGCCCCGTTTTCCGCGAACACTTTTTGGTATGTTACGCAATTTCTCGTCGTATGTGTTACATAACCATCGCAGGGGCATGATATTTTTATTGTAAATGCCTTCGATAACATTGTGACATAGTTTGTCGTTATGCCGTCGTAAGGTAAGGTTTCATCTAGTATATTCAAATAATGCCATTCGCAATAAGTTGAAGGACGATTATGGTTAAAGATTATTTGGCTTCAAGCCGGCAAAAAAAAAAAAGAAAATTTAATGCTGCATTAATGTACGTAACATTTATTTCATTGCGTTGTAATTCAGAATATTCTACTATTCCTATAAAGAATCGGCTAGCTGTGTAAAACTAATACCATAAAACTCGAAACTTGTGAGACAAGAATACAGTAAAAACTTCGATGAACATCTGTTACGGCGCCGACCTGCCAGTAAAACCTATCTTACACTTAGAACAGAAGTACTTTAAAAATTCAACTCTAGAAATCACAGCTACAAATTTATGGCAAAGCAACGACGTTACTCGACTTAGGGATGTTTGAAATACTCGCATTCGTATAATTGCGGAGCTTTAGCATTGATTTCGACATCCGCATTTGCATCCGCAATAATCGATGCGGATGCTATTGCGGATGCAGATGTAGCGACGACACGATAGAAAAAAATTAAACCATCTAACGGGCGTTTTCAACATGAAACTAGCGTGAGACTCAATCATTATATAGTGAAATAAATACGTCGGGCGAAACTCGACCTATTTACGTGAGTGATTCATTTTATGTCACTATCATCTAACGAACATTCTCATAATTAATACCTAACAAACATATGTTTATAGAGTAACTAAAGCTAGAAAGCAGTCAATATACTTCAAACTGCGATATTCTTCGTACTACAGATGGCCTGATAATTAATGTAAGTAATTTCTAAGTTATATAGAGGATGCTGCTTTAGTAAGATTATACAAGCACATCGCACCGCAGTCCAACCCTTCATTTTTACCAAACATTGGAAACGGTAATACAAATTAAAATATGCTGTTTGATTCCCCCCACCTGCATCGGCTCGCATAATCAGCAATAACTCGCAGATTTTTATCGCCACCAACAGCTAGTGTGTAATAATAATATTTTTTTATTCTATTTCTGCACTCCACATGCGGTTTAAATCAGTATCCGCACCTGCATCAGTGGATATGAGTCTCGAAAAATCCACATCCGCATTCGCATCCGCGGATTTGAGTCTCGAGAAATCCACATCTACATTTGCATCAGCGGATAAGACTCTCGAAAATTCCACATCCGCATCCTCATCCATCTGCGCAACAACCCTGCTCGGCAATTCCCTTGAAATAACTTTTCATTGCTCTGGCACCAGATTTTCGAACTTGTCGTTGGAGTTACACTCGCACTTGGCTGATTTTATAGGGCTCGGAGCACTATGTCAATGTTACCGCCATGCCAAGTTGTTTGCTGATAGTCTTGAAGCCTACCTTACGTAAGCTGTAATTTGATAGTTTCATTTATCAATACAGTGCATATGGCCCCGTACGTTTAAGCGTTTAAATCGATTTGAGCTAAATGCAGAATCGGAATAGGTAGTCGATTAGCCGATGAATGTAATATTGAACGCGTGGTATTTTCGAACTGCTATATAGGAGGCAGTAAACACGTACAACTGTTTTAAACTTTCTCGATTTTTATTTCTTATTTTACTGTTATAATGATGTTAAAGCAATAATAACTGCATTATGTGAAGCAACTCATAAAATAATGGTGCAAGTAAATATTTAGACGAGACTAGACAGCAATTCTTGCCGTTCATAAAAATGTTACGGTCGAAACAAAATAGATGTTGCAATAATTTTTTGACAATAAATAGTTGCTTTCAATTTCTGAACGCAGGCAATTTATGTCTTTCAATTATTTTTCGATACAAACAAGTCGTAAAGTCGAAATAAGCCTTTCATCACCATCATCATTCAAACTTAAGAGTTCCACTGTTTTCGGTGAAGTTTCTTCCAATCATCTCTCCTATGAGCCAGCTCCTTGACCTCCTGATACGACACGACACCGGCCTTCTCCTTTATCTGGTTCATGTAATTATTAGTATATTGTGTATCATGGGCAAGGGAATCACGAACGAGGCTCCAGCAGAAACCGGTAATCTAAGACAGAGCTTTCTGAGCCAAGGTTCATTACACCCGTATGCCCTGTGAGACATGCAGTGTTTTTCATCACACTTGCAATTCTTAGCGTGAATTGCATCAGCAGCCATCAGGCGCCGACTGTGGACGCCATTACCAGGTTCTGGCCGTTACGAAACGTGGCGCACAGTAGTGAGATGGGGCCGCCCGCGTGCACGCCATTTCAGCTCTTGGGTGTTATGAAAATAGAAAAGGTTTTATTTAGGGCATAACAGCCAAGTTAGCTTGCATGTGGATTCTTGTCAGTGACCCCATGTAAACAGTTGCTTTCAACTCAATACAGGAGGCAATTTATTACTTTAAATTATTACCGTTTATGATACAAGAAACTTGTATGGTCGAAATGGGCCTTTAATCAAGCATAACAGTATACCTTAACTAGCTTTTGCCCCCGACTTGCCCTGTTTATTCTCTATCCCGTGGGAATTTCAACAAAACCGTTCTTAGTGTCTACATCGTAAAGCAACCTCTATGCAAAAATTCAGTCTTCTAAGGCTAAGGGTTTTGGATGTGCGTTGTTTGTCAGTTACTCAGTACTTAACTGAAGAGTTTTATATAAGTAATATCTTAATAAACGTGCAGCCATGTGTGGTCACGAATAGACTACTTGAGTAAAGTAGAGTGTAGTCTATTCGTGATCACGGTGGCTGCAACGCCGCCAAAATATCCAGGTAATCAAGAGCAATGTTATTTTGTCATAGGAAAGTCCCGTGCTTAAGCGTAAACGGTAAATCAAAGTACTACATCAGAAGAGGTATTTAAGAGGCGATTTGTATTTTGACGTCACGAGTGTAATTTAGGTAGTTAGAAAATACTTCGATTAAGAACTTGAACTTTTTTGTCAGTGTTTAAAAAATTGTTTATTTGTTGAACAACAAGGTATTTTATTTTTAAAACCAGAGGGTCGAGCACGACTTTCCGATTGCTGCGTGACGTTACGGTTATCGTATCGAGATCGAGAAAACTCATATTAAATTTAAGTTCCAAATACGCTCACGGGCGGGCGCTGTTCCAAACGTCATACAAACTCGACAACGTTTACTAATCGATTTTACGTGACGCAGCATTCGTAAAGTCGTGCTCGACCCTCTGTCGTCTCACGCGGAAAGCGGTTGTGAGCTGGAACGCGTAATGAGGTTCTCAACTATTCTTTTCAGCAATACAAGTACATCACTCTTTATTTTATCCCGATACAGTTCTGTGAGGTAAATAATGTCAGGCATTGTATTTCATGCCGGTTCGGTTGTACATTCCCGATGGACAGGCGATACACTAGTTAATTAGGGGAAGCATTGTTCAGTTGACAAGCTACTCGCATGAAATGTACTATGCAAACATCATCGTCATCCAATGTTACCCAAAACACACGGTATCATTGTTCAACTAACTTCAAATACAGGACTCTAATCACGTGCAATAATATTCACTGTTGTTTTGCCGCGCAACTATCCTCATAAGTCACAGGAATAAAACAAGTTTTATGTTAAAAACAATTATTTTTAAAACAGCTGTTGGTCGAAAAGTAGTACTTTTTGTGGTCACTTATCGTGCGGAGAGTTGGTTTTTTCGCACTAGTGCTTTTTACTTTTCCAATGCGTTGGTGAAGAAAGGCGGCGCAGTCGGCCCCGGCGGCGGGAGGATAGCGAAGCTCGTGCCCGGCTCACCGTCATTGGTTTCTTTGTCATTTTATCGCATGTGTATTAAAAAACGTTGATTGGTACACGCACGGAAGTGTCATTTTTGGTTTGGGCCTAGACACCTCGGAACTCGTGCAAAGTGGCATACTTTAAGCACTTACATCAAATAGTACTATTTTAACACAAGGTTTCTTGCCAACTGAACTTTTTGTAGTCTGTAAGGTACTTGTAATGTCACCTAACTTACATATCCATTATAATATAGTCAAGGAATTGGTTTCATTGCACAGAAAAGTAGCAAAAGTATATAAAAAAAGTTATTTCTGTTTGACTTTGACACTGCATGAAACAGTGTCTTGTTGTAGAGCGGTTTTCTTTCTAGGTCCACTTTTTAAATTTCTCATTAAAAAATCAAAATTCTCGTGAAATTAAGAGTCATAAATTGAAAAGGGCTGTACTGAAAAACAGCGCTGTGATTATGCGCGCCCGCACGCACGCACCCACAGCACACGCTGAGTGCAATCCTTTTGGCACAATTGGTTTGTAAATTCAAAAATTATGCGGTTTTTTTTGTTAATGTACGTTTGTATTCCAAGAGTGTCAATAAAGTAATATTCTATTCTATTCTATTCTAAAAATCCTGGGAATCAGGTAGTAGCAAAGTAGTTGAGACATAATAACAAGCCTACCTGACAACTTCGCACCGTGAATAAGCAATACAACTCAAAATTTCATATCGTGGAGTAGAGCGAAATCAAGAATTTATAATGAGTTTCAAAGTTTATTTCAAATTTACTGATGTGAAACAATGAAGTCGGTGAGTTATTTTGAATTTGGTACGATTATTAGGTTTAACGGCATACAAGTCATAATAACAGTTTTAAATGATTCGCGGTTAATTGCATTAGACATTATTCAAAACGGGATATTGACCGCGATTACCTTATAGGTTTGATGAGTTCCCGATATTTCGACGCAGTTACACGGGCAATATTCCGTTTTCACTATGTCTAATACAAGTCCTAATGATTCTTTCTTTTGTCGGATTATGAACAGTATAATCAAATATCTAAATTTTATGATTTCTAGTTGTAGACCAGTTTAAAATGCAAGTGATCCTAGGAATCTCTTAGAAAAAGCAAGCAATGATTTTAAATATATAAATATATATAACGGGACAATTTGACACCAATTGACCTAGTCACAAACTAGGCAAAGCCTGTACTATGGGTACTAGACAGCGGATAAACATACATATATAGATAAATACATACTTATATACATATTAAACATCCAAGACCCGAGAACAAACATTCATATTCATCATACAAACATCTGCCCCGACCGAGATTTGAACCCGGGACCTCAAGCTTCATAGTCAGGGTCTCTAACTACTAGGCTATTCGGTCGTCAAAGTTTATTAGTAAAGAAACGTTATAATTCTGACAAAACAACCGAAAAGCATGCTCTGAACACAGCGATAACACACACACATACACGTTTTATTTCACTAGGTATAAAAGGTGTAAAAGGGATGGCGTAATTAAGACAAAAAGAACAAAAAAAGACATCGACTGATTGTCATTTGCGCGCAAGTGTATCCAAACGTCACTGTGTCATAACTACATATCTATCTCTTGCTTAATACACTCGCAGAATATCATTGAAACAAGTTGATTATTAGTTCCTAAACTTCCAAGCGCCAATTTCAAACTAGAAAATTCCGAACCCAAGTGTCGTTGGAACTCGAAATTTTAAATAACACAACGCCCGACCGCACCTCGCGTCATTTGCAGACTTCTGCTAGCTTTTTGCAGGCAAATTTCATTTTCTATGAACCTGCCTAGCGCTGAAATGTCAATTTGGTGGTTATGTTGTTTCACGGGTGGAATTGGATATTGAATTAGCTACGGCGGGACCTGCATTTGATTTGTTCACGTGCTTGCAAAATTGTGTGGCTTGATTGTGCTGTGGCAGCTTTCGTTGAACGGGAATGATTTTTCTACACTCAAGAGCATACATAACGTATTCTATTAGATTCTTCGAGGAATTTTCAACTACTGAAGAAAAAGTCACTTGTGTTCTAATACTTATGTTAAAGTTACATAAAAGTAATGAATGACTTTTTATTTGGAGACTTCGACCATTAAGTTAGACCAATACGTAGGCAGTTGTCGCGTCGCCCGCCATAATAATTACCCGGATTATTTTGTTGACACGCAAAACGTTGTTAGTTAATTTCCAATGAGCACGAAAACGTTCAAAATAAGTAGTTGAAATGATTCATGAACATGTCCCTTTTGAAGCGTCATTATCGGGAGTGGCACATCATTACCCGAATACGAATTTCGAACACAACGTTTCTCGTCAATCCTAATTTTAACCTCTTCACTTTTACGACTGAAGCAGTGGTCCAGACCCAGACGCGAGTTCTCAGTTTTTTCAATTATTTTAACATAGGTATCTAAAGTTACTTTCTCATGGAACAGTTTCTCATTAGGCATTAATCTGTACGCGGGGACTTATCAATATATATATATATATATTTATTCCAAGCTCAAGTGAACGTCACACCCAAGAGGGAACTATTTGCATCATATGAGATACCGTTTACGCAATTACATTCCACGTGGTGGAACGCGATAGCACTTTCTAGGTAACCAGTTTGTTTCTATTTCAGGAAACGCAATAATGTTCCAGACATTCCCAGTGCATGCAGTGAGCGGGCTTGTTACTTAGACAACTAGGAATGTTAGATGAAATAAAACGTTGAATTTTATCACAGAACTGTGGTAAAATTGACTTTGTATTTTTCTTAAAAGTTACGTAGACATTTTCATGCAAGTAGGTAATATTGGTTATGACTTAAAATCAACGCGTACACACCTATACGCGTACACCAGACAAACGTCATGTCCTCATGCAGTATATAGTTGGGTATATGTAACATGATGAGTTGATTAATGCACATGATAGACAATACAGACATGTGCATGAATAAAATGTTGCATAAACGTAGCTGTTTTGCAGGTGAGGTTGCGGAGAAGGAAAGCTGTACTTAATTGTTTTTAAACCAATGTTTTAGTCCCATTTCATATTATAAGTATAAAACTAGCTTTTTCCCTCGACTTAGTACGAGCATAATCCCGTTTATTCCTTATCCTCTAGGAATTTGAACAAATCCGTCCTTATAGTGCTTGTCTACATCATAACTAAAGGCAACCTATGCGCAATATTTCAGCCTTCTATTAGGGTCAAAGGTTTCGGCTGTGCGTTGTCTGTCACTCACTCGGTCAGTGACGTGAGAGTGTCATTATTATGACTAAATACGTGAAACAACTAATATTGTTATATATACTTACCTATAAGCACACCGTGTAAAGATTTCTGATTTCTGTAACGTCTGATTCAATCAATTAATATTGGTTAGCACAAAACCTGACGCAATTTCCCGAAGGTAACAGTTAAGTCACGACATGTGACAGTAATTTACAAGAACAAAACCTCCGCCAGTCAGCGTATTTTACGACGCAAATGCTTAATTAAATCAGCGCTCTAATACGCGAGCCAGGCACCGAAACTGCTCCCTTAAAACACGTTCATGCCCAAATTTGTTCGGAATTTTGAATCACGAGCTAACCCACCTAGCGAATTCCATTACGCGTATATCAGGGTTTGTGATTCACGCTCAGTATTATGCATGTCTCATTAGAACGCCTACCGCAGCACCATTGAACTTGATCCATAAATCTCTGTCTAATGAGGATTTGTTGCTATGTTGCCGAGTATAAAATCCGCTTGTGTGTATTAAAATTTATTGGATTGCGGATTTATTTATTACGAGTGTAGGTGGAGCTGTAATGTCTGTTGGAACGGTGGTTACGGTGGATCAAGACGTAATTGGCTGTAAGCGGTTGCGTAAACAGGCAAATTACACGCCGTTCATTGACCGAGCGAGCGAATCTTCTCCCTTTCAGCTTTCGTACGAAGGCTGTTTGATAAGTACCCGTTTATGGAAAAAAAAAACATTTTTTTTTGTATATATGCATTTATTTTTCTACGTAGTACCTTTTAACTCTATACATTTGTTCCACCTATACTCAAGCTTCAATAAACCATCCAAAAAGTATGATTTTGGAAAGTCATTAAAATAGGCCTCTGTGGCGGCAATGACTTCGTCATTTGATCCAAATGGCTTGCCACCGAGCCATTTTTTTAGGTTGGGAAACAAAAAGAAATCGCATGGGGCCAAATCAGGAGAATACGGGAGGCTGATTCGGGGGGTGAGACAATAGTTCGTAGCGTAACTGTGCTAATTTAGCCGTCACAACTCTGGTCGAATGAGCCGGGGCGTTGTCGTGATGAAACAGTACTTTTTTCTTTTTTAAATGGGGTCGTTTGTCCTTCAACACGGCGTCAAATTCATCCAATAAATTGGCATAGTACTGCCCTGTTAATGTTTTTCCCTTTTTTAAATAGTTAATTTGTATAATACCCTGCGAATCCCAAAAAAACGGTCGCCATGACCTTTCCAGCCAATGGGACGGTTTTTGCTTTCTTTGGAGCAGGTTCACCCAGTAAAATCCACTGCTTCGACTGCTCTTTCATTTTCGGGGTGTAGTGGTGGACCCACGTTTCGTCCACGGTCACGAAACGACGCAGAAACTCCTTCGGGTTACTTTTGAACACGGCCAAACACTGCTCCGAAGTAGTCAGTCGGTTCCGTTTTTGCTCCTCCGTGAGTAAACGCGGCACTCACCTCGCCGATACTTTTTTCATACCCAATTTTTCTTCTGATATGTGTTGTACCCTCTATCTTGAAACGTTTACAGCATTAACGATTTCTCGAAGCTTAATTCGGCGGTCGGCTAAAACGATATTTTCAATTTTCTTAACCATATCGTCTGTAGTCATCTCAACTGGCCGGCCTGGGCGATCCTCATCAAAGACGGTTGTTCTCCCCCGCTTAAACTCGTTATACCAATATCTGACGGTTGTCTTAGAAGGAGCACATTCATGGTAAACCGCTTGCATTCTTACTTTTATATCATCACATGTTATTCCTTCCAAAAATAAGAATCTAATTACAGACCGATACTGTTCTTTCTCCATTTTAACAATTTTAAGTTCACGCCTTCACTGAATCGTTGTCAAATGAGAAAAAAAACAAAAGAATGCCATTTTTTTTAAATATTTCCCGCTTTTGAAAAATGGCTTAAAAAGGTGGTATACTTATTTGCGGCCAGTGATATTAATATATTTAGAAAACGGGTACTTATCAAACAGCCCTCGTGTATATGTCCGGATGGCTGTTCTCCTACTAGCTAGCTAGCTACTAGTTTTCTTCATAGTCCAGGTAACCAAAATCAAGAGATAAGGGGAATCATTAAAGATAAGTTGTTTTTAACCGTTACAATAAAAAAATTGGTGTGGTTTTGAAAATTAGGTTTTTCGTTAATCCAATTAAAAATAAACTGTCAAGGTCATATTTGTAATCATAGACAGTTGCTTCAGCCCTAACAAAATTAAATCTGATTGACGAAATGTGTTAAAAAAAAACCTGACCTGCGGGATAGTGATATGTTCAAATTGCTCAACTTATAAAGCAACATAACAGTAGGCAAGCAAGTATAAATTCCCTTTTACCCCGTACTAAGCACGGGGTTTATATGCAAACTAGCTACGCTCGGGTGTTGTGTATTACCTTGCAGGCAATTTGCCTACTGTCCTTCCTTCCGAATTCATAATGGATAGAAGACTAGGCAACTCGTATGTAGAAGTGAGATTACAGAATTTAGTGATAATATTCATGCAAGGAGTATTTCTCTATAGCTGATTTAAAGAAAAACTTGTAAACAAAATATGAATAAAGTAGTAGCTCACGCTAAAGACCTCGCGCGCAATTTTTAGATCATTTTTCGTTTTTTTTTTAATTAAAAAAACTGAAAAGACTATAACAAAATTTTACGAGAATCGGTTTAGAAATGCGACATGTAGAATAAAACAGCCGGACAGTTGGATGGACATACGAAATATTTGTCCAGGCTGATATGGAGACGCTTTGCTCGCGCTTAGCGGTCGCTCGGTCAATAAATTGCAACAATACGTTCTCATTAAACAAGCCGTGATAGCCTAGTGGTTTGACCTATGGTCTCTCAAGCAGAAGAGGGTCGTGGGTTCAAACCCCGACTCGCACCTCTGAGTTTTTCGGAATTTATGTGCGGGATTACATTTATAATTTATCATGAGCTTTTCGGTGAAGGTGTTATGATAAAGAGAATAATAGGGTAAGTCGTGACGTAGTGGCTCTAAAGACGCAAGCGATAGGAAATTTCAACGCTTCGGTTAGTTGGTCGATGGCGCAGTTGTATGTGTTACGGTTAAGCTTTCCGATGACATCAGTTCGAATCCAGCTACGTCGCACAACTTTTTGTATTTTAGTTAAGACTTAAAAATAGTAAAGTAGAATAAGTTTAATTGTTGTGGGATTCCAGAGAGGCATTCCTACGGACATCTCGAGGTAGAAGCACTTGTGTTTCGTAGTTCGAGTTTGGGAATGATCTACCCGCTAACATAATTGTGTTTATAGAAATAATAAATGTAATAAGTTGCGAGTAAATAATTAAGAAATTAATGTTTTGTTGTGTGTGACTGTGATTACGGCGAAGGGGTAAGTCTAGTAATGTAAGAACTAGTTGTCTTAAGTTTTAAGTGGATATAATCACTAGACTTAACAGAGTGTTACAATTGTTTTAGCTTCTGGATATGCCCTTCGGAGGTTAGGTCTCACACATTGGGTTATACATAACGCTAGCCGGCGGCATATCGGCATAGAGGACTGGCAGGGATCCGTGTTAATTCGACAAAACCATCCTGGCGCTCAACATCTTAGTCTTAAAATTTAGTTTTAATATTTAATTAGTCTTAAGTTAGCATTTACCTCTGGTTTTAAGGTAGTCTATTAGGTTTAAGATTCTCATTTATTACACTGTTGGCTTTTAACAATTATTCGTTTAATTTGGTACCTCAATGACCCTTAACAAAGGAAAACATCGTGAGGAAACCTGCACATTCCTGCGAGGCAATTCAATGATGTAAATCCTTTATTGCACATAATATTACAAGACAATTACAATAAATATACCAAAACAAAAATGTAGTACAAAGGCGAGCTTATCCCTAATAAAAAGGGATCTCTTCCAGTTAGCCTGGTAACTAAGATGATGATGGTAATGATGTGCGTGAAGTTCCCAATTCGCACTGGGCCCGCGTGGAAACCGTAACTCAAGCTGAGGGGGTCTGTGCCCAGCAGTGGGACGTAAATAGGCTGATGATGAAACAAGTTTGAACGCCCAATTCTAGTTTATTTATTGAGCGACAGTAAAATATTAGCACAAAATGTTACCAACAGCTTTAAGACACTTACGTGCAAAATTAGGTCGCCAAATTGTACAGAAAGCTGGGTCACAGAAATAATACCTAATATCAAGCATAACGAGTGCGTCCGGACAAACCTTAACAGTGATTTTCACGAACTAAAAAACAATTACTTTGCTCACCCGCGACCACTAATGACAAATAGTTATATCTGTGCGGCAAATGTACACATGTAACATGACTTCTCTTTTTACCGTACTCGGTTAAAAATAACGGGGTACCTGGCGTAAATTAAAAATAAAAATAAAAAGGGTAGTTTGGAATTAATTCCTTAAAAAAGGGTAGTTTAGGACTTACATAAAAGGGTAGTTTGGAATTTATAAAATATTAGTGGGTACGTTGGTTTTGTCATTAACTAAGTTGAGTACATGGTTTACATATGTCAGTAGTGGAAGTGGTGGCATGTTGAGCGGTTGTTGTTGTGCTTCGTAAATGGCCTCGTGGAGAGTGCCGAAACGCGTCAGCGTTTAGTATAGGGGTGGTGGTGATAGTTGGGTCTGTGTGGCATGTGTTGATTCGTGTAGCAGTGGAGGCGGAGGTGTTGCATGGAAACATACATTTGCCGCACAGATATAACTATTTGTCATTAGTGGTCGCGGGTGAGCAAAGTAATTGTTTTTTAGTTCATAAATATGGACCTCCGCAAAGTAACGCCTGATTCAATAAATTAAGTGATTTTCACGTACATTTCAAATAACCTTCATTATACGAATCGAAAAGGGATAAATATCGTACACTACACGACATGATGGATATTACGCTGTATGATTTTGGGCAAAGGAATAAAGACTCTGAAACTTAGCGGCGTTTCTTTCTACGGCCCGTGAGGATAAGCACAATTTAGGGTTCTATATGTCGACCGTTTTATTTTGTAGAAAATGGTTTTCTAAGCCGCGTGGCCGGAAAATTGTTGAAGTAACGAACTAAGTTAAAATACAGTTAAATTTATTATTGAGAAGTCTAGCGAGCAGAGGGTCGAGCACGACTTTACGAATGTTGCGTAACGTTACGGTTATCGTATCGAGATCGAGAAACCTCATACTAAATTTTAGTTTCAAATACGCTCACGGGTGGGCGCTGTTCCAAACGTCATACCAAATCGACAACGTTTACTATTCGCTGCCGCTGAGTCGTGGGCTCCTGAAGGAAGGAATAGAAAAAAATAACCTGCTTTATAATATTGTTATAATCGGTTCTACTCTGATTCTGAATAAACTACTTTCAGGTTTTCAGTTAATTAAAGAAATGACACGGTACTGCGGAGAATGAATAAAGGCTTGGAAGTGATGCGTATTATAAAGCATAGGAAGCTGTTGTATTGAGGGCATATAATGCGCAACGACAAGTATGGTCTGCTTCAGCTTATTATCCAGGGAAAGATTCAAGGCCGCAGACTACCTGGCCGTAGACGTACCTCCTGGTTAAGAAACCTTAGAGACTGGTTCGGGATGAGTACGAGATCCCTCTTTCGGGCGGCAGTCTCAAAAATAAAGATAGCCCTAATGATAGCCGACCGGAGAGGGCACTAGAAGAAGAAGAAGTTAAATAATAAACACCTTGTATAGCTTCGAAGCTCTGTTATTAGAAGAAATAAGTTACTCAAGGTTAAAAGCGTGATTGATCTTGATAGAAATGTCAAGTGGCTGACCTCTCGTGCTAACTGAAGTTAGGGATTGTTAGGCAAACGGCCAGTCCAACAGTCAAAGTATCGTGGACTTTGACAAGCTAAACGATCGTCTCTGAAAATGTTTAGTTAACTTCGGACAGCTGTTATTGTGCTGTGTTGAACGGAAAATCAAAGATTAATATCCTACGAATAACTGGGCGAAAGCCGCTTTTTGGTTTAGTTACCACATATTTTTTAACCCCGGACGCAAAAAGTGTGATGTTATATGTTTTTAGATATATATACTTGAATTGAGATCATGTTTTAACATGTCAAAGTGCTTATGACATTGACACAAGATTCATTTTTGCCTGACCTGTGGAAAAACTTTTTTCATTAGACTTATATCTGGATGTGGTGTCAAAACTCTGAAACGGTTAGACCGATTTGTTAGCTAGTTTAATGGAGATGGTTCTAAGCTAGTTTCGGTAAGTTAAGGCATTGAACTTTGAAACGAAAATGTCGGTAGTTTTTCAACTTTTCAACGCATGGGGACTACAGTACAACCCCTCTCATTCTAAGCCGAGCACAACCCAGCAGTGAGATTACTAGGCTGAGGATGATGATGATTACATTTTGACAGTTGGATTTGGTGACATTTTGGAACTTTTAATTATTGACGAACCATGTTGCGGATACCACTTTGGATGTTAATGTTGTATTAGTTAACTATTATGCTTGACGCCTAGTGATCTTAAGTTTTTTTTTTATATATGACGAGGAAGGCAAACGAGCAAGTGGGTCACCTGATAGTAAGTGATCACCACTGCCCGTAGACACCCACAATCCCGGAGGGTTCGTTGCCAACCTAGAGAGCTAAGATGAATGCCTCTTGTGAAGTTGAAATTCTTATTTATGATTGTTTGCTTTTATTAATATTTGTTATTTTGTTTGAGCCTGCCTTTTGGGCACCATGCCACGGGGGTTTATTTACATTTAAATTAGTTTAAAATTTTATTTTAATTAGTTTTAGCTTGGATTTAATATCATTGTAAATTGCTTTTATTATGTCAATTAAATAAATATTTTTTTGTACATTTGACATTTCATTAGCATACCTGTAAACAGGATCGTCGTTCCGATACCAAACGACAAGCAGCAAGCTATCGTTTCGCATCGGCGGCCGCGAGTCGCAGGGCAGGTCTGCTTCCCCGCCCACCACCGCCGCTACTGGTAACACCTTCCCCGTAACCGACGACAAGGGAGTTCCACCTGAAGAATAACAAAATAAATAAAAATATTGTGGGACAATTGACACCAATTAAATTAGTACCAAATTAAGCAGAGCTTGTGTTATGGGTGCGCAAGACCGAAGCGAGTGGAGGAAGGCTGTTGATGGCGTTTGTCGGGGTCACGATCCTCAACATTGGGAGACTGAGGAGGAGGGAGGAGGGAGGAGGTGTTATGGGTACTAGACAACGGATAAACATAAGTACTAATAATACATACTTAAATACATATTAAACATCCAAGACTCGGGAACAAACATTTGTATTTATCATAACACACGTCTGCTACGACCGGGGATCGAACCCGGGACCTTAAGCTTCGCAAGGTTCTGTAACGGCTAGGCCATCCGATCGTCAGAAGTAAGGATAAGTATGAAATAAAATGTTTGTCTGAAGAAAAGAGAATCTCATAAGATCAGGGTTCGGATATTTCGTAGCACGCTTATGCCCGTTTTCACCAACGACACCTAAGTCATCACCTAGTCAGGGGACCCCTATCCTAAGTGGCCCCTTATATCTCTCCCTAACCTAATTTCGTTTTCACTGTCTTAGGTAACACCTGAATAGGGGTCACCTAACTAAGTGACGGTTTGTTTTATCTATAGTGATTTCTAAAACCGGTTTTGTATCGATAATTTTTTTTAAGAGTAATAACTTCAAAAATCTTGTATAAAAAGTTAAATCAACATGTTAAAAACATGGAAAAATTAAACAAATATTTTATTGATACTAAATTGACGTCTTATTTATGATTTTTAAATGTTAACTAGGCTGTATTTCATTATCTTTGCCATCCAGAAAAATAAAAACTTACAGTGACAGTTTATAACTATTAAATTTTTTTGAACTTTCGGTGCGATGGTTGTAGTTTATTAGCGAGCATTCATTGACTGAAACTGGAATGATTAGTTATCTGATAATTTATTCATGAACTGTACATATTTTCAAAGCATTGTTATTCGATTTCTTTGAAACCCGTATAATACAGAACAGACCAGAACCCGCGAGCGCGCATGTTAATTAATCGCTTCTCATGTGGTTCCTACATGCAGAAATGCCGTTGGGTTTATAAAAAAAACAGAATAGGATTATATTTTAACTGTAGCGAAATCAATAATAAATTGACACAGTGCGCGGCGTGCTGTTATAATTGAACGCGGCTTCTGGTTTGTTTTGTATTCTGAGGGTCATTAATAGACTGATGATGAATATTAGGAATTCGTCCGGCTGCGATGAGGTCTTCCTTTATACAGAACTATTCTTCTTCTGTTTTGAGTTATCCTTATATTCCAAATACCTATAATGTAAAAAAAAATCAAATATGAAAAGCACGCTTTCTTTCGACATTCTACGAGTAGGTATATCTTATGAAAAATCTTTAGTATCTATCATACTTTGTTAAATTATCTGATCTTCAGTCTGATCTAAATAAGTTTGATGTGAATATTAAATCTAATTATTCAACAGCTTCCAAACTCTACAAAATCATTTAAATAGCCTTCAATTTCATATAAATCTTATCAATCAACTTAATTATTGCATGAACAAATGCACGATAACTTATAAAAATTAAAACGCATCTGCGACTGCGCGAACTGTCTCTTAGCGCTAGGGGGTCAATATTCGAGCCCCTAAACTTACGGGGCCCCCTAAGCAGTTAGGTGTTACTTAAGCGTTGGTGAAACGGGAATTGATCTTAGGTGTCACCTAAAAGAGCTAAGGGATCCCTTAAATTTTAGGAGTCGTTGGTGAAAACGGGCATTAGTCAACTATTTCAAAAAACACTTATTTGTATAGAATTTAAGCAGCTTCGCGTAAAGGTTCCTACATAAGCTAACCAACTTAGAAAAGTTGAAAAACCCCCGACATTGTCATTTCGAAATTCAATATTTCAAAAACGGGTAAACTGATTTTAGTGAAACTTAGCTAAGAACCATCTCGATTAAACTAGCTTTCGAACAAAAAAAACCGCATCGAAATCGGTCCATCCGCTTGCGAGCTACGATGCCACAGACAGATACACAGACACACAGATACACAGGTCGAACTTATAACACCCCTCTTTTTCGTCGGGGGTTAAAAATAGTGTTAATGATCCTACGTCAAAAACTAAATTAAATTTAGTATAAACTATCGCCATGTAATATAGATTCGGTCCGGACACACCTTTATTTCTGACAGTATTTTGACAAACTGACAGTACAAGACAGCTGAAGGCTTATTTCGTAACTCAAATTGCAGAAACTGTCGTTTCATTTGACAATCGGGTTATGGTTGAAATGCGGAAGCGGAGCTATCACCGGTTTAAACGAAAAGTTTACGTCGACGTTCTCGTTTATTGAAATTATGCAAAATATAGAAAAGGTAAAAACGTAGCTTTACGAACAACAAAATGAGTATCCTATCCTACCAATATAACGCGGAGGTTTGTAAGATGGACTTGTTACTCTTTAACGCAAAAAACACTTGATGAATTATGAATTGAGTAGCGTACCTAGTTCATACCTCAATTTAACACGTTTATTAATAATTGTAGTATTTTTGTCTTAAGCACAAAAGTGACACCCATAGGTCTTATGAAGATTCATAATAATAATTATGAGTTTTTGTGATAAAGCCATAGGTATGCCTTTTCCCTTTTTTGTTTGTTAAATTAGAAGGACAAGGTCGAACGCTACAAGGGTTGCCAACTATTTCTTGAGCAAATATATTAATTTCCAGCGAAAAGTATAAAAAAAGACTTAGTAAATTGAAAGATAACCAACTTAGAAAAGTTAAAAGACCCCTGACATTGTCATTACAAAGGTGCGAGCCGGGGTTTGAACCCACGACCCTCTGCTTGAGAGGCCATAGGTCAAACCACTGGGCTATCATGGCTTCACGATACAATAGTACAATACTATATATATTATTATATATATTCAGCATGTAGTACAATACTATATTATTATATACGGTTACGGTTGGCAACCATGAACAACCTGAAATTAGGAGTCCCGTCTTACCTTTTGAATCACGGCACCCTAAAAAATGGCAGCTGTCTCAGAGGTTAAAATTCTGTTTTTTTACGTAGGTAAATCCATTAAAAATTGAAAACATTAGGAATTTTTCACTTTGTCTCTTATTCCTTTAGAATAGCAAGATAATTTCATTCCAATTTCTTAGAATTATGTATGTACTGCCATAAAAGACCTTTATCATAAAAGTCAAAAGTGAGTGGTAAATTTCATTACAACTTAATAGTATTACTATTTTATCCAACGAACTCGACATGAAGGGTAGTCTTGTATTATCTGCTAAGTGCAATTACTTTAGTACATACCTATTATGTACGAAGATAAGGTACGGTGTAGGTTATTTAGCATAGAATTCAATTTGTAAATTTAATGATTTTATTACAAGTAAAGCATTTATAATAGTTGAACTAAACAGATCACTCACATTATATTTAAGTCGCGTTTAGTCCGACACGTTTCGGACTAATTCGTAGTCCTTCCATTGGTAGCTGCACCTTGTGGTCGCGTGTGCTGAGTTTTGGAACGCATTGTACGTTTCACTGCCGCCGAATCGTGCTCTCCCAGAGAAAGGACAACAAATGCGAATTAGCCAGAAACATGTTGGGTTAAGCTCGACTTATTACGAGTATATGTGAGTGATACATTTATTTTACCCACGGTATTTTAATTAAAAGTGAAGCTGAAGTAAAGAATAGGTATGATTTTATAAGTGTTTTGTAAAAACCCGTGTCAATAAGCCATAATAATAATTATAGTTATTACATCATTAGTCAGCGAATCTTAGTGGGTACTAAAACTAATAAGTCATGGTATTCCAAAATCAACCAGTTATATTGCAGGAAACAGTTGAATAAACGAGTCTTGGTAAATATCACTGTGAACTTAAAAAAAAGAAAAAAAAAAACCTTAAACAAAAACACCTTTCCATAAACATTTCCAAGGATTCAAAAATGACCATCACTCATGCTTACAGAAATACCTCGACGGAGTCCGGTAACCCGTAATGTATAAAAACGTAATACGTCGTACCATTGCGAGGCCCGGTAAAGCCCAGTGTTTATCCTTTAAAGCCGTCCCAGGGACAAAGATACCTGGTAAGGACATACCCGAGTTGCGATGCGCTTGCTTATGTGTTCATAACCAACTTGGAAAAGTTGAAAAACCCCCGACATTGTCATTTCAAAGTTCAGTAATTCAAAAACGGGTAAACCGATTTTAATAAAACTTACCTAAGAACCATCTCGATTAAACTGGCTTTCGAATAAAAAAAACTGCATTGAAATCGGTCCATCTGCTTGCGAGCTACGATGCCACAGATAGATACACAGGTCACAGCCACAGAGACACAGATACACAAGTCAAATTATAACACCCCTCTTTTTCGTCGGGGGTTAAAAAGGGGAGCCGAGTGGCTTGTATAGGACACTTTAAATTTCTTTTTTAGATTTCCACACCTCAAAAGGAAAAATTGAACCCTTATAAGATCACTTTGTTCTCCATCTGCCTGTCTCTCTGTCAAGGCTATTTTTCTCTGGAACGCTTGGAGATAGCACGCTGAATTTAATACCAAATATTCAAGCAGTCCCTTGAAGCCCAAAAAAATCAAACGATACAGTCATTAAAAAGGTTGTTTCCACACAAATTGCCACACAATAGTCGTCTACAATGGTTTTGAGGGTTATAAAATAAGTCATTGACTCTTGGAACTATACTGTGTCAGTTATAGATTAGTTCAGTTTATAAAAAGGTTCCGGTTTTTTTAAACCATTCTAGTTATTTAGTTCTTAGATAGAGATATTCTTGCGAACATTTACTAGTTTAAACTTACCTATAAGTATTTCAAAGTCAACAAAAACAATAAGTCTAGAGTCATACACTTGACTAGAAAATTAATGATAAAACCAGAAATGAAATTGTTTCAATTGCTCTTGATATTTTTAAACGTTTTAATATTTTGTTTTTTTTTTTTTTGTCAATCGCCACGCCAACTTTTTCTTCGTTCTGATCTGTCCAGCCTGCTCTTTCAGTAACTGTCAACTCGCACTGGCCGGTTGTAAAAACATTACGACAGGCATTAAATAGAGAGAAAAAAAACACACTCTGAGAAAAAAAGGTATCATAACGCAGTTGTGTTTTGTTTTATTTAACATGTGCGGTGACACAAAGGTTAATGCAGATCCCGGTACCAGTAAAGGTAGAATGATGTTTTATTCGCTTTACTTTTATAATTAGTCCAGCACTGCAGACTAAGTTAAACATTGGCAATTTTATTACAAGTATTACAAATTAATACAGTTTTAGTCAATAAGAATGACGTAATTTTTTTAATCTCAAAATTTCTCTAAAATCTACAATTTAAATCGACCGACGTAACTCTTTACCGTAACGGTAACGGTTAATTTAGTGAAGTATTTAACCCAACTTAAAAATAATATCCAAAACAAAAACAAAATGCCCTAACACTGTCAATCCGCTTACTCTGTTACTTTGAACCGCGAACTGACTGAAAAACAAGGAAATGGCCATCCGGTTGACGTAGGTTTCCGAGCGCCGGACGCACGTACGTTGCGTACCAACCTGCACGGCAAAAACCACAATTTTGCCACAATGCGTGACAACCCTGTATGTCAGTCTACAAACGAGAGCGCTTAAATGAAAACGACTCGTGAGTTTTGAGCAAATAAAAGTGGGTGGCACAAGATACTACGATGAACTTTATCGCCGAGGGTGAAATACCTATTACTGGTCGCCCCAAACCTAACCAATATTATAAATGCGAAAGTAACTCTGTCTCTCTGTCTCTCTGTCTGTGTGTTTGTTACCTCTTCACGCAAAAACCGCCCAACCGATCATAGTGAAACTTGACAAAAAGATAGCTTGAACATCCGGGAAGGACATAGGCTACTTTTTATCCCGGAAAACAGCAAAAATCCCGCAGGATAAAGATAATTTGAGAAAATGGAATCGGGTACCCCCGAGGAACCTTTTCACAACAAAATTTACAATGATTTCTTTGGCAGATGTATGGTACGTCAATGTGACATTTGCAGTAATACGGTTCCACAGTCATACGATCAACAACGATTCAGTTCGCGCGATTCCGTGGAACCTTCTCTTAATACATTTCATATGGAATTCTTTGTCGGATGTATGCTATGTCAATATGACATTTGTAGTGAAACGGTTCTGCAGCGAAGACGACCAATTGAATCTCTTTTTAATATTTAGCTATTTTTAGAGACTTAAGAAAGAAAGAATATGGTTAAACAGCATAATGTATATTATTATGTCATTTATTCATTTAAAATTCACTGTTATACAAATAAAAACATAAGATCTTCTTCCAACACACAATGCGACCATTATTGATGCCACTGTTTAGTTTTGATGCTGTCATCCGCAATCGTGTAGCTGAAATTGTAAATCCGATCCAGAGTGCAATTATCGGCATCGCACAAGTAAAATCACAGTAGTCGTCAGGTCCTTTAAGAAATAACTACAGAGAGAGAACAAAAAATACAATCATTCGAATAACAACAAACGTGATATGAAGTAAACGCTTCTGCCACTACGACATTTGTTTTAACCATAGATCTACAGTTTTAACCTTACTCCAGAATAGTACATATGCACAAACTCTTTGGTGTTTACTATTAGTAGTACCTCAATATTGTGTGTAGTAGGAACAAAGATAGCGGTGGATTTTAAATGTTACAGAAAAAGTGCCTTTATTCAAGTAGAGGATCATTAGAGCATACATAAATTTTATTTTCATAACCGTTTGGTTCCTGTACGGCCGGAGCCCTCTTTCAGGCAGCCCCCCGCAACAAGAAATGTAAAAAGGTACTGCCTCCAGAATATTCATTAGTAGCGAACCACTCAACTGCAGCAAATAAAGAGCAGCAGCCGCAGCAGCAGGCGCAGCCCCCCGCCATAAAAAGAATACAAACACTACTCATTCCTCCAAGCCATTGATAAGTAGCGAACCACTACGCGGCCGGAAGGAAAGAGGGGGGCTCGGGAGACGCAGCCCCCCGCCATTAAAAGCACACAAACACTACTCATTCCTCCAAGCCATTGATGAGTAGCGAACCACTACGGCGCAGGAAGGAAGGAGGTGAGGCTCGGGAGGCGCAGCCCCCCGCCATTAAAAGCACACAAACACTACTCATTCCTCCAAGCCATTGATGAGTAGCGAACCACTACGGCGGAGGAAGGAAAGAGGTGAGGCTCGGGGGGCGCAGCCCCCCGCCAAAAAAAGCACACAAACACTACTCATTCACTACACAAACACTACTCATACATATCTAAGCTTCCAGGCCATCATTTTTGAGAATGGCTTTCAAATGAAATAGACCTAAACGCATGGGATAATGGACAGTTAATTGTTATACAGAACTTATATCCCTACTTAGTTTCCACGGTATAGCAATAAACGAATTCTGCGCAGACGAAGTCGCGGGTAACAGCTAGTATAACTACATAACTGGCCACTTTGCCAATATATCGTCACCACCTCAATGGCAAAGTCATGAATCTGCAATTAAGACAAAAATGAGATTTGGAAAGAGAGAAAGAGAGAGAGATGCATAATCTTTAAAATTTTACTATTTCTAGCATTATTGCAGATTCGTGACTTTTCCATTGATGTGACGAATATGTAATTAAAAGAATGAAATGCTGGTGTTGTGTTAAATTAAAATGTGTAGATCCCGATAACACTGTGAAGGTATTCGTACTCGGCATTGTCTTACCAAATTGGTGACCAGTTTAATAGGATGACATAAATTTTCTTTACCCTATCTTTATGTTTTCTTTCACAAAAACCCTCGTGATAAATTACTCAAATGCAATTTTGCCAATAACTCTGAAAAACTATGAGCTGCGATCTGCTACAGTATGAATTACTATTGTTTTAACAGTTTTAAATAATTTGCGGTTAATTACATTAGACATAATGATAACAAGATATTTTCCGAGATTATCCTTTAGCTTTGATGGGGTCCCGATATTTCGACGCAGTTACATGCAGATCGCGTTCAATATCCCATTCTCATTATGTCAAATACTATTGTTTTATCAAATACATTGTCATGAATCCTGGCAGCGAACTGTGGTAATATAATTTACGTAATAAACTAAATCTTACTGGATTGACGTGAGTTCAGATTCCATAGCGCGGGAACTTCGGTATGCGGTGAACAGTATTCGATTGAAATGGAACTAATTTCAACTCTGTCAGTATGCTATGACACAGTTCAGCGTGTTAATAATACTTTATAGGAGCTATTTAAACAGTGGGTGTACTCATTAAAGGTTTCGTAAACGTTGCTTCAAGCGTTAAATATTATATGACGTTAGTAAGTACCTATCTTTTTAACATCTATTCACATCATACTCTTGCAATTAATTACCTATAATTTTGTTGTTTATATATTGTAGAACCGGAGTTTGCAGGTGTAGTGCAGTCGCTCGTTCTAGAAGTCTTTGGGAGACCTGTTTTCAGCTGTGAACTTCCCTAGGATGAAAAGAATAAGAGACGAAGATAAGCGAAAACACCGAAGTTCCGAAGCATCATTGGTCCGAATTGTCACTATTCCTAAGCCTATTTTATACTGAACGAAAACTTTGGTGTAAATGATTTTAAAAATATAGGTTGGTTGTTGGGTTATTTTATTTTAATAAAAAAATATTCCGACGAATCGAAAACCTCCTTATTTTTAAAAATAATTTACAACTACGGCGGAACTTAGCGTTCGATTTACTGAAAATTAGGGCTAGTGAAATTAGGTTGAAAATTCTTCGGGCTAACGAAGGGGAACCACTTACTATAAGCTTATTGTGTACCACCCTTATATGAAAGACTTCCCTCCAATTCTGTTATTGCTGGGTTTGTGCACTTATAAGCTAGTCGACACAAGACCTCTTATTAAAAATTGTCGTATAACTTTCAAAAGAAATACTGACTTTTAGTGCTACTTAGCGCGACTGCAGCTTTTCTAAGTCTGATGAAATTTCCAATTTTGTGTCTCAGGGTGTTTGAAGCAGAGTTTGAAATCAATTCGAGCACGAGTATTCGAATCTTACATAACGTAACTGAGTCGTATACCCAACAAATCATTTTAATAACAACCCGCAGTAGTACTCTTTCGAAGTAAACGCCTGACTGAATTTCGTGATAAGTACAACAATGGCTCACTGCGACAGGGTGGGTTTTTATTAGAATAGTTAAGGTTTATAACGTTATCGTATCGAGAAAATTTGTATGACGTTTGGTACAGCGTCCCCAGTGAGCGTATTTGTACTAAATTTCTTAATGAAATACGTTCCTTTTCTTGATGACCATAGGATAACGTCACTATTCGATTATGTTACAACGTAGGATTCGAATATTCGTTCTCGGGGTACAGTAATCTATCACTCAGGTTATTTTGGGTTCAATTTAGTATGAGTTATACGGTTCGTTCGTTTAGTGATCCTCTGGGAACTACAAGGTATGCAATTTGGCTGAATAAGAAATAGAGTGAGTTATTAAAAAAAAAACAACGTGCCTTAAAATATTAATCAGTTAATGTCATTTGTAGACTAAGCAAACCACCAAGGCATTAAAAAAAACCGGCCAAGTGCGAGTCGGACTCACGCACGAGGGTTCCGTAGAAAGATTTTAACACTTTTCCCCAGTGTTAAGAAGTCCAGTGTTAGCAGAGCCCTGCTCCTAAGCAAAATGTACGCAGTGTGGGGTCAACTTATATTGGTCTGCGAAAACTACAGACATAAAAAAAAATGATTTTTAGACTTTTTGGAGTGGTTGTGCTATATATACCTTCAAACCAAATTTCAAGTTTCTAGGACATCTGGAAGTACCCTTTAGGTTTTTGGAAATCAGCAATTTGTATGGAAATGGCCTTTTTAATTACTGTATCTTTTGATTGCGTTGACTTAGAAAGTTGAATTTTTCACAGCTTCAAGGGACTGCAGGCTTGAGTATTTGGTATTAATTTCAGCGTGCTACCTCCACGCGTTCCAGAGAAAAAGGGTCTTGACAGACAGACGGACAGACAGACAGACAGACAGACAGACGGACAAAAAGAAAAAAACGTTAACCGGATCATTAGGCATTAGAATCATTTAGCTGGACAGCCTGTCTGTACGTATGTTTCCCAAGTAAAATTTGGCACGATGCATGGTTTTACAACATAAAAATCATAAAAAACGTTCGGCATTTAGGCCAAATCGCACTTGGCTGACTTTTGTTTTTGAATATTTAATGATTCGTGCTACAGTTCTACTAGTTTCTACTTTACACACGTTTCCTAGCTTATCTGCGAAGCGATATCATTTAGAACAGAATTAACTGTGGTCATTATGATAATATTCTGTGCGTCCATTATTATACGAAAACTCAATTGCTATTGTTGCCACCGTCATCATATTTTGGTTACCGAAACAACGAGGTTACGATGGTAAACCTGGCTTGTGCGTGTTCCCATTATTTAACGTCATTGCTAACATTGAAAAGTCAGTGCTTTAGTCAAGTTGACGCAAAGATAAGGTGACAAATTGACGGTGTAAAATTTTGGATGACGAAAGAAAGCCTAGATTCATTGACCTCTTGCACAAGCGCAATTTTATTTAATTTAAAAACAGTACTGCAAGCCAATAAAAATAACAGGAATTCAAAATAAGGTTATTATTATATCGCCGACGTGGCAAGACATACAATTTCAAATCTTAAGGTGTGCCTAGTACGGACTCGATAAAAAAGAAAAACACTTTTATTTGGTAAATAAATATAATACTGACAAAGAAAATTAAACGTTATTACTCGCTTGAAGAATACTTTAATCACTGATCTAGGTATCCACTAATACTATTATTTATTTTGAACTCAATTTTGTAGCAAGCAATTAAACATAAAATGCCATATAATGTAATTTCGGTCCATCTCTCCTTCTCGAAAATGCTGCGTAGTTTCGGATTCATAATACTTGTGTTGCTTGTACTTGACACGTGAAATGCATCGAATAAATGAGGTATTGGATTCCTGCAAAATATTCAAAAATGTATATGAATATTTAAAAAAAAAAGTAGGTCCCCCATCGTCCGTCCGTTCGTAAACAAAGCTCACTAAGCCTGTCCGACTGACAGGATATCAAACAATACAACGGAAACGTTCCGCTCCGAGCTAAAGTCGCATATCGCATGTCGCTTAGAAATTAATGAAAAGTAGCTTATGCGTTGTCAAAACACACCCCCAAGTCCATTTACAAGGTATTATTGATGATGCAAGGCGGGACCGAAAGCAATTTGGAGTTTAATGAAAAATGAAACGGTGTGCAACAAAATTACGCGTAGGAATAGTTAACGAACGGCGTTTCGTTTCGACGTGGAAATATACTTCGGTTGTTTTGTGGTGGCGGTTCTGAAGGAAAGCAAGGTTTATTTTAAGGTGCACAGAGTGCTCAGAGAAAAGTAAGTAAGTAAGTAAGTAAACACTTTATTGTACAAAAAACAGGATAAAACACAAGTTACAACAATAACATTTGAGTACAAAGGCGGACTTATCCCTTTAAAAAAAATCCCATTTAAAAAGTGTGTTAAAAGGGAAATTTAATTTTACTGTTAGAGGTTGTGTTTTACTTATATAATATGAACTAAAAAACAATTACTTTGCTCACCCGCGACCACTAATGTCAAATAGTTATATCTGTGCGGAAAATGTATGTTTCCATGCAACACCTCCTCCTCCACTGCTACACGAATAGTAGTAGTGTAGTGGAAGTGGTGGCATGTTGAGCAGTTGTTGTTGTGCTTCGTAAATGGCCTCGTGGAGAGTGCCGAAACGTGTCAGCGTTTAGTATAGTGGTGGTGGTGATAGTTAGGTCTGTGTGGCATGTGTTGATTCGTGTAGCAGTGGAGGCGGAGGTGTTGCATGGAAAAATACATTTGCCGCACAGATATAACTATTTGTCATTAGTGGTCGCGGGTGAGCAAAGTAATTGTTTTTTAGTTCATAAATATGGACCTCCGCAAAATAACGCCTGATTCAATAAATTTTCTTGTATAATATGTAGGTAATTGTTGACATGTGTCCTTTAATGCAGCTTTTAAACTTTCACAAGTATGAATTTATTGTGTCGTAAAAAAATATTCTTGCAGTCGACATTTTTATTTTAAAATTCGGTTTAGTATGTTGAAAATGTGGCTTAGTTCTAACGCGTTAGTGTTTCGGATACGAAAGTATTCGGAGGCCTTAACTTTTTCACTATTATCAATGGAACTCCGTTCTTTGAACACTTATTAACAAATTCATACCCCTGCGGGCTTTGCTTCGGCATTTTCTATCTGTTTCTGTCGAACGGTACGAGATCGTGCGTGAAAGAGATGGTGAATGCTAAAGCGAAGCCGAGGGGGTTAGACACTAACCCGAGGTTAACTTGAAGTATTTGTATCTTCTGACGTTACCTTAACCCAGGTTTAAAAAGTATCCAAGATTCGAAATGTCCTGTAAAGAGGTCTTAAATAGAAAATGGTTTTGACTTGACTATTCCAAGAAAACGCCTTCAAAGTTCACAGATTGCTAAGTTTGACATTAAAACACGTCTGTCTGGCTGTCAATTTGAGAATTGTCAGTATTTCACTGCGATAAAATAGTAATTTAACTGTCATTTTAGAAATGCTATGCTAAAGCCGAGGTCTCAATAAAAGGCGCTTCTGACTATAATATTCCCCATCGATTTTGCACCACAATATTTGCTAACTCAACATTAATCTATATCTTGATGATAACCTTGAAGCTGATTGTTCTAATGAAACTGTTTTTATTTAAGTTATAAATAATTATAATTTTATAAGCCATATATATCCCAAAACCTAACCATAGTTAATTTAGTCACTACTTTACTTAGACGGTAAATATTTATCTTTACCTTCTTCTACCAATCGAACCTAAGTTATAATATTCAAGTCAGTTCATAGAGATAATCAAAGAATAACAACGAAGGGAATCATTTCCTTTTCCTTCTCAAAAATAGATCAGACACACAAAGCTGGAATCGTATTCAAATGAATAATAAAACAGCAATCGATTCATCGTAAATTTAAATCAAGCCGTAAGTTGTCAAGTTGAAATTGCCTGTTATTCCTGGGTTCCGGCTGGCCTAGGTCTTTTATTTTGCGCTTTCGGGTGACAATCGTCGTGTCAGAGCCGTTAGTGTAATTTTCAAGTGGCAACAAACGTCTCGAACGCGTTTGCGTTAAGTGTCAAATACTATGAGAATAGTTTGTGGTCGATACGTGCCAATAGAGGCGCTGCCAATTTGTTTAAAGTAATTGAAACGAAACGCGAACACGTTCGAGAGGTTTTTTCGTGTCAGAACTTATACTTACTAGAGGCACAGGATGCATGACACGAAAATTGGTTTATTAGACCACCGTAGTATACCTTTGCAGTATTTGAATTGGCGTAGAGCAGTTAGGCCCAGCCAATGGCATTGATAGTAAACCACAACCTGAATTTATTAATATACCTACGGGTGTTTTGTGTCCGAATTTTTTATGACATAATGAAATGCTTGATGAAGTTTATTGTATAAGTATTTAAAAATATTTTTAGTATATTCTCAGTAATGACAAACAATCATTCGACCAAATAATATGTATGCTAGTCAATCATAGATCCAAAATGATAATTATTTATGCTAATTTAGGGATGACTTTTTATTGACACAATAGCATGGATTTATTTTTTAAATGGAAATTTAATAAATTAGGCAGACTAAGCCTAGACTGTATTAGTATCCGGAGCTTATGCTAAAAAAATAAAGTTGAATGTATAAAACTACCTAGGTACTCGACAAAGTTAAATGATGTAAAGTTTTCAACAAAATAAATATATTTACCTAAGCAAATTGCTTTTGTATGTAATTAGAGGAACCCTAAGCGAATACTGCCAATACGAAGAAAGATATTCATTTATTATTTGTGGTACTACTTTATATACCAGAGCTAAGAAAAAAAAAATAGAAACATCACCTTTATACGTATTAGTCAGTTCAAGTTGCTTTTTTTAGCCGAAAACATTGTGATTATTAGTCTTATACTACCTAATTGGACTTTCCTTGAATTCATGCAAAGTAATTATGTCGGAGGCTTTCTTCTTAATTTCATATAATTACATTATAAAAAAGGTAACGGTAAAAACAAAAAACGGCTAAAACTTCCGTACAAATTTGTAAATAGGTCGCATGTCACTGAAATCGAGTCTCGAACATTTTTTCTGCTATTCCCGAGTGTTTTAAGTTGTGCGGTCATATTATATCGGCATTGACATAATATAGGTACAGACAGACGTAAAAATGTAAGATTTACAAAGTTCTTGATTGGCTGTGTTTTAAGAGCTACCTTAATACCAAACTTCAAGTATCTAGGACAACTGGAAGTACCTACCCTATAGGTTTGGATTTCACTTCAAGTTGCATGGAAATACGTTTTTTTTTTTCACAGACTCAAGAGATTGCAGGCATGAGTATTTGATATTAATTTTGGCATGCTACCTCCTCAAGTTCCAAAGAAAAACCGTCTTGACAGAGACAAACAACGAAGTACTGCAAAGGTTCCGTTTTATTCCTTTTGAGGTACGGAACCCTAAAAACAAAACATTTTAGCATAGAAAAAAAAACAAACGTATAATTTGAATTAACGACTCGTGTCATGTGCTTAGCATAAATTATTAAGCTCATTCACCTCTTTTATTGTTGCTGCGTTTTCACGCGTTCTATGGTAATTTGTTTTATCTACACACATATCATAAGTCCTCTATAATGCGTTCAGAAACCGTAGAAAATGACCCGCATTTCAGTACGCCGTCGCTTTCTCGCCGACAGCGCCAGCCCCAGCACCACCACCACCACCAGCAGTAAAGTAATAGTCATTACGACATCGAATTCGATATCGTAATGACTTTTCGATATCGAATTGGATGTTTCAAATTTGAAAACCAACGTAATTTACAATCATAGTGAAATAAAACGGTTCACTCACGTATATAAGTCGAGTTCAGTCCGACATGTATAAATAATAATGTGTTTTTTTTTTTACAATAAAATAAAAACAGTTTACGAAACGTCCGCTCGGTATGTTTGTCTATGATAAAAAAAAACAGTCAAATTCGTGACAGGTATGGGTATGATATACCCATACCTTTTGATATGCCTTCGGCTTCTGAACCCATCTTAGAGTACTTATAATATGTGTGTAGATAAAGTAATGTATGCAACTCCACATAATTAGGCCTTAAAACACTCGTGTGATCCTATTATGAAACTCAGCTTCGCCTCGTTACATAAAAACACACTCGTGTTTAAGGACCCTCATTATGTAGCAGTTGCATAAACTACTATTAATTTATTATAACCTTTTATCAACCTTGCAAATATTATAATTCTGCACCTATGTAATGGTCGGGTCAAATCTTGCAACTAAATTTAAGTACTTTTACTTTGCGTAAATTTATTTGTTTTCACCGACTCCAAAAAAGGAGGGGATTCCCAATTTATATGTATTTTTTATATTTGTTATGCGATTATTCCTCCAATTACCGGCTTTAGAGATTTTTTAAAGGCGGTTTTACGTTTTTGTTAAAAGATTTTTTCAGCGTCTCTTTCTACCTGTTACTTTCCTCCATATTCTTATTTTTTCAGAGCATTTGCCGCTTGATATTGTTCATGAACAACCTTTGCTATTCAGACAACATCTGGACGTCGTTTTACAGATGCTTGCATGAAATGGTATGCTATAAAATATTCCGACGAACAGAATCAACGGAGTAATACCAGGGAGTCCATGTTATGAATATAAATACGCTGTTTCTACAATAAAATTGCTTGTATAATATCGAAATTGTATTAAGTTTGCAAGAGCCGGAAATACTTAAACAGTTTTAAATTTGGCATGCCTTTTTCAGACGAGTACCGAGACACTATTATACATTTTTAGGTGATATTGACCCATTTAATGACTCCCTCAAAAAACTTGTTAAATCTAAAATTTCTACTTAAGTAATTGATATTTGCCTGGCTTAATGTACCGTTCTTGTTTGTTTATTATTATTGTTGTTACATCTGCTATATTTATATTTATGAACCTTTGGGTCTTTTCACAAGTAATTTTTTTCTGACTATGCTTGTAAATGACTGTATGTGTTCTGAACTTAAATAAAAAAATATTGTGGGATAAATACAGTATGGTGAAAAATTTGCTGTATTTTATTGAGTCTCCAGCTTGTCTTCGTGGCTATGTCCTGTGAACCAACTTTAGAAAAGTTGAAAAATCCCGACATTTTTAGGGTTCCGTATCTCAAAAGGAAAAAATGGAACGCTTATAGGATGACTTCGTCTGTCTATCTGTCTGTCAAGCCCTTTTTCTCTAGAACGCGGGAAGATAGCAAGCTGAAATTAATGTGAAATGTTAAGGGCTACAGTCTCCTTAAACTGCAAAAAAGCTGAAACTTCTAAGTCTTCGCGATCAAAAGGAAAACGAATTTTTGAAATTTTTGAAAATGTATCTTTATACAAAAACCGTTGGTATCAAAACCTAAAGGTTGGTATCAAAAACTTCCCGTTGACATAGAATTATGAGATTCAGCAAAAAGTAAGGACTCTCACAACACAAGTTAAGGGAAAATCCGAAAATAACGAATTTCTTTGTTTATTTTTTAAGGTAGGTAATGCCATTAGTATTTCTAAGAAAAACAAAGTTATTTTTGCGCAAGGAAAAATTTACAAACTTAAATTAAAAAATATATGGTACCCTAGGTGCGCGAGTCTATTCACACTTGGCTGGTTTTTGTTTCAAAGTTCACCCTCAAAAACGTCTTAACCGATTTCGAAGAAGCTTAACTAAAAAACTATTTCGATTAAACTGATGACCGGATGGCCTAGTGGTTAGAGACAATGACTATGAAGCTTGAGGTCCCGGGTTCAATCCCCGGTCGGGGTAGATGTTTGTATGATGAATACGAATGGTTGGTTTCGAGTCTTGGACGTTTAGTATGTATATATATATATATATATATGTTTAGACTACTTACAGTACAGGCTTTCTCTCGTTATATTTGTTTAACAGTCTTGGAGAAGTTCATAAGAAAAAAAAAACTTAAAAAAATGGGCAGATATACACAAGTAACAAAGAGAAAATTCATGTACCAAAATCAAAATTAAGAAAAACATTCAAACAAGGAATACCGCTTAAAATAAGTTTGTGTAATTTAATACTGTTAGAAATAACTTTATTAGAGTTCAATAGGTTTAAGACGACATTACAACAGTTTTTTGAAATACATCCACTGTATTCAATAAAAAATGAGTTTACGGACTTGTTTAAAGATAAGTCTAAATCAGATGTAGTAAAATTGTTCAAGTACTTAGATTAATTTTGTATGCATGTACTTAGTTTTAATGACTTGCTAAATGTGACTGATGTCACTTGGGCAAATAAAAATCTATCTATCTAGTTTGGGACTAGGTCAATTGGTGTCAACTGTCATGGGAATTGACACCAATTGACTCTTTTAAATATCATGGGATATTTAAAATAATATTTATTTAAAAAACCAGCTTTCGAATTTAAAAATAACGCATCCAAAACGGTATAATAACTTAGAAGCTTTGATATCACTGACTGATACACACACACGCCAAACTTAAACACCCCTCGTTTTACATTGGAGGCTGAAAATAAATTTACCTGATTTGTAGGGTATCTCCTCACGGAATTACATTTGTAACAAAACCACCCTCTTACGTGTATTGGCACCTAAACAAATACGGCTAGTAACAGGTGAAATTCCGTGGCCCCTAGTTAACCTAATATCTTTCTATCGGCTAAATGAAAACAAGGGAAAAACCGTTTCGTCCTCAAAAGGGTTCGCCGAAGCGGAAATTCGTCCTACGTCACATGGGTACCCTTCAAGGGCCGAAAGAGGTTGCTGCGTGCAAGTATTTTGAGAGCCTCTTACCTTTTCTGCAGAATATATAAGGTTAAGTTAAGCTACAAAGTGAGAGGACAAACTATTTGGTTGAAAGAACAGATAGAGCGGGTTGTTTTTGTAAAGATTGTTTTCGTATAATTCGGAGTACTTAATGGCGACACTTTTCTTGAAAGGTTTTTCTAACACTTATAGTCGACTTTTTGTCGCTAGATTTACTTGGCAACTTTGTGTAGTTTAACATTTATTATAACCAAAAAAATTATACCCATTTTCTGAAATAATCTAACCAACCTAGATAAGCTGAAAAACTCCCGACATTGTTCAAGTTCAATATTTCGAAAACAGGTGAACCGATTTTAATGATACTTAGATAGTTCTTAAATCATCTCAATTACGAGGGCTGTTTGATAAGTACCCGTTTTCTAAATATATTAATATCACTTGCCGCAAATAAGTATACCACCTTTTTAAGCCATTTTTCAGAGGCGGGAAAATTAAAAAAAAAAGACTTTCTTTTGTTTTTTTTCTCATTTGACAACGATTCAGTGAAGGCGTGAACTTAAAATTGTTAAAATGGAGAAAGAACAGTATCGGTCTGTAATTAGATTCTTATTTTTGGAAGGAAAAACATGTGATGAAATAAAAGTAAGAATGCAAGCGGTTTACCATGAATGTGCTCCTTCTATGACAACCGTCAGATATTGGTATAACGAGTTTAAGCGGGGGAGAACAACCGTCTTTGATAAGGATCGCCCAGGCCGGCCAGTTGAGGTGACTACAGACGATATGGTTAAGAAAATTGAAAATATCGTTTTAGCCTACCGCCGAATTAAACTTCGAGAAATCGTTGATGCTGTGAACGTTTCAATCGAGAGGGTACAACACATATTAGAAGAAAAATTGGGTATGAAGAAAGTATCGGCGAGGTGGGTGCCGCGTTTACTCACGGAGGAGCAAAAACGGAACCGACTGACTACTTCGGAGCAGTGTTTGGCCGTGTTCAAACGTAACCCGAAGGAGTTTCTGCGTCGTTTCGTGACCGTGGACGAAAAGTGGGTCCACCACTACACCCCGGAAATGAAAGAGCAGTCGAAGCAGTGGATTTTACCGGGTGAACCTGCTCCAAAGAAAGCAAAAACCGTCCCATCGGCTGGAAAGGTCATGGCGACCGTTTTTTGGGATTCGCAGGGTATTATACATATTGACTAATTAGAAAAGGGAAAAACAATAACAGGGCAGTACTATGCCAATTTATTGGATGAATTTGACGCCGTATTGAAGGACAAACGACCCCATTAAAAAAGAAAAAAGTACTGTTTCGTCACGACAACGCCCCGGCTCATTCGTCCAGAGTTGTGACGGCTAAATTAGCACAGTTACGCTACGAACTATTGTCTCACCCCCCGTATTCTCCAGATTTGGCCCCATGCGATTTCTTTTTGTTTCCCAACCTAAAAAAATGGCTCGGTGGCAAGCGATTTGGATCAAATGACGAAGTCATTGCCGCCACAGAGGCCTATTTTAATGACTTTCCAAAATCATACTTTTTGGATGGTTTATTGAAGCTTGAGTATAGGTGGAACAAATGTATAGAGTTAAAAGGTGACTACGTAGAAAAATTAATGCATATATACAAAAAAAATAATATTATTTTTTTCATAAACGGGTACTTATCAAACAGCCCTCGTAAACTAGCGTTCGAACAAAAAAGCGCATCGAAGTCGGTTCATCCGTTTGGGAGCTATGATGCCACAGACAGATACACAGACACAGAGATACACGGGTCAAAATATATAACACCCGTCTTTTTCGTCGAGGGTTAAAAAAAGCGCATTTTATTCTGAAAACGCTCTCTTTGAAACCACCCTTTAGAGACTAGATTACCTAGAATGACCTTTAAAAAAATGTTTAATTTAATTACCTAAGTAAACTTACCTAGCTTCACTTTCGTTTCCGTGCTCAAATAATTTTCATCGCTACCTATATTCATTGTCCCAATTCTATCAGAATTTAACGTTAATGTTCAACCTCGGTAGATCAATAAAATTCTCCGAATTTATTTTGGAGCACGAATGTTGAATTTACAAATAGATTTGATCACGCATTGTGACGTCTTGTACCTAATAAACCTATTTGGTATTACATGCCATTGAATAGAATATTTAGGCTGTTACGTAGGTACGGAAATAATAATGTGCCCTAGAATAATCATATTCCAGCATATTGAATTCACGGCAGATTAGAAAATAGTGAATTTATCTTGCTTTAGGTATTCAACGCAACAGGAAACTGGGGGTTTAATAGTTATTTGGACACAAACGGTACAAATTTACTAAAATATAATAAGCCAACCTATAGTTAAATACATAGCATAAACCTGTAGTTAAATACATACGTTTTTATAAACGTAATATAATATGGTGTTCCTAAAAAATTACCTATACAATGTTTATAATAATTTAAACTGTCGGTCTGTAGGTAGGAAAATTACGTGTTTTTTATAACTAGTTAATTACCCGGCACAGCTAGGTACCCGGCCGGTTCCTTGACAAAGTGCTGGGTGCAGGTGTAATCGCGATGTTTCCCTTCACCGAAAAGCTCATGATAAATTACAAATGTAATTCCGCACGTAAATTCCGAAAAACTCAGAGGTGCTAGCCGGGATTTGAACCCACGACACTCTGCTTGAGAGGCCATAGGTCAAACCACTAGGCTATCACGGCTTTTTAGACCTACAGTCTAAATTACACATGATTGATAAAAAATAAAAGAGGAAGACGAACATTGGGCAATTAAATAAGTCTAAAGTAGAACATTATATACCTTCTGCTTCAGAAAATGAAAACTTATAATTATGGCACGCTCTATTAATAAAAGAATTACCTGCATAATTGTACCAGAAAAGAGCAAAGGTGAAAATTAGGTATGGAATCAAAACTTAAATCTGTCCACATATAACTCGGATCTCAAACAAGTCGTGTCTCTAGGCTGTAAGACTTAATTACTTCGCATTACATTATTCTAAATTTTACGTTTTACTTGAAGATCGAATAATATGGCCCAGTGGTTAGCGAATCTGTTTACGAATATTTGTTCTGGAGTCTTGGATGTATATTATGCGTATAAATATTCGTTGGCTAGCATCCAAAGCACAGGCTTTGCCTAGTTTTGTACCTTCTAGGTGAATTGGTGTCAAACTTATGAATCCACAAACATTTCTTAAGAGGTGCTACCTAGATCATATTACTCGGTTACTGCTAAGATATTCAACCAATAAAACGTCTCGCTTCTAGACACAGATCTCCCCTCACAATGGAGATTGGTATTGGCTCAGTGCCAATAATAGACTTCACTCAACTAAGTGATTGGTTTTCTTTGTTACATATTTAACAAAACTAATTTAAGTAACATTAAATTACCTAGAGTCATGTGCCAACATGATTCAGGACTTTACTTATTTCATGTCAATGCAAGAAACACTGCAAAACTATTGACATTATTTTGGGTAAATCAACTTTTCAGTCCCGCTAGAGTTACCATGGTGGTGTCTCATAAAAGTATTATTTTCTAGGGTAGAAATACACCAAAAGTTAGAAGTTGTGATAGTTACAAGCCAATTCATGCTTTATCTCTTAAGCATGCTAATCATCAGCATCATCATCTTAAGTCTTCCTCAACCAATTTGGTGTAAGCCTTCTCAAACTTCTTCTATGTCGCTCTGTTCTGGGCTGTCAGCATCCAGTTCTACCCTGCCACTATTCTGATGTCGTCCACCAAACGCATCTAAGGTCTTTCAACCGGCCTCTTATGTTTTGGTATGTTACCGTATAGCCAAACTGAAATGGCAATAGACTGGTCATATTGCCCGAAAATCAGATTCGTGGTGCAAGAATTTACTGTAATGGAGACCGTGGGAACACCTGTATCAATGTTGTCTCTTGCGTCACGGGACAGAATAACAATTCTTAAAAAGTAGATTGCCCCATCTACAATGATGAGAGCTAGAATTGCTAGTGAGGTGATTGGTAGTGAGGTCTATCTATAGGTAATTCTCCACCAATGAGAGACAAGCTACTGACCTAAGATTGATGGAATTCACGGATAGACCTCACGCGACACTAACGACTTATTTCCACACGTACTTACAATGCCTTATAGAAACAAGTTTTAAATTACTACCAACTTTTTGTACAATAAATAATGTTGATTTCTAAAGTAGGTAGATTGTGTACGAACAGTTTTGTTAAGGTATTATTTTCCATCGCTAAAGTCAGAGCCTTCCAAAGTTTCCTGACGACGCAATTATCAATTGAATGTTTTGGCATACAATACATAATTTATAAACTTAGGCCTTTCCGAAAAGGAAAACCAGTATTTTTGATCTTTGTAAAACTACTTGCATTTTTTTTAATTACCTACCTGAGTTGGCCTCCCAGTGTTTTAATTGTAGTGTAAGTAGCCACGATAAAAATGTGTACTTAGGGAGTCAGTAACTAGTAATTAGGTAAGTAATAACTTACATACATTAACTTCAGCGAAAGCATATTATTAATACCTACACATTCATAAAAGTACTGAAATAATGTTTGAAATAATAACTGTGTCCCATTATTATTATAACAGTTGTCCTATAAAAACACTATCCACTAAAGCGAAAGTACCCAAGCAAGAGATAGGCGTCGAAAATAGATCCACCGGCTCTCCATATCCCAAGCAGAATTACACATTTCCATATATAATTTCTCGATACATTTCCCTTTTGGTCAATGTAACTTTAATGTATTCATCCATTCGGATTCATGGAGGTATACGGGAGCGTCCTTACTAGAGATGCAACGGATATTCGGTCACTATCCGATATCCGGTCTATCCGGCCACATTTTACTATCCGGCCGAATACCGGATAGTTGCGTAGTATCCGGCCGGATACCGGATAGTAATTTAGTACCTAATTTTAAGGAGAAAATTTGAGTAACAAATAACAAACCACAAAGTAATCAAAAAATTGCCTACAACAGCTACAACATGCCTCTACAACGGCTACATCATGCCTCTACAACGGCTACAACATGCCTCTACAACGGCTACAAATTGCCTCTACAACGGCTAGAACATGCTTCTACAACGGCTATAACATGCTTCTACAACGGCTACAACATGCTTCTACAACGGCTACAACATGCTTCTACAACGGCTACAACATGCCTCTACAACGGCTACAACATGCCTCTACAACGGCTACAACATGCTTCTACAACGGCTACAACATGCCTCTACAACGGCTACAACATGCTTCTACAACGGCTACAACATGCCTCTACAACGGCTACAACATGCCTCTACAACGGCTACAACATGCTTCTACAACGGCTACAACATGCCTCTACAACGGCAACAACATGCCACTACAACGGCAACAACATGTCTACAAGTAGAAACACGGTGCAACCTGCACCACCCCGGCGCCCATCGCATTTAGATATTTTAGGTAAAAAAGTTTTGACCGGATATACGGCGGCCGATTACCGGATAACCGGCGGTCGCGACGGCCAGATACCCGGTATCCGGTATCCGGCCAAACGACAAGACGTTGCCTCTCTAGTCCTTACCTTCTCATTTGTACTGTGTGACTGGCCCGTCGAAGCGTAAATTTACTTTGTTGGATCTTATTCCTACATTTCCAGAACAATGGCCACTCAGCGTCTCGTTTGAATTTCTAAGCCTTTAACGGAATGATTAAAATTCTTTTGTACAGAGCAGTAATTTTGATGGAAAATATTTTTGTGTTTTTTAATCGGATCAGTTTTAGTGGGCAGCTTAATAATGGGTGATTTTAAACGACGTGTCAGGAACATGGACCTCCGTAAAGTAACGCCTGATAAAAAAAACCCTCGCACACGAGGGTTCCGTAGAAAGATTTTAACGCTTTTCCCTAGTGTTTTAAGAAGTCCAGCGTTAGCAGAGCCCTGCTCCTAAGCGAAATGTACGCAGTGTGGGGTCAACTTATATTGGTCTGTGAAATCTACAGACAGACATAAAGTTTTAAGATTTTGAAACTTTTTGGAGTGATTGTGCTATAAGAGCTACCTTCATACCAACTTTCAAGTTTCTAGGACAGCTGGAAGTACCCTTTAGGTTTTTGGAAATCGGCAATTTGTATGGAAATAGATTTTTTAATGACTATATCTTTGGATTGCGTTGACTTAGAAGGTTGATTTTTTCACAGCTTTATAGGACCGCAGGCTTGAGTATTTGGTATTAATTTCAGCATGCTACCTCCACGCGTTTCAGAGAAAAAAAAATTAGACGACGGCAGAAAAAATTGTCAGCGGGAGACACTTAAGACTCTCGGAATATGGAAAAAAGCATGTCTGGTGTACTTTCGTGGGTCATTATCCGTAAATAAAGTTCTAAATGGTATATACTACTTTATTTACATAATAAAAGCAATTTACAATGACATTAAATCTAAGCTTAAACTAAATAAACTACAACTTAAAACTAAATTAAATCTAAATAAGGCCCCCGTGGCATAGTGCCCAAAAGGCTGGCAGCGTTGCCTCGCTGAATAGCGATGCTGATTCTTTGAGAGAGAAAACTGCCAGCCCTTTGGTCACAAGTTGCATCAACTAAGCGCTTTTGTAACTCAGAAATAAGCTTGTAAGCGCTGGGACCCCATGGACCCAAAGTTTCAAACCCGACAGGAACAAAATTATAATTCGGACCGAGAGATTGATACTTAGAATTTTTTCTATTTTCAGCCGTTTCTGCCGCCGCACCAGCTTTTTGTGTGGTTCCCTGGAGATGTGAGGGTGCTACTGTATCGACACAGGTCGCATCCCAAACCAGAACCCTACCCATTCTCCAGGGAATCAGAGACATACCGTCCGGCCTTTTGCCATCGTCGCGGGCAATGCCGCTTGGCTCCAAAATGGCCGGCACGTTCGCAGAGGCAAGAGCCCGGCGGATTATGTCATTGAGCGCGGCATGACGGGAGAAACGGCCGGCGCTCTTTTGACAGGAAAGACCATGGTGTCCCGTTTCGTCCACATTGGTGCCACAGAGGCAACGGTGTGGTGAACACAGCGCAACACCCAGTCTTAGCCCGACTGCAATTCTCAGTGTTTCAGGCTCAAGAAAGGTTCCGGTGTTAACGGAAGGATAAGCATGAAGCCAGTCACCGGATTCCTTTCTTGCCACAGCCAAAAGCCTTGCGCGGTCTGGGCCTGAACTGGAACTGAGAATATTAGAATAAGTTAATTTGGATAGTGTGTCATCCCAGCTCCGTTGGAAATTTGGATAAGCGGGAGGATTTTCACCCGGACAAGCCATTAGCCAAGCATTCCTAGCATCGACCAAACCCGTCGTCTCGTAGTTTGAAGGACAATCCTTTAGGATTTTACCTACGAGGGTGGACGTGCTGTGGACAGATGATAGGAACGCTGGTAAAGCAACACTAGAAATTTTGCGGAAATTGTTTTCGTAAAGCGAGTTTTGATATTTTAGGATGTTATAAAAGAGTGGCATTACATTTTGTACAAAGGTTTTATGTTCTGAACGCTCTTTTATTCCGTTTAGTATCGTATCTAAAGTTGACGACTAAAACCTACGTGAGAACGTTTTGAACACAAATACCGAGAATTTGCTTTTATAAGACGACTACATTACATGTATGTACCTTTTGATATTATCTCTATTTTCAGGCAACTTATTATTAGTGTAACAGCGATTAGCAAGAAGAAAAAAATGGGGAAAAAATACAAAAAGATACTCCATTTGAGATCATAAATTGAGTGCTTTAGTGGCGCCATCTCTTAGTCCGGGTAAACCGATAAGTTTTGAAGGAGTGTGCTGTCTACGGTTTACGAAGTAATCGCATAAATATGGCGCTAGTAACTTCAAAAAGTGATAAAAACAAGCTGAGATTTGAATACATGAATAAAATTCAGCGTGTGCCTCCATGCTAATCTTGGTGTAAGGGTATGGCACGCGACGCGGAATGTCGAGGACTCGGGTTCGATCCCCAGTGTTAGCATTTTTTGTGTACCTATTCATGTTTTAGGAAGTATTTTAAAAATATAATTAGCATAAATCATATCTAGACCTGAAAAGTAGATATTACAATAACTTCTATCTCTTGGAATCTAAGACGTAATTAATAAAGGTTTGTTCCCGTCGTGTCACACCCTCAACTGTCACACTGTGACTCGTTGGGAATATTTTGGGATAGGACAGATGGGATAATTTAAACCCTTGTTCCCAACGAGTCACATCCTCAACTGTCACAATGTGACTCGTTGGGAATATTATTTACAAAAAAAATCTCAACTAGTCACACTGTTACTAGATGGGACAATTTAAACGCTTGTTCCCAACGAACCACACCCTCAACTGTCACACTGTGACTCGTTGGGAATAATATTTACAAAAAAAAATCCCAACTAGTCACACTGTTACCAGACGGGACAACTTAAAAACTTGTTCCCAACGAGTCATACCCTCAGCTGTCACACTGTGACTCGTTGGGAATAATATTTACTAAAAAAATCTCAACTTGTCACACTGTTACCACATGGGACAATTAAAACACTTGTTCCCAACGAGTCACGCCCTCATCTGTCAGACTGTGACTCGTTTAGAATAATATTTATTTAAAAAATCCCAACTAGTCAACACTCTTACTAGATGGGACTGCTTTAAATTATTTTATTCCTAACGAGTTGCACTGAGGGAAAGTTAAGCGATGAATATCGACTAAGGTTAGGTAAATCTAGATAAATAGGTTAGGTTAGGTTAGGTTAGCGTCAGCGATAGCGTCAGGGCCGAAGGCCCAAAGCACCCGGAAACAGGAGCTCCGCGAGGCGGAGATCCGTCGACTCTGTCAAATTATTCAAAAATACAGACTAAGATTAGGTAATTCTAGGTAAATAGGTTAGGTTAGGTTAGTATTCCGTCAGGGCCGAAGGCCCAAACAACCCAGAAATAGGAGTTCTGCGAAGTGGAGATCCATCGACTCTGTCAAATTATACAGAAAAACCAACTAAGGTTAGGTTAATCTAGATGAATTAGTTAGATTAGGTGAAAAATGCGTATTTATTACAGTAAAAAAAAATAAAAACAAGTAATATAAAAAAAAAATAAAAACAAAAAAACAAACATGCAAATCGGTAAAAATATTTTGAAATGCTTATTAGGTTTATAATTATCTATTTTGTAACCGTAACGTTAACGTCTTCCGGCCAATGTGACAAAAAAGCTGATAATATGTATAAATGGGGTGCGCCTAATTTTACAAGATTTTTTTAACTCCGATTATTGCAGAAATATTTAATTAAGTTTAGCGTCCTTAGTAAAATAATTGAAATCTGAACTCTGATAATTTTTGAGATTAACAGGTTTTTATTATTACATGTTGATTAATGTTTTTTGTCATTATAATTTGATGACTTCAAATTATAATAAACTAGCTGTTGCCCGCGACTTCGTCTGGGTAGATTTTGGTTATCGCTATTCCGCAGGAACCATACAATTTTCCTGAATAAAAAGTAGCCTATATTATTACTCAATGTTCAAAATCTTTTTGCCAAATATCATCTAGATTGGTGCAGCGGTTTTTCCGTGAAGAGGTAACAAACAGACAGACAGAGTCTCTCTCAGAGACAGAGTTACTTTGCATTTATAATATTAGTTACGATGCTATTTGATTAAATAAATAATAATAAATATCATGGGATAATTGACACCAATTAACCTAGTCCCAAACTGGACAAAGCCTGTACTATGGGTACTAGACAACGGATAAACATGCTTATAGGAATAATAATTTATTACAACAAAACAAACAAAAATAATAATAACACTAATTAAATCTAGAACCTAAAATGGAAAACGTCCTCGAGTCCGCCACCTCGGGGCAAGGTGCCCAAAAGGCTGGCGGCGTTGCCTCTTTGTATAGCAATGCCTATACGTTGGCCGTGGAATGCGCCAACTCTTTGGTCACCTGTAATTATGCCTTAATATATTAAAAAAAATCCTACATGTATAGATAAATATATACTTAAACAAGCTTTAGCCCCGCGGCTTTGCCCCGGTGAAATATTACGAAAAGGGCTAGTTCCCTATCCCGTGGGAATTCCTAAAAATCCCTTCTTAGTGCACCTCTAGGATACTCAAGGTATATGTCTGCCAAATTTCAAGTCTCTAAATCCAGTGGTTTAGGCTGTGCGTTGTCTGTCAGTCAGTCAGTCAGTCACGGTACTGTTTTATAGGTATATATACATATTGAACAACCAAGACCCGAGAATAAACATTCGCATTCATCATACAAACATCTGCCCCGACTTGAGATCGAACCCGGCCCTGGGACCTCAAGCTTCATAGTCAGGGCATCTAACCACTAGGCTATTCGGTCTATTGTTTTCAATCTCTTATTTTATCGCTAAACTTTCTCTCAGTGCAACTCGTTGGGAATAATATAAATTAAAAGCTGTCCTATCTAGTAAGAGTGTTGACTGGTTGGGATTTTTTTTAATATTGTTCCTAATGAGTCACAGTGTGACAATTGAATGTGTGACTCGTTGGGAACAAGTGTTCAAATTGTCCCATCTGGTAACAGTGTGACTAGCTGGGATTTTTTTTGAAGTATTATTCCCAACGAGTCACAGTGTGACAGTTCAGGGTGTGACTCGTTGGGAACAAGTGCTTAAATTGTTCCATCTGGTAACAGTGTGACTAGATGGTTTTTCTTTTTGGAAATATTATTTCAAACGAGTCACAGTGTGACAGTTGAGGGTGTGACGCGTTGGGAACAAGTGTTTAAATTGTCCCATCTAGTAACAGTGTGATTAGTTGGGACTTTTTTTATAAATAATATTCCCAACGAGTCACAGTGTGACAGTTGAGGGTGTAACTCGTTGGGAACAAGGGTTTAAATTGTCCCATCTAGTAACAGTGTGACTGACTGGGGTTTTTTAATAAAAATATTCCCAACGAGTCACAGTGTGACAGTTGAGGGTGTGACTCGTCGGGAACAAACGTTAATAAACAGTAACTTGTGAAACACAAAAGAATCGCAATAAAACTCCAACGTTTCAATCGAACAGCAATGGCCACACTTTCAAAGGAAAATACGCATTGCATTCTACTATTTGTTACGTACACCGGGAGCTAAAGTAAAAACCTACATTGGAATTAACTGAGCCTGGATTTCAACATTAAATTGCAGCACTTAATTGTTTTCTCCCCCGCGTTATTCGTTTCTTTCTGTTTTTGCCTGCAGGTAATTAATATCTTTTTAAGTACTACAAGGGTATTCAATTATGTCTTGAGGCGCTTAGCGTAAACGGAGGCACTGTTACCACGTTAATATATATTTAAAATATAAACGTTTTTAAACGATCACAGTTAGCATATTTGGAATAGATTTAGTGTCGTAATCTAGGTACTAATAGCAATAGTTTTTTTTAATAATTGGTGTAGCCACGGTGCTTAATAGTATCTAGAAATTCATGTTGATTGTTGTTTTTATCTCACTAAGATCGTATTACCGGGTTTACAGGTCACCAAAAATATCGTCGACATATATCACCTTACATGAACCTAGATTATCATACCGGGAAATATGCTTTCGTTAACAAAACTAGCAGCCGACCTGTCTTTAATCCGAAATCAAACATTCAACGTGCGCCATCACGCAAATTAGAGGAGAAAACATTCGAAACGTAGGTTAAATACAATGTTTAACCGCAGAGCGTAGAACGTTGAATTATTTATTTTGAAAGACGCTGCTCGAGACGACGCCAAACGCGTAATTGAATGTTTGTATCTTAGGCTGTGGGAGGTACATGCTCTAATTAACCGAGGTAATGATGTGTCTGGAATATTACGAAATTACCAGGGATGGGAATTCGATATTAAACGCGCGAGATTTGAAGACAACGCTGAAATTACGGTGCCGGTGTAATTACGGGCACAAGAGGCATTTCATCTTAGCTCTCTAGGTTGGCAACGCATCTGCAAACCTCTGGGGCTGTGAGTGTCTATGGGCAGTGGTGATCGCTTACCATCAGGTGACCCACTTGCTCGTTTGCCTTCCTTGTAGTATAAAAAAAAAAAAAAAATTGGTTAGGTGGCCCAACCAACCAACCAACCAATTTTAGTACCTGGAACTTCCAGGTACTACGATTACTCTAAATTTTTTACCGTTGCCTTCATTTCATTTTCAAATTTAATGTCGTACCTAAAAATAAAATACCTACCTATTACAAAATTTGTAAACATGTTACGACATGATTATCATGTTTGCAAACCAGCTGTCAGTGATAAACTTAGAGTAATAGTTCTGTAGCCAGTTGTATGAAAGGTACTTGTGCTTTGTGGGAGTATTAAAGTAACTTATTTGACGATTTTCGCCTTTTAGTTTTGCTGTAATTAAGTAATTATGAATTGTTTTAAACAGTGGCAAAGTAAATAGCTAAATTATTTAAACGCGATGCTCTGCGAATGTTTATTTCCGCAGCAAAGACCCTTGAAGATTGTAACGAAAGCAAAAAAGTCCATTACAAAGATTTGCTTAGCTGAGCTCAATATTACAAGCACGAATTTCCTCCGCTGTTGCTGGAAATTCAGTTTCAACATAGATCATCGTGTATGACGCTTACCATTTATCCGAGCTTAGCGTTCTGTCGATGCATAGTTTTATCACAATATCAGGGTTGGGTGCATTCGCTCTATCGTTTGCTGGAATTTTTCATTATTAAAGTAACCCAAGACGCAGACATTTTTCAAGTTATACTACAAAATGTTTGGTTTCTAAATCAAGTTTGGTAATTTCATCTTGGACAACATTTTTGGCTTAGAACGTCATCCTATGTACAGATGATATTATGTACAGACGAACTGTTTAAACATTACAGACGTCCTACAATTTCATATTGAAGATTTATCTCTATTTTACATAATACTTATCAAAGTTTTCTCAGCTAACTTTAACTGGATTAGGTAGCCATTTCATTTCATCTCTTTTTGCAATAACCACGGCCCGGGTTTCATCGACGTAGTATTAAAGACTTGTCGACGACATCAAATCGTAAAAACACCTCTAATTACATCCAGCTTGAACCCACAGAAAACAGAATAAAAAATAGTAGGAGCAGGAGCGGAGCAGAAATCTAAGCATGCGCAAGTAGGGCTTCTAGTTCCACTTTCTATTTGAAATTGTGGTAAGGTTTAAACATAGTGTAAACAAGCTCTGTCAATAACCAAGCTTTACTTTGCATAACAAGACAAAATAGTAAAATCATGTTTTGATCTGTTTTGCTGAGAACAATGTATTGCTATTCCTTTGTTATTAACGATGTAGGTTGAATGTGCCCCTTAAAATGCAATTAAACTTCTACGCTTTAAAGATTAGCTTAACTATTAGTTAGACATTATTTATTAACGGGATTATCTTACTAAATAGTTTAGAGATATACTACGGTAACATGGCCCGCCCCTCCAAATCACTATTTCTATGTGTTTAGTCACATACTTACGAAAGAGTGTGTATGTCACGGACTAACCACCCTCTGGACACCAAATGTCAGGGCGAACGTTTCCGAAACCCATAATTATGCTCATTTGCACCTATAAATCTCTCTAGCCTCAAATCGCGGCTCACTTTCGAACAGATGACAAGCGAGATGACAAGCTATGAACCAATCACGATGCATTCCCGCGGCCCGCTCACCGTGGCTTTTTTCGTAATGACTTTCCAAGTAAATTATAAAAGATGCGGTGTCCAGAGGGTGGTTGGTCCGTGGTGTATGTAGTTGTAAGCATTCATCGTCAGTAGCAGCCCGACATGCAACATGCGTTGGGAGTCTTGGTGGTGCTTTATAAATACTTTCGCAAATGCATTGAAACTTTTTGAATTTTGCAGAAACGGGCCATGTTATCGTAGTTTATCTCTAGGTTAGGTTTGGATCATAGACATGATGCATGGAACTGTGTCGAAACATCGGGAGCTCTTCCAAACCTAGTAAAGTTATCGCGATCAATATCCCTTTAATAATAGCTATAATCTAATGGAATTAACCGCGATTCATTTAAAAGATTCAGATTCAGAGTTGTCTACTTGCCTTAGATATTTCTTTAAACAAAATGGTACATTTTAGAATGAAACTATCATGAGATTTAAACAAAGTGAAATATACGGATCACCCGTGTCACAGGTGCGTCACTGCCGTGTCGGTGTAACTTGCGCGCCGTTTACGAAAAGGATTGGCAGTATGGCTACCACGGTCCGCCCTTCCACGCCCCGCGCGCTCTGCGTCGCCCCCGCTTGCGTCCCGAAACTACGATTGAATGCATGCACTTGAGTTCCTACGTATTTAATTATAACTTTGTTTGAAGGAATAAAGGCTTTTGTTGCTTTATTTTTCTGTTATTATAACCGTCATTTTAGTGTATTAAAATCAAAAACTGTATTTACTATAGTAAACTGACTGATTGGGTCATCTAACAACACACAGCCTAAACTGCTGGACCTAGAGATTTAAAACTTTGCACAGAGATACCTTATACAGTGTAGGCATTAATTAATGAAGGATTTAATTTAAAGGGATAAAATAGGGGATTATATTTAAGAGTCTGTACTTTCCAAGAAAAAAACACTAAAATTATTAAGTATTAGGGGTTTATGGTTAAAAACTAACGCAAAGTAGAATATCGTGTAAGCGATTTTATTAAATTAACCCTTAAAAGGGACTAATAGGTAGGTAAGAAGAAAGTAAAAACAAACATTTTCTTCTCAGACGGCTGAAAATTTGAGTTTAGGAACTCACGGAATTTAAAACAGGCTTTTAATTTTTATTTTAATCGGTAATGAACATCAGAACAGAAAATGTAGTGGTTAAGAAATTACAGGCTTATCGCTTTAAAGCGATCTCCCCCAGAGCCACAATAAGTATGTGCAAAAAAACAAAGTTTTAAAATACAATGACGAATGACGAGAAGTCAAAAACCTAGCTCTTCAACAAGATAAGTGTAACATTTCCCATACCGCGTTTCATGCACACGACAGATTCATCCGGCCAACTGGACCAGAAATAATTGGCAAACAGTCTGTGAAAAGGAAAACCATTTATTTCACCAGAAGAAACGCATTTCATTCTTACCTGAGCCACTGATTCATCGTTAGACGTTCGTAATTAATTCATTAGGTAGTCTACAAGGGACATTGTTCACATAATAATGATGATTATTTTTATTAATGTAGTACGATTTGCTTCTGTTTTTTTTAACTATATACCAGTACACCGTACCTTAGTTAAGTACAGTATACGTACATTATAATTTAACTGTATAACAAAGTGTTTGAAGCACCGTGAGATTCTGATTTCTCAAACATTAAATAGACGGTTTAAAATTTTAAACCAAACCGAATGATACGTTAATTTAATACATAATATGCATAATTGCTTTTCCACTGGCAATATAATAGAAACATGACTGGTTAAGATAGAAAGCAAAGACTTAAGTTGTGTACTTTTTAATAAAACTTGAAGAAACCGTTTGACTTGGCAAATTACATTTCAGAGCTAAGCTATAATTAAATTATGCTTTCATGAAAAATCTTTGCTGGAAAGTAGGTCGATGGTTTTATTAAGCAGTAGGTACCTTTATTATTTTTAACAATAATAATTTGATAACATTTTAGTTTCATAATTTTTATTTGTACCTAAGTAACGTAAATTTGAAACTCGTTTTTAATTACCTGTACTAGATTAAAAAAACCGAACAAGTGCGAGTCGGACTCGCGCACGAGGATTCCGTAGAAAGATTTTAACGTTTTTCCTCAGTGTTAAGTTGTCCAGTCTTAACAGAGCCCTGTCCCTAAGCAAAATGTACGCAGTGTGGGGTCATGTTATATTGGTCTGTGAAATCTACAGCCAGACATAAAAATTTAAGATTTTGACAATTTTCTGAGTGGTTGTGTTATAAGAGCTACCTTCATATCAAATTTCAAGTTTCTAGGACAAGTGGAAGTACCCTTTAGGTTTTCGGGGTATACGGCAATTTGTATGGAAACAGCCTTTTTAATGACTGTACAATTATTTTGATTGCGTTGACTTAGAAGTTTTATTTTTTCACAGCTTTATGGGACTGTAGGCTTGAGTATTTGATACTAATTTCAGCATGCTACCTCCACGCGTTCCAGAGAAAAAGGGTCTTGACAGACAGACAGACAGACGGACAACAAAGTTCCGTTTTTTTCTTTTGAGGTACGGAACCCTAAAAACAGCATTTAAATAACTTTGAAACATCTCTAGATACCCTACCGTCATCAATTAAGATTTATCAACACAGTCATGTATACTCAAGAGCAATAAAAACGGGTCACTGTATGAACAATTTCATACAAAGTGAGCCGTAAAATTAGACAAATTAGACAAAGTATTCCTACGACAGAAAAAGTACAGTTACAGTTTATCGGCAAACCGCAAAGTTAGTAAATTCCCAAAAAACAGGACATAACCACATAACTTTGGGCTCAAGAAAATCAGCAGGAATGGGAAATCCGTTGATAGAGACGTAAAATGGAATACGAGGTCGCTGCTAGGATTAAGATAAACGCCGTTACGCCTGCGTTATAAATCTTTTAGGGGATAGATAAGAACCGGTCACGTGGTCGCTGCTGATTATTTTAGAGGGAATGCGGTGACGCCATCTTGGCCGGTGAGATCTGAGGCCCGAGTACGAATATTTGAAAGCTGCGTCACATAAAAACGAATAGTAAACGTTATCGAGTTTGTATGACGTTTGGAACAGCGCCCACCCGTGTGCGTATTTGAGACAAAAATTTAGTATGAGGTTTCTCGATCTCGATACGATAACGGTAACGTTACGCAGGATTCGAAAAGTCGTGCTCGACCCTCTGGCCCCTATTTCACTAACTTATAATTGGGTTGTTTACTGATGTCAGAATAAAATCATTTTAAATTTTCACTTATCAAGCTTTCGAAAATACTCCTAAAAAACCGATGCCTCACTTATTACTGCAATTAAAACGATTTTTAATGTAACAAAAACTAATAAAAGGAGGCCGTTTGACCACTGACAATTATGACGTCATAGTTATTTCTTAATTTAATACAATCTTTATACTGACGGATCGTTTTGACATTGCATAAAAAAATTGCTGATTTCACTAATACGAAACAACCCTATTGTCAGATTACATTGACAATTCGAAGTACATTTCTTTGGTAACATGAAGCGCGCTAAAAAAAGCTCTTGAAGTCAGCATTTGTGAAAGCAACACTGACAATTGCAAAGTTGGTGAAATAGGATCCAGATGTATGTTGGCTAGAAAACTAGAAATAGGAGATAGAAGTGTAGTAGTAATGCAAAGAACAAAAGGTACATTAGATATTGTGAACCTAACCAACTTAAAATAAATTTGAAAACAATAAAACCGACTGCAATACCCTATGTCACTCCCACAATTGATACAAATCCAATAACACCTCCTACGTTGAAATCCGTCAAACGGTTTAGGCTGTAGAGCGTGCCAAATAATTAGACTTACAAAACATAACCCTCAAAAACATAACCTTTATTTGGCAGTTAGGTAAAAAGCACTCGAATCATGTCTTACGATGGCCATAACAAATAAATGTCCCGTCAAAACATACTTAGTCGAAAACCATGAAGAAACAGCTGCGTTAAACAAAGAGAAGCAATACATTTTCCTACCTTCGCCGTTTATCGTAATGCCTATTGAGGTAAAAGCAAAATTTGTTCCTATTGATAAAATATACTAAGCTTATTGTTTAGACGGGATTATGGGGGTATAAATCTTTGGCTAGCGTCAGACGCGGCTAACGGCCGGGCACGCCGTGCTGGAAAAATATCGATGAATTTAGAAAACAAAAGAATTACGGGTACAATGATGCGCAATATCGTCAATGGATAGGTAGATTGCTACTTCGTTCGTTTCCATCAAGGACTATAAAACCAAGAGGACTGCCAATGGTTATACGATGTCGCGTTCCTTTGAAATAATAAGCCTGCGCTGTAGCTAGTTTTACTACGGAGGAGTCTTTGTACCATCCATTTGGTATGACATTTAGACCTCTGGCTAACACAATAGCGCCATCTAAATGAGTTTTTCTTTCAGTTCATAGATGGCGCTATTGTGTTAGCCAGAGGAAGTGTCATACAAGATTAATGGTACAGAGACCCTCACTATAGTGAAACTAGCTAAAGCAGGCTCATTATTTTACAGAAACGCGACATTGTATAGCCATTGGCAGTCCTCTTGGTTTTATCGTAATTGGTTTCCATGTACATAGTAAAAGTGTAACAAGTTTTCTGTTCAAGTGTAACATATTTTCCATCATCATGTTTCCCGAGCGTATGTATGTGCCAAATAATTAGACATACATACCTACATACATAAGGTAATGTAGGTATGGATTTCAACGTTAGGTGTCATTAGATTCGTCTCAGTTGTTAAGAGTTACATAAGGTAGGTATATTGTGACCCGGAATTTTAATCGTGTTTATTGTTTTTAATTTTAAATTTGTCAGGTTACTAGGGTTCCGTACCTAACAAAAAATGAAAACCTTATAGGATCACTTTGTTGTCCTTGTGTTTGACAATTTTAAGTTACTAGATCAAAACCTTTATCAAAGCCTTCACTGACCTGGAATCGTGAGGCTTGTAACAATGTCTTCCAACACACGTCAAGGAAAATATCCGAAAAACGTCGAGTACGAAATTCTCAGTGCGAGAGTCCGACTCGCATGTGGCCAGTTTTTGACGTTGATCGTATTTTGTTTTGTTAGGTTTCAGGTGTCTCTAACAATTACACTATGAGCAACCTGTTTTACGATTATTATTAAGTTGTATTTCAATACTATGATGGTCTGATTGTTGATTGGGGGTGACATTAAATCCAAGCTCTTATTCGATAAAGATAATTAAAACGGCTGTAGGTAAATGTAAGTACTTGTCAGTAAAAACAAATATTAGCCTATGTAATAAATTTATTTAAATCTAAAAAACACACAATTATTATAAAAATAATTAGCCTATTTTGAAAACACACTCTTGCTTATTCTTGATGATAAGGTAAAATTTTGCATAAAACAAATTTTAACTCGAGGATCTCAATTCATTGCTAAGAGTAATATAGCAGTAAAGTGAAACGTTGATTCTAAATTGATATTCCAATTCCAAACAGATTTACTTTTATAATATTAATTGGTCTGATTAGACCACGAAGGAAAATATTTAATACCTAATGAGGCTGACGTTACCACACAGCCAAGAAAGCCTCCTTTTTCTTTTTCTTTTAACAATAAAATTTAAGATTAAAAAAAGTACTACATTAAGTAAGTGGTACAGTCAGCGTCATATATACGATTTGTATGATGTACCGAACTATTTGATCACTTTGGATGTCTTCATATATATGACGCTGACTGTACTTGTCGGGCAAAAATGCAAAATGATTGAACATGAATGTGGAATAAATTGTAAAACAGACTTAATTTTTATTTATGTCGTATCACAGCAAACGAAACCTCACCCAGCTTTTGACATAACGTTGCGTTTGACAGTTTTTTTTTGTATTCGTAAAAAGAAAAAAAAAAAGTGGCTTAAATCAGTTCCAGCTTTGTTCAACAATAACATTTTAAAGCTCCGCGGCTAGGCGATCGTCCTTTGAAAAAACATTGTAAATGACATTTTAGAGGATGCCTTTATAGCATTTTATGGCCGTTTTAGCTACACAATTCAGTTTAAAATTAATGAGGAAATCTTTCAAGCCCCCGCCCCGGCTCCTGCGATTATGAACACAAGGAAAAAAAAACAATTGCGTTTCGTCTCAACGAGAATGTTTCAAGCCTTCTGTTTTAATTAAAACTTGGTTTTTATTTTTCTCCTCGAAACACGACTTAGGAAAATACGACGCTCCATTATTAGGTGTTTCGTTATGTTTTATCTTAATTAAAAACTTTTTTCGATTATTGTTTTGATAACTTGAAGGACAATCTGATAAGTTAGACTGGCTAGTCACTGCGGTTGTACCAGCCAAAACTTCTAGATACTTTACCAAAATTCCTTTATGTTCTTAACTCCCGACGCAAACCCAAACTTATAACACCCCTCGTTATAAGTTTGACATGTGTATCTGTGTAGCTGTCCGTAGCACCGTAGCTCCTAAACGGATAAACGGATTTGGACCCGGTTTTTTTCGTCGAAAGCTTTTATAGTCGAAATAGTTCTTAGCTAAGTTTCATAAAAATCGGTTCAGATATTACATTTCGAAATGAAAATGTCGGTGCGTTTTTGTCAAGTTCCGATCACAAAATGTGCGAGTCCGTTGATGTCTTCAGTAAGGCTAAGTTCTGGGAACTCAAATTAGAGAGCCAAAAAATCAAAAAAATCTAATAAAACCGGCCAAGTGCGAGTCGGACTCGCGCACGAGGGTTCCGTAGAAACATTTTAACGCTTTTCCCCAGTGCTTTAAGAAGTCCAATGTTAGCAGAGCCCTGCTCCTGAGCAAAATGTACGCAGTGTGGGGTGAACTTATATTGGTCTGCGAAATCTACAGACAGACAATAAAAAAAATAGATTTTGAGACTTTTATGAGTGTTTGTGCTATAAGAGCTACCTTCATACCAAATTTCAAGTTTCTAGGACAACTGGAAGTACCATTGAAACGACCTTTTTAATGACTGTATCTTTTGATTGCGTTGACTTAGAAGGTTGTTTTTTTTCAAGGGACCGCAGGCTTGAGTATTCGGTATTAATTTCAGCATGCTACCTCCACGCGTTCCAGAGAAAAAAGGTCTTGACAGACAGACAGACAGACAGACAGACGGACTACAAAGTGATCCTATAAGGGTTCCGTTTTTTCCTTTTGAGGTACAGAACCCTAAAAATGAACAAAAAAAATAAACTAAAACCTGAAATTCCTGGTATTAGGAACTACATAAGTAGGTTTACTTTTTCGCGGTCGCGTGCTGTACAGAAAGCCTGCAAATACACAAATACGGCACCTGACTGCAAAAAGTTAACACAGTAAATATTCCTGATTAAAGGACCAGACCCAGAAATTGATTTTTTTACTTTTTGTAGGTTTATTTATGTCGGGGGTTTTTAAATATTAATAAATTTCTAATTAATAGGGAAACTAGCTGCTAAAATAGCTGTTTTGGAGCTAAAGAGTCGGCTAAGATATTCCTAACCAGGTTTGGACCACACTGTGGTTAGAGAGGTCGAGGGCGGTCGCCCCGCATTTCAATTCTCTACCAATTAAATGTAAGCGCTTTTAAACTCGTCCAAAATTTTAGAGCGACCGTTGTTGTCTATTTTTATCTAAGGAAACTTTTTATACTATGCGTTTGACCACACTTGAACTGTGGTTGTCATTAAATTACATGGTATTTAGCACGCGTCTGGAAACATTTTTGAATTATGAAAATTGGATACAATATGACAAAATAAGTAATAAATTTACGCCGTTTCAAAATAGTATTTTTAAACACTCAGCAGTTCTTATGATTAATCGCTGACCCTATTTTAACTAGCGTAAACAACCTTATTATCGGCACTTTAATTCCATCATTTGGCACCAAAATTTTATCAGATTTTCCCAACATGATGGTTTACCCTATTTTTTGCATAAACTTTCACAATAATTAGAAAAACAGAATGGGGAATTAATCATGGCTGTGAGTTAACATCAAGCGGAATAGGAACCCTGTCGTTTGACATGGCACGCACCTGTCATCTCGTTAAGGATATTAGGTCAACTTAACACTACACTAATAACACGTCGCATGATAGGTAGCAGAACTTGTCATACTGCCACTACAGAGGGTCGAGCACGACTTTTACGAATCCTGCGTCACGTAAAATCGAATAGTAAACGTTAGCGAGTTTGTATGACGTTTGGAACAGCGCCCGCCCGTGAGCGTATTTGGAACTAAAATTTAGTATGAGGTTTCTCGATCTCGATACGTTAACTGTAACGTTACGCAGCATTCGTAAAGTCGTCCTTGACCTACAGTATGATGCATACATACGTACATACATACATACAGTCACGCGTGTTTCCCGGAGGGGCAGGCACAGACCACGGACTTCTACGGTCCTGACATACAACCTTTGCTTCCCTTGATCTCATAACATTCTTCTTACATGCTCTCCAGTTTTGGGTACTCCTGACCTGTCGTTTTTCCAAAATATCACCGTTTGATCGGAGTACGTTCACCGACTCCCTTTCCCACTTTTCCATCCACTCTCCCTTCATACACCCTTTTGACCCCCGACAAAAAAGAGGGGTGTTATAAGTTTGACATGTGTATCTGTGTATCTGTGAGTCTGTGTATCTGTGTATCTGTCTGTGGCATCATTGCTCCCAAACGGGTAGACCGATTTCGATGCGGTTTTTTTTTTCAGTCCAAATCTATTTTAATCGAGTTGGTTCTTAGCTGAGGTTCATTAAAATCGATTAACCCGTTTTTGAAATATTGAACTTTGAAATGACAATGTCGGGGGTTTTTCAACTTTTCTAAGTTGGTTAGGTTATTGTAATGATTATAGTTATATTGTGAATATAGGTAGCTATATAGGTAGCTATCTATGTACCTTTTGAGCCTCACTCAATAATTAACACTGCGCCTTCCGTTGATTTAACTTATACCCGTGCCCTACTTTAAAGCCCGTCATGCTTACACTGTCACGATATGTTGTCACCATCCATTGTATTATAAGAAGCAAAATAATGAGGGTCACAATAGAGAGACAGCTACCTTCGTTCTAGAGTAAATATTTGCGTTGTCCTTGGGCCTTTACATGACTCTACAAACTACCGGACCGAATGTAATTCAATGTCAACAGGATGTCAGCAGAGACTAGGAATGTGAGTCGACTTGTGATATGAGGCGATCGGTGCTAGGTAACCTAAAAATGCGCTGTAACATAGTCATATAATTATTTAACCATTGTGCCATGTATGCAAAGTGCCCTTTTAAAGCTGTAGTTATGCGAGATGTTCAGTTTCAAAAGATTAGATATTTTTGCATTCCACTTTTGAAGCTAACTGTAATATTCGTAGGTGACGAAGGAAACTTTTACCTACAATTATTTTGGCACACAACGCGATAACTGACGACGCAAGTTGAGATCTCAATGTTCGGACTTTTGGTAACCTTGATGACAAAATAACAATAGTTATTACACGTCGTATTCCCAAAATAAAATTTAAATATTTACTTCGCTATTGTTAATCAATATAACACATCAATTGGCCTCAGTCGCTCTCGAGTATGGTCCAAACTTGCGCGCAAATGTCAAAAGTTTCAGAACTTGTTTTTCGATTATTTTGTGAGCGTGACTTAGGTAGGTATCTTTACTTCACTGGGGAACGGCTTAGGCACACTGCTAAGAAATTATTAACAGTAGTGAACATCGTCTAATAACACGTTTCTGACTGTACTCGTACTTCAACAAAGCAGTTTATTGTACCGTGCCATGGTTCATTAATTTATTTTAAATACATCTCGTGCGGGAAGGTCAACTGTTTGGATGGCTTCAAGCTGCGGGCGTTGATTATTCTATTGCTCAGTTCGAGTGGTTATAATGTTGAATGTTAAGAGTCATTTCTGGTTTGTTCTTCAATTATTTGTTTTATTGGATTTAATGACTAATTTTGAACTATTGGAGCTGTCTTGTAACTACAGTTCTAAAAATATCTTAGAGTAGGAAAGGAATGGAGATGTTAACGCGCGATTTCCCCTCTGCCAAATCTCTAACATTAAGTTTGACCAAATGATCTGTTTACTGTCTGCGTGTTTTTGGCATTTGTGCGAAGGTTTTCTTTTAGTGTGCGTTTGTGGGAACGTAACAAATTTTAGCAGGAGCTTAGACGTGTGCTGTACGTGTGTGTTCCTCGTCCCCCTCAAAGAGTGGTAGAAAAATTGTTGTGCATAGATAAGCCAAAGGCACCTCCCGTCTGTCTGCTTTATGGACAATATTGATCAAGACATTAATGTTATTTTAAGAATACTGACGAGTACTTCACTAGGTATGACATAACACAAATCTCTTAATCTTATTTAAGCAGCTTACTTCGTTTGTACCCAACTAATTAAGTATAATGTACTAAGTAAATTAATAAAAAGAATACTGTTCCCATTTCTGGTTAACTTAATGACTTAAGTTGTAGCTTTTGCGGTGTTTCGATACGGAAACTCGTTGTCCCTGTTCAAAGTCACGTAAATCCATAGGTACAAATTTAACGCGAAATATAGCAGTTTCCGTACAGTTCACAGAACTAAGATAACCAGACCTGAAGTAGGAGAAATCAGACTACTTAAGGAAGTTTATCGGCCTTACCAGAGCTTAGCGGCTTAGCTACGAGTTGCAAGCTAAGATGACTCAAACTTGTACATATTTACTTTATCTGACTTGGGCGATAGTTGAAAGAGCGAGAAATTAAGTACAGCTAACGCTCCGAGTTTTTAAGTGACGTTTGAGGTTTGTTTATGAGATTAAACTAAAAACAATCTATACGACAAAATTATGTATACCTTCATGTATTAACACTTCCCTCCTCCACTGCAACACGAATCAACACATAATGGTACACAGATCCAACCACTTAACTATACGTTGAAATGTTTTAGAACTCTATGCGGGCTCGTTTTCACGCAACCAAAATTACCGTTCGACGTCCTACCTATTTAATCTATTTATTAAGTGATTTTTCTTGATCTCAATTATTGGAGTGTCTTTTTCCCCAAATATTTTTATTTTTTACTATAGACGGACCAGTGATTGACCCCTATCTCACTTGATGGAAGCTGCAGATGAGGCCTAAGATGTAAGGTGTATTCCCGTGAATATCAATTACACCTTTTTAAAATACTCACTGAAACATGAATACACAAAAAAAAAAAGTTGAAAAAACCCCCGACATCGTCATTTGTAGTTCAATATCTCAAAAACGGCAAAACCAATTTTAATAAAACTTAGCTAAAACCATCCCAATTAAACTTGTTTTTCAGTCTACGGACATAATATACACAAATACACCCATACACAGGTCAAGCTTAATTATAACACTACTCTTTTTTGTAGGGGATTAAAAATGCTTCAACTGCATGAAAACTTCAAAGTTCCTTCCTAATCATGAAATAAAGAGACTGCCCTCCGTCAACCAAACCAGACAGCTACTCAGACGTCACTTTCCACCCACTCCCGAATTAGCCAGAAATAAATGCAGCATTGCTACCTACCTTACTTTGAAGATCAAAGATCAGAAACCCTCAATTTAACCAAATGCCTCACTGTAGAATGCTTTGCTGATTAAAGTCACAAATATAAATATGACTGTGAAATATGACAGTGATGACATACGGATCTGAGACGTGGGCGTTAACGATGGGCCTCATAAGGAAGCTCAAAGTCACTCAGAGGGCGATGGAGAGGGCTATGCTCGGGGTTTTTCTGCGGGATAGAATCAGAAATGATGATATCCGCAGTAGAACTAAGGTTATTGACATAGCCCAAAGATTTGCGAAACTTAAGTGGCATTGGGCGGGGCACATAGCTCGCAGAACTGATGGCCGATGTGGTTAGAAGGTTCTCGAATGGGGTCCACGGACCGGGAGACGAGTTGTTGGTAGGCCTCCAACAAGATGGAGCGACGACCTAGTAAAGATCGCGGGACCGCGATGGATGCGGAAAGCACAAGACCGGTCAGAGTGGAGAGCCTTGGGGGAGGCCTATGTCCAGGAGTGGACGTCTCTCGGTTGACATGATGATGAAATACAAATGAGTCTTAAATTAAAAAGCCGTAGTAGCCTAGTGGTTTGACTTATGGTCTCTCAAGCAGAGGGCCGTGGATTCGAGACCCGGCTCGCACCTCCGAATTTATCGAAATTCATGTGCGAAATTAGTTTTTGTCTTTTATCACGAGCTTATCAGTGAAAAAAAACATCGTGGGGTACGATGCACAAAGCAATTCAACGGTGTGTGTGAAAATTGCCTGCACTGAGGCCCGAGTACGAATATTCGAATCTTGCGTAACGTAGGTAATCGAGTACTTTGTAACGTTATCGAGAAATTTGTATGACGTTTGGAACAGCGCCCTTCTTTTTGTGGTTAGCAAAAAATGCTTCTAATAATATCTTACACGACGAGCGTATTAGATATTATGATAAAAATGTGATCTGTACGTGATCTTGTTACTTTATTACATTCACCTTTGGCTTTGCATTTTAACACATTCCGTGTTGGATGTCGGATACTTGCATCATGTAAGGTATTATTGTAAAGTATTGTTAAAGGTCGTAATAATAAACAGAGATTGTGTAACGCAGTCACATTGACTATTCCATACACTTAGAACATTTTGCAAAGGACAACTAAACTTGGCACAAGTGACGTCACTTGTTAACGACAAATCCAGGCGGCAAAGCTTGGTTATAAAAGGTCCCCTAACTTAGGTATAGGACAGGTATATTGTTTTACGCGGTGAAAGCCAGCGTTAAACAAACAAGGCAAAAGTTGATCGCGTGCGTCTAACGCTGCGATTTACGCACAAAGCAAACGCGCACTTTAACATCTGTCTTACGTCGGATGTTAAAAAACTAGCTCAAACATACCTACATAAAGATAATAGGACAAATAACCGTCCGATTCAAAAATAGGGCAACCCGAACAATATTCCAACGGCAGGCACAAAAAAAAACTTGACTCGGGACAAAATGAGCACAGAACAGCAAGGGATGGCAGAAATAAGGAATGAAAACTATCTGTTGTTCGTTTCTATTATTTTTATCTGGATCGCTTTATTGTGCTCGAGTACGGGCCTTTCTTCGGATCGGGCCCTTATCTGTCGCTAGGAGATTTATTTGCACGCCTCGAGTTCGACGTAAAGCTGCTTCCATGTTGCATCGAACGTTTAAAGTAGGGTTTAAGCGCGCGTTAGACACATGCGATCAACTTTTGCCTTGTTTGTTGAATGCTCCGTTCACCGCGTAAAACAATGTTTGGTAATTAGATTATCAGATGTAAAATGACGTGCGTCAAACGCATAGCGTTTAACGTAGCGTTTATCGCATAAAACAACCGCGCGCCTTAATCATTGAGTAAACACGGACTCCTATTTGTGAGCTGCGATAACCTAGTGGTTTGACCGATCGCCTCTCAAACAGAGGGCCTTCTGAGTTTTTAGAAATTTGTGTGCTGTGAGGAAACCTCTGCATACTAAGTCGCATACTCTGGAGAAGCAATTCAACGGTTTGTGTGAAGTTTCCAATTCGAAGCGTAGGAACTATAAGCCAAGCCCTCTCATACTGAGAGGAGAGATGTGCCCAGCAGTGGGACGTAAATCAGGGATGTTGATAATCAGTTTTTTTTTCTCAATAATGGTTCAAATCACCACATTCATAAACTACAAATGTATAAAATTATGCAAAGTTATATTGATTGTATTAAATTACCTATAACTATTTCTAGACGGGAGCCTTTTAAGAATAAAGTGGGTCTTTAACTCATTTCTCAGGCTTCCGTTGATTTTAATTCCGATCCAACTCAAAATAACGATTTCATTGAGTAGACGTTCATATAATTTGAAAGCTTAATTAGAAAGGTACACTATCTTTTTGTATTTTAAGGTTTTGTACGTTGTGGTAGTTGTCTTGTTTCAAAGTATCTTCGCTTAATTTGGCATTTAGTCAAATATTTTTAACACCGTGAGCCAAGCATTAACTGTAAATTTAAAACAATGTGACTCCTTTATTATATTCTAGGTAACGTAATTAATGTGCCGAGATTTGCTCAGATTGAAAGTCTAAATTGAACGATGATATTTCAATTATCAAATGCATTCTAAGCTAAGAACCACTTGAGCTGTTTTATATTTATTCCACAAAATATTGTGCTATTTTTGCATCGAATACGGTCAGTTTCTACCAACAGTGTGACTACAGCTTTACGCGAGTATTTTCTTCTTGTAAAAGGGAAACTTGTGTTGACTATGGGATTTTAGAAAGGGGCCTTGCTTATTTATCCGCTAAGCACACGCCCTGAGGATGTTGAAAATCTTATTATGTTAGACGTTTGTAAGGCAATTAGATTATGTGGAAATTGCTTTTTCTTCAAATATATTGGGCGCTAGTCACTGCATAAAAATGTTAAACGAGCTCAGATTTGAATACATGGAACAAATTCAACGTTTGTGCCAATGTAGGCAGAGGGTCGAGCACGACTTTAGGAATGCTGCGTAACGTTACGGTTATCGTATCGAGATCGAGAAACCTCATACAATTTTTTTGTTTCAAATACGCTCACGGGCGGACGCTGTTCCAAACGTCATACAAACTCGACAACGTTTACTATTCGATTTTACGTGACGCAGGTTTCGAAAAGTCGTGCTCGACCCAATGTGATGTAGCAGTATGCACGTGACACGGAATGTTTAGGATCCGGGTTCGATTCCCGGGACTAGAAATATTTTTGTGTTTTTTTTTCTGTGTATTCATGTTTCAGTGAGTATTTAAAAAGACAAGTATAATAATTCTTGTAACAGACCTAACTTTTGAAATGACTGATATAAAAATTAGTAAAAATAAAAAAAAATAGAAAAAAAACACAACAAGATTGTTGAGATCAAGTGTTACAAGAATATTTAAATAGTGATTCCTCTCTCAATAACGAACTATACTACCATACTAAAAAAATATGGAAGAAAAAATAAGTTCAAAGTAAGTTCTTTGGTCTTTGACTCCCCCTACGCTGAAGGAAAACAAGCTTTAAACTAGCTTAAGCTTTGTGATTATATTAATGTCCTTTCCTTTTTTATTCGTCTCAAACTTATTTATAAATTTGTTCAAGTGATCCCTGAAATTCGCGTCTGCTTTATATTCTTCAGTAAAAGTGACTGTAAAATATTTCTATTCAGACTTTAAAGTGAGGTTTCAGTATAATCTCGGCTTTTACCTGCTGACATTTTGACAGGCATTAAGCGTTTAGATCGTGCGGTCTGGATTTATAAGAGATAGTTCAATTTTAGTATCATATCAATACTCTAGAGAGCAATATCTTATTGTGTTAGAGTAACGTAATACATGCATACATACAGTCACGCCTGTTTCGAGTTGAGTCACGTTATAATGTAAATAAAATGAAATAAACTAATTTCAAAGAATTATTCAAAGTGTTGTCACAACACTTTAAAAGTTATTTGGCAAAAAAAAGCATTATTACATCAGGTATAACTACTTCGCTTACTTACTTTAGCATTAAAAAAAAGGAAACAATCTTGATTCGAGTTTTTATTGCAAAACGCCTTTTAAAAATAACTAACAGTTTTTTTGTTGCTGTCGGTTTCGAAACCTTGGGTCCCGGCGCTTACAAGCTTATTTTAGAGTTGCAAAAGCGCTTAGTTGATGCAACTTATGACCAAAGGGCTGGCAGTTTTCTCTCTCAAAAAATCAGCATCGCTATTCAGCGTGGCAACGCTGCCAGCCTTTTGGGCACCATGGCACGGGGGCCTTATTTAGATTTAATTTAGTTTTAAGTTTTAGTGTATTTAGTTTTAGCTTAGATTTAATGTCATTGTAAATTGCTTTTATTGTGTAAATAAAGTTATTATTTACTAACAGCTGATAACAATTAAATCACAATGAGAATCAAATATTTATAATTGTTATGGTTTTACAATATTGATTACTTATTTTTAAAAAGCTTTTAAAAGACATGTCAAGATTGTTTTATTAATTTTAATGCTAAAATAAACAAAGTTACTTATAGCTGATTACAATAAAATTACATGATATAAAAAAACTGAGTACCTATCATACGAAAAAACTTACAGAAGATGAAAAGCCGGTTCTTTAGAATGTTGAGAATTTGAAAAAAATAGAAAGCATTACAATCGTTCCAAGAGTTCCATTAGAAATTTAACGTTTAATGAGGTCAAAATGGGCAAAAGGGAATCACTTCAGACCCCGTTAATTGGAGGTATTACGAAGTTTAACAATTGCCTTATGATTTACCGGCGAGGCAATCATTTCTATTATGCCCCGGATTGCGATAAGATCGTTTTAGTTTTATGAATGCGATGAAAACGGCCGATTGTATGTCTAAAACGGCTGGTTAGGTAAGTACCTATATTCTCAAACACGGGACGTGCTGCTGATGAAAGAAAAATAAGTCATCAATTTTGAAATTGTCAACGAAATTAGTATTTTTTAGGTGTAGGAAGGCAAACGAGCAAATGGGACACGGCCATTTTATCAACTTTACCAAAAAATTACAATTTACAATGACAATTCGGTGTCAATTGCTGACTTGAAGAGCTTTTGTTTTAGTGCGCTTCATATTGGCAAAGAAATGTAGATCGAAATATCATTGTAAACTAACATATTTGATGACTGACTGATGGTAAGCATCAGGCCTCCTATTTCAGCAACTTTATAAATGTCTGTGACCCTTAGGTCATCGCTACCCATAGACATCTGCAGCACCGGAGGGATTTAGTAATTCATTATTTAAAGGCGAAGAAACAGCATTTTACACAATCGGTACATGTAATGGAGGTTCTTATAGTCGATTAGGCTTAATTAGCTACGAGATTTAAAAACCTAATTCTAAACTCCTTAATTGCAACACATTTTTATGAATAAGAATATTAAGCGGTATATCATGTTTGAAATTGGAAAAGCCTGCCAAGTTTTGTCGTTGCTTTTGTATGATATGATAAGTCTTCGTGTATAGATAGTAAGACATTGATTATTAAGCCAAAATCTAAATGAAATATCTAAAAAAAAACATGTCAAACTCCTAACACGCGGTCATGACACGTAAATTTTGGTGCGAAATAAACGGCGCCGTTCTGTTGCCCAATTTGTCTTTATCAAACGTTGCATGGCATATCCATAATAGAATTTGTTACGCTGCAGCACTCGGCTACAGATTTAATCAAACTGTGTTGTAAATGCTGTTTTCAACTAGTAGAACTATAGTTGGTTTACAGCTTAATGAATTGAAGTCTCGGCTGTAAGACCCGTAAAAAATAAATGCACTCTCATGTTTTGATATCGATATCCTAATTTTATACTAAGACGGAACGCTTCTAGGGCACTTTTTTTTATACTAAAGCCGACAAACGGGCACGCGATTCACCTGATGGTAAGTGATCACCGCCGCCCATAGACACCCACAGCATCATTGGAACTGTTGGTGCGTTGTGAGTTTCACGTAAATGTAGGTAAGGACATATTTTTGGGTCACCCTCTATAGCATTTCTCAACTCACGAATGGACCACCACCTAATAAGAGAACTCAACGACAAATAATAAAACATTCTATCCAACAAGACAAACGTCACATTTCGTGCCCACGGGACTTTGCCGCAAAGTATCTAATAAACTTAGCCTAACGTAACGTTATGCCGCCCTTGAAACTTTGTCATAACTTGTACAAAGAGGCTTTGGATATAACCGTTATAGGTTCGTTGTGCTGTTCATGTACTGGGTACTTTATAACACGTATTTTGACCAACTGAGATTTTTTTACACTTTTTTTTGTAATTTGTTATTTAACTCCTGCATGAATAACAATTGTTCTGTAAACTACAAGTTCACGTTGTCTTACTGTTTGACAAAGAATTACTTCTAACTCATTTCGGCAAGCATCTCTAAGAAGTTAAACAAGTAGCATTTTAAGAGCGTAGCATACTGTCACACAAATATTGTATGTGTGTGTAGTATGAATGTAATAATAATTTATCTTGTCTTTAGTGTTGGGCGACACAGGAAACTCACCGAAGAAATTGCTGTTTGAAAAGAACAAAAGAAGTGCAAGAAATACGAAACGAAAACGAACGAATATTTTTTTGTCGAAAGCCCCGAGTGTTAAATATCGTTAATTAAGTATTTTGCCGGTTTCGAAAACTTAGCAAGTATGTATCATAACAGAATAACAGTGACAAGGTCGTATAACGCAGACTTTGTTCTGGCCTAACTAAAATTCCATGTCGTAAACCGAAGCCCGAAGACGTAAACACCAGCGTGGCAACAGATGTTTACATGAGATGTCGTAAAATCAAAATCAATAATAGTAAAACGTTGGTTACTAGAGCGATAGATAAAATGTAGTTTTCGGGTGTCTAGGGAACACCTGGAGCTTTGAAATGGAAAACATTCGAATGTACTTTCAAGAACAGGGAAAAGGTGTCGCTTTTTCAAAGCGATGCGCATAATGAAGCAAAAATAAGACGTAATAATAGTTGAAGACGTAAATTGACGTTCCAGGAAAATGGACACTGGAGGAACTATGGACGTTCCAGGAAAATGGACACTGGAGGAAATATGGACGTTCCAGGAAAATGGACATTAAAGGAAATGGACGTTCCGAGAACTGCACGTTATATGTAAATGGACATTCGAGGAAATGGACCTTCCAGGAAAATGGACGTTCCAGAGATGAACGTTCCATGAAAATGGACATTCGAGGAAATTGACGTTCCAGGAAAATGGACACTGGAGGAAATGGACATTCGACGAAATAGACGTTCCAGGAAAATGGACATTCGAAAAAATGGACCATCCCCATAGAAACAAGAATGGATACCTATCATAGCTATGAGATGTAAAATACATCCAAGTTTGAAGGTGATACAAGAACTGGGTACAAAGCGTGACCTTATGAAGAGCAGACCGAACGTTAACATCTTCGATAATTACGTTAGGGGTACTATAACATAATTGTGAGCAATCTGCTCATGCTTCATAAACAAATTTAGTTATTTTAGTCACACTACATGAATGCAGACGCTAACCGAAATCGGCATGGATATTCATCATAATAATACAAGCTAAGACACATGCTCTTGAAGCTTTAACACGATTTATTTTCAACAAACTAACGAAAATTCTGCGAAAGCTAAAATAAACTGTTTCACAGTCTCAAGGTTCGATTACAACACATTTATTCAACTTTTCGTTACGTCGGCACGATTTATAACCACCTCTTTTATGTTTTCACAAATAAAAACCGTAAAAGAGTTGAATGTTCGCGGACTTGTCTTTTAATTCGTCCCCAAACTTCTGTAGTTATTGCCACGATTTAAACACAACACCATAATTACCCATACCATAACGTTAACTCATAAAACGAAAGTACACTGACAGTATTAATAAAACTTTCCCTGTGTCCGCGGGCCGTTGGCGAAAGTCAAATAATATGCTTTATTCAGTTCATTTTGAATTCAGGACATGCTTTTATCTGTCCTCCCTTTTGTTATGAACACATAAGAGTTATATATGAATAGTATAAGGGTACAGTTGAGATATTACGTACTTAGATAATAATGCTCGGTGTGGTTTTGAAGACGGAGCGAGTGCCGGCTCATCGGCTTATTTAGGCAGTTGATAAAATAGTTGTAAGAGAGCGCTTTAGAGGTATTAAAGGAAGGTAAATTGTGCGGTGTTTTAGCTGCTTAAGTTTGCGTAATTTATGTTAAAAGGGAATTTAATTGCAGCCTTAAAGCGTCCTGAGTTGACTTTTTATAAGAAGCAGTCGACTAGCAAAGATTTAGAGTATTGCTTCTACAACCCGTCACACTAATGGTTTTTCGTCACATTTAAGGTTCAGTGCTTGACACTGCCCAATGGTTGGCACCTTAAAATTTAACTCTTAGAAATAGAGGTGAAGCAGGGCATCAATTATTAAAATAAGGTCTAAAACAATTTTAGACCTTATCTTTTAAAGTTTAACCCTCGTGTTCATCCTGACATTTGAAACAGAAGCAGGAGTTACTACCGTACCTATTTTTAAAATCATCATTATCATCATCATCATCATCGTCTCAGTCGAAAGACGTCCACTGCTGGACATAGGCCTCCCCCAAGGCTCTCCACTCAGACCGGTCTTGTGCTTTCCCCATCCACCGCGGTCCCGCGATCGTTACCAGGACGTCGCTCCATAATCGACGGTCCCTACGTAAAGTACCTTAACTCCAAATGTCAAAATTCGTGAGATAACGCTATAAAGTTTCAAACATGTATATTTCACGTTCTATTTTACCTATAGTAATAAAATTTGGCATCATGACTTTATATGTGATATATTTTAAGAAATACGAAGATATTACTCAAAAACACATCGTCAGGCAGGGATCTGGCAAGGCTGCTAGCAGTGTCCAAGCCAGAGTCAGGTCACTGGCTCCATGCCTATCCCTCGCCTAACACAGGAACATTTTTAGATCCCGCCACACTCCGCATAGCTGTCGGTCTCCGGCTCGGTGCTGGAATTTGCACAAGCCACAGCTGCACTTCTTGTGGAGCCCCTGTAGACCGACTTGCTCACCACGGCCTTTCCTGCTCCTCGGGCGCCGGCCGCCTGTCACGCCACGCTGCTCTCAACGACATCCTCAGAAGGGCACTCGTCAGCGCCAACGTCCCCGCTACTCTGGAGCCCCAGATTGCGCGGGGTGATGGCAAGCGCCCTGATGGGATGTCGTTAATCCCCTGAAAGATGGGCGCTGGTGTGGGACGCCACTTGTACGGACACCCTGGCAGCGTCCTACGTCCCACTAACAAGTAAACGGGCAGGAGCGGCAGCGGACGCCCGGGAGCGCCTCAAGGTCAGCAAGTACAGCTGTCTCGGCGCCCAATACGAGTTCTTGCCGTTTGGCGTCGAGACGCTGGGTCCTTGGGGTAAGGGTGCGCTCGGGCTCCACAAGGAGCTGAGCAAACGCCTGAAAGAGGCAACAGGCGACCCTCGCGCGGGCAGCTTTCTCGCGCAAAGAATTGCTATTACAATTCAGCGCGGGAATGCTGCCTGCGTGATGGGCACCCTGCCGAGAGGTCCAGGTTTGGTAGGTATTTAATTTTTAAGTTAGTTTTAGTTTTAATATTTTAATTTACTTTGTAGGTAGTGTTACACTTAGTTGAATTATATTAAAAACTATCCTTTTTCTTTTTGTTTGTCTTCTGTCTGTGTTACTTACCTCTATTGTATTACTGCCACAATGGGATGTCACATCATTGACAGATGTGTTTCAATCGAAGTGGGTGTGCAAATGTTAGAGGAACTTGAATTTTCTGCTTCAATATTATGCATTAACTGTCGAAATGGAAGGAGATCATAAAAGGGCACTAGTATCCAAAGCTTCATTATTTTGAAGTAAGTCTACCTCTTCTACAATGATGTTGTTGATGGATCGCGTGAAGATCTAAGCAAGACGTCTCGAGTACTTATGGATGAAGATATAACCAGTTGTGTCGATAATGTTTCATTACCATTGAATGATTCTGCATCTATGGGTGTATCTTCGACTACTGTATCTTCTGCCACGACAATTGGAAGCATTAATAATTCGGAAGTTGCCGTATTGTGTAAGGGTCGAGTAGATAAAGATTTTGGTTTGGACAAAACATCTAACATTTGGATAGAATATGGGTGAGAAAAGATAGCACCATTGGAAATAAAGCCAGTTATAATAAAACTAGCTTGTCTCGTGCCGAAACATGAAAATACATACTATTAGCATTAATTAAATTTGAGCTTCAACTTCAATCGTTTTATCGTTATTTTTGTTTAGTGGAAACCCATTTCGTTCATCGTGTAAAAATTTTACAACCACCTCCTGAGCGATTGTAGACGTCAAAAAGGATGCCCAAGGTGGCTCGGGCTCTACAACGTTGGTTGATTCTGAGTAAATAATGATTATCTTCAATTGTTTCCTCTGTCATGGTAATCGAAAGTGAATTTGGAAGCGAACTCACGGTAGGTGTTATATTGGATAGTGGAGAAGTACATTTTGACTGCAATGACTCCAATTTTTCTATGGTAACTTCAGAAACATTAAATTTTAATCTCACTTTCGGTTAGTCCAGATGATTCTAAAAAGAAAAAGGTAACGTAAAACACCTTAAATGGGACTAACGTAAAACCATAAAACAAACATACCCGAAGTAAAACACCTTAAATGCAGTTACTGACAGCAGGTATTTAAATTTTCTAACGTAAAAATACTTAAGTACCACTTACCAAGAATGACATGTTAAGTTTTCCATGTAAAATAACTTAACTACCATATAAAAATAATTGCATTGGAATACTGTCAAGTCAGTTTCATTCGACCAAAAATAAATAAAGTAGCAATTTCTTGCATGAAATACACTTCTTAAATTAATGTTGTTTTTGATTGAACACAGTAATGAGTAGATAAATTAAAATTTACTGTACCTGGTGGATTTTTGATTCATTTGCCTTCTTGTTTTGCCACTGCATTTCCTTTTTTCTTCGATCTTTTATTTTAGCACTCCTCGTCTGCATGTTTCGCATTCATAGACACTTTACTTTCAATAGAAAACTACAACGTGACCGTCGCCTCAGCCGCCTCAAGCGCAAGTGTAACGCAAGTGGTAGTTGCACGGCAGGCTGGCGGGGGTAGAGTACATGGTCCGACGTAAAATCACTGAGCTGCCACTACTGCTACTTTACTCCGGAAATTAAGATTAATTTCGTAGTTGCGGGTTATTGTGTGCGTGGATATAAGGTTCAAATTGGATACTAAAATTCGTATTTCTTTGTATGAAGCATAGTGTTGAGTGACCTGAAGGTTATGCAAACAAAAAACGAAAATCACGTAACTGCCACTTACGGAATTGTACGTAGCGACCGTCTATCTTAGAAACATTTATATGGAAAATACGACTCGATAGTCATTACTGGAAATACTTAAATCGTTTTAAATAGTCAATAAACGCGTGTCAATTGACCCGAAATTATAAATGCGATTGTTAAATCGGATAACAATTGAGGTTATTTACCTGCATTAAGAGTTCGAATAAAAAAGTGTTATTTTAAGGTTATTTTACTTAGCAGTTTATTTCGTTACTTAAAAAGCGCCTACCTACCTCCGGAACTATAAAAGTCGGTTTTGAATAACACTTTTTGCATTCGATAGCTCGTCAATATTATGTATATAGGTAAGCATAGCTAATCAAGTGAAAATCAATAATCAATTGTTTAAAAAAAGCAAAGTTGTAAAATAATGTGAATTTGCAGGGGAATTCTTTTCTCAGCTAGTTGTACAAAACGATATTTCGCATGAGACATACTGTGGTCACGCGAAGCGAAGCGAAGCCCCAGTTTTATTTTGAACACCAGAGCCACACCCGGCGATTAAAGGTCACTTCACAATAGCCGTTGCCCTTTCAGGCTAAACTTGTGGCCGTTAAAATATCACTGTATGTATAGCTCTGTTAACGATGTAGTGAAATATAACCTAACCAACTTAGAAAAGTTGAAAAACCCGCGACATTGACATTTTAAAATTGAATATTTCAAAAAGGGGTGTACCAACTGTAATGAAACTTAGATAAGAACCGTTTCAATTAAACTAGCTTTCTATTAAAAAACACCGCATCGAAATTGATCCATTTGTTTGGGAGCTATGATGGTACAGACAGATACACAGATACACCGGTCAAACTTACAACACCCCCCTTTTTCGTCGGGGGTTAAAAAAATCACTCTCATTGTACATAATGAAAACGGGATATTGACCGCGATTAAGCTATGGTAATCGTTCAAAGGTAATTATTATGTTTAATGCAATTAACCACGAATCATTTGAAACCGTTAATCACTCTCGTTGTCAGTCGTGTCGTTTCGAATTAATTCTTCATCTGGGAGCATGCTTCGGCGGTAGCGAAACGAACAGTAGTAGTCGTCGTGCTCGTTTCACGATAGTTTCATGTTGAAAGGGCTTTTTCTAAATTATGGGGTAGGTATAATAGAGCTGTCAAAAGTCATAATCATAACTAATACTGTAAAAAACTGACGAACTGATTTTGATGTTCTTGTTGTTCACGGCCTTTTACATTCCAGGTAAACACAATACATCATCATAAATAAAGATTGAAAATTTAGAAGACATGAAATACTATAAGGTAAATGTCCCAGTGCCCGACACTCACTGTCCCAATAGTTAGCACCTTAATACGAAGCAGTAAAGGCGATAATCAACTGTGTCAATGATTGGACTTAACGTGTCAATCATGAGGACATTCACCTCACCCATAGGTAAAATGTTATAGGTATACCTAATAAGTCAAAAGATTCATGCTCTCAAGATTTCTTCGTTTACTTGTTCTGCCATTGATATAGAGACAGAGTTTAGCTAAAGCTTTCCGGAAAATACGCCATAAATATTTAATTCGCATCTAAGAACATATTCAGGGAGATATACTATTTCCTCTTACGATTATCAGAGACGGAAACATGACTCTTAAGGTGCGGTTCCGAACGCGGCACGCTTTTAAATAACTTTTATGTCATAAATTTCAAGTCGATGCCATTTACTTTTCGACGGTTTGTAGCATCGAATCCATTTATTTCACTATGATTGAGTTTCACGAGTTTCTAAATGTAAGTTATATGACAATACAGTCACAAAAAGTACCTACAGTCGCGGTCGGCAAAAAAGCTTGTTTAAAAAGTTTTTTTTTTCAAGGAAAACTTTTTAGTTTTACGTCAGTTATAAACAGATCATTACCGTGTCTGTTTTATTTTTGAGCAGTTAAGTAGAGGGGAAACTTCAATATTGTTCTTCATTTCTTAACTAGTCGTGCAGCATCGTTTAATTATTCAATTTCTAAGAGAGCAATTGTTTACTTCGACCAGGCTTTAGCAAAATACTGCTTGTTATACTACCTGTTAAATTAACAATCGTTTCACTTTATTACACAGATAAAACATATATTTTCTTACAAAATTATTGTATCATTTTATGAATAAGATCATCACCAGCCTTTTTTAAGTCCCACTGCTCAGCTGGGCACATTCCTCCTCTCAAAATGAGAGGGTCTGGGCTATAGTTCCTACGCGGGCCCAGTGCAGATTGAGAACTCCACAAACATCATTAGAATGCTTCACAGGAGCGTGAACGGGACCGAAAAGTTCATGATAAAGATAGAAAATAGTAAGAGAGAAAGAAAAAATATCAAACACTGCTCTCAAAATTCTACTTTAACTATAGTTTCCAGTAGAAATGATTCCTCAGTGCCACAGCGTACGATTAGAAACGCCTTCATTTATTTCCTCGGGAAAACTTGAGGAAGATCGTTTTAATTTTTGTTACTTCGATAGCTTCGTCGCGTTTGATGTTCGATAGTATTTTGCTGACTGCACAAAATTACAATATTCCTTATCATCAAACGTGAGCAAATAAACCAAACTTTGTGTCTTTGCGATAGCGATTTCAAGATTCCGCGTTTAATTTTAAATAAACTTGTAGCTCATTGATTAACTAACTAAACGTCACTTGAGTCATGGTTTCTACTTACTTGAATAAAAGTTTGAATTATTGGTAGGTTACTAAGTTAATACAGCAGAACCCGGCATAACTAATCAATGCATTTATTTATTCATTTTCTATAAGCCTATCGCAATAGGTATAATTAAATTTATGATTGATTCAAGTCCCTGCAAACGTGATTTTTCAAGACATTTATCCAATAAAAATCGGCTTCAATCAATAAATGTCCAAAAAAATACCGTAGGACAAGAAGGAGTTGACAATAGGAGTATTGCGTTTTTAACTGAACTCCTATAAAGGGCAGATTGTACTATCAATATTATTGTGATACTGGTGTATCAATTATTGATACTAGCGTAAGCGTAGCGATACTGCAATACGTATGCGTCAATAATTTTGTGATGCGAATCGTGATAAGCATGTACCTACCACGCTATAATGTAGATAGATAGCAAGGACCATAAAACCAAGAGGACTGCCAGTGTCTATACGATGCCGCGTGCCTTTGAAATAATAAGCCTGCTGTAAGCTAGTTTTACTAGGGAGGGGTCTCTGTACCATTCATGTGGTATGACATTTAGACCTCTGGCTAACACAATAGCGCCATCTAAATTCGTTTTTTCTTTCAGTTCATAGATGGCGCTATTGTGTTAGCCAGAGGTCTAAGTGTCATACAAAATTAATGGTACCGAGACCTCTCTATAGTGAAACTAGCTACAGCAGGCTCATTATTTTACAGGAATGCGACATTGTATAGCCATTGGCAGTCCTCTTGGTTTAATCGTCCTTGATAGTTAGTAATCCGCTCCAATAGATGACAATTGAAGTAAGTAAATAATGTCAACCTTACCTGAAATAACAGTATTCTGAGTAGCAGTTGGCGTTGAAACAGCCAGCAGAAGGAACGCTATCACAGTCCTTCCCGCACACTTGACACTATACATTGCGTATAATCTACCTAACTATAAACCTATAATATTTACAACACGCGATGGTTACTGAATACGTCTGTTATCCGGTTTTCCATACTAGGGTACCGCGATTTCCAAATCTGAAACAAGGAGGACTAATTAGATTTTGTAATTACATCTTAAGCCGGGTGTTGAGGGAGATTACTTAACCGTATTGTAAATTACGTAAGACTGTGAAATATTAAGTGGAAATATTGGGTCGGTTTGTGGAGTTTTTGCGTGGCTGAGGTAAACGTTTCTAATGTTTGATACCTTAATTTCAATAATTGACAGTCTACATGTTGGCTAATTCACGACTCATTGAAGAATAACCTGTCCTAACCATTTAAAAGGCCAATATTTCAAAAACAGGTGATCCGATTTTATTTAAACTTAGCTATTAATCATCTCGATTAAACTGGCTTTCGATTAAGAAAAACCTCACTGAAATCGCTCCATCCGTTTAGGAGTTATGATGCCACAGACAGATACACGTATATACAGATTTCAAATCAAATCTAGAACTCTAGAAATCAAATTTAGAACAACCCTAATTTTCGTCGGGGGATAAAAGACATTTGCTTAATGCTCACAAAACATGCACTTTGCTTATAATATTTCCCTACAGCATTAGCGTCATCATCACTGTCTCTACTTATTAAATATTCATAATAACCTAACACTACCATGCAACATCTACGGTTACTCTAAGTAAATTAAAGATATACTCGTGTTTATGTAGCTCGTAATACAATAATTATGTTATGATAGGTAACAATACCTTCCCGAGATATCAGATTACATTGTTTAATGTAATGCCTGAAGCCAAATCCCAACAAAAGCGAGTGACCGTATCAAACCTGAGCATGTCGTAAAAACTGGGAAATTGCACCGAAAGATAATGACTTTTCTAAGCATAATCTGTTTTAATTTGATAGCCAACGTGTGCCCATCTCGCCACCCCCGAAGCTCAAAGTTATGGGCTTATTCAATTTTTTTATTGAGCTGCGTAAACTCAAGAATTTTATCCTCCCAAAGGCTGAAGTTATGCCAAAATTTAATCCTCGTGGAAAACGGATAAAAATTGGACCGAGGTCTTTTCGCTGTAATTTGGGCTTTAAGTAAGGGAATAATTTAATTAGGTCGTATTTTCGGGTACTTCTTTTCCTAAATAGATTTATAATTATAAGCAAGAAAGTACAGTCGAACCATTTGATTCATATCCCACCGTAGAACGTGTTCACAGTAAATATAAAAATGATTTTCCTTGCCAAACATTGCGATATCAATACGCAGTAAAGTTATTGTGGGAAGGTTCCACGGCGGGTCACGATTCAATTGCTTTAATTGTACAATGTAACACAATAAAGTCGAATATTCTTTAATACTAAATACCATTTCCCTTCTTACAGTTTTAAATGATTCGCGGTTAATTGCATTAGACATAACGAAAACGGAATATTGACCGCGATTACCATATAGCCCGTGATCATGATGCATGCAAATGCATCGAAATATCGGGAGCTCATCAAACCTATAAGGTAATCGCGGTCAATAACCCGTTTTCGTTATCTCCCTTCTTACGTTTTGTAAAACGATTAGCGTTTAAGAACACAATCTTTATGAACTAAAAAACAAAGCAAAGTAACGCCTGATTCAATAAATTAACACAATCTTTGACTACAAAAAATTGTCAAACTTCTCATCTAGTGACACTATTTATCATGAAACTAATACCGTAAGACTCAATCAAATTTATTTTTTTGGGTATACGTCTCGCTGCCGATGAACCGTGCGCTCCCAGAGGAAAGACTACAAATTAGTCTGAAACAAGTTGGACTTTACTCGACCACTTATATAATCCGTTTATTTACAACACTATTTCTATAGTCGTACACGTTTATTTGTGTGTGGCAAAATGACACTTGTCTTGTAAAAAAAAACGCACCCACATTCAATGGTAAGTATATTTGAAATTAAAATGCCGTCCCTCAGTAGGTAATCTAAAATTACTTATGTATTTTTTCCTGTAAACAAGATTCTGTATGGCGCTCGACTAATGCGTTCCAAACATTTTGAAAATTACAAAGAAATTTTCAGGAAATACTTTGACCTTCTAAATTCCGCATACACAATAATTATAACAGGAGGCACGACAATTATGGCGTTTTTGTGAAGAGAAATTATGTTAATTTAGCTTAGTTAAAGGTCAGTGAGTCGCGACACTCGAAATGTGGAGTTTAATATTAATATTTTATGAAGATTATTGCGAGGTGTTTTGCTTCTTTGCCTACCCACTTCGCACCTCATTTGATTATTCTAGTGCGGTATAAAAGCGTGCTTTTTGCACGTGTACAAGAGATAATGATAGTAAAATATTTTGTTTATAACCCTTCCTGCTTAAAAAAATACTGTGTTTGTTTATTAGTTGTTGTTTTACACAGTTTAAGGTGTTTTTTGTTACGCTGTTAGGTATTTTGTGTATTAAACTATTTCTTAATAATCATTCTGGCTAAATATACTACCTACAATAGTCGATAGAACACAAAAATACGATATAATAACCAACTTAGAAAAGTTTAAAACCTCCGATATTGTCATTTCAAAGTTTCAGTTTCATTTAAAATAGGTTTAGCCGTTTTTGAAATTTTGAAATTTCAAAAACGGCCAAATTATTTTAATGAAACTTAGCTAAGAACCATCTTAATTAAACTAGCTTTTGATTAAAAAAACCGCATCGAAATCGGTTAATCCGTCTGGGAGCTATGGCGCCAGAGGTTCGAGCACGACTTTACAAATGCTGCGTAACGTAAAATCGAATAGTAAACGTAGTCGAGTTTGTATGACGTTTGGAACAGCGCCCGCCCGTGAGCGTATTTGGAACTAAAATTTAGTATGAGGTTTCTTGATCTCGATACGATAACCGTAACGTTACGCAGGATTCGAAAAGTCGTCCTTGACCCTTTGTCATCCTAACTTGAAAATTATTTCACCAAACCGTCCGCCCAGCCACTAATAACGCGAAAATGTTTTCACGGTCATTATTATACACACTTTGGGCTGTTAGCTCATCATTTCCAATTCGAACGAACATTTGAATAATTTCATATCGCAATTCTTTAAGTAAATACGCGGTATGTCCTAAATGCTCAGTCACCGCGTAATTTTTCCTCAAAACTCGGCTGGGTGACCCGCAATTTTGCTTAATTCTAAGCCAAATACCTATGGGAAATGAAAAAGTTGGCTAAGAGCACGATGGTGTGGGTCTCTCTCCTTCAGGGATAAAGAACAAACAATTGTGGATTACGTTTCGCAATTCGACTTTTCATATTTACTTAAAAGGACTTGAAGATCTGAGTAGCTTTGTGTCGGAATGGGAAACAAAAAGGATTTAGGATGTTTAGTTTTTACCGCATGATTCGTGACGACTGTAATGTATTTAACTTAAAAAATAAAGGGTTCTTTTTAGGCATTCAGCTGAGCAACATGAGGCAACAACTTTTTGAAATGGGTGCTTAAAAAGGCTTGAGTTTACACGCATATGCCTGATGGTAAACTAATGGTATAAGATAGAGCTCTTTTACCTAATAAACGTCCATTCATTGTAGCGTTCAAGAAAAAATATCTTAATGGACTATTATACGCAGTATTACTCGTGTACAGTAGCTGTAAAGAATAAAATTACGGTTGAGATAAATTTATGCAACCATAAAATTTTAGATTTCTCTCATTATCGATTTTGTCGCTTGAACGCGATCTGTTCAAATGAAATCCAACAGGAAATACACAATTTTAAGGTTTTTTAATAGTTCAATTAGCACATAAATTGAAACAACCACAACAAAGTCGACACGACGAGACGAGACGTGCACACGCAGCTTAATGCCAAGTCGAATCGATTTAAAATCTCCGAAGATTTTATGTGCACACGTACGCAATCCTTATGGGACTATTCTCATGTAGGTCGAAAAAGTAATAACAAACAAAGCGTTTACAAATATCGCCCCCTGGGCGGTCGTGTAGAGTTTGCTATAAACCGATTTGGAAGTTATTCGGAAAATCGAATCGTAAAAAAATACCGTCACGTCCGAATAATATTTGCAGGTTTTGATATGACACTGTTAAGTAAGGCTGCTTCCCGACTTGTCCGTGCGATATCGATGCGGTATCGTTACGATCGGAGAGTTCTGTGCAGATTCTTTATCGCGAGCACCTGTATTTCAATGAGCACTTCCTGACTTGCGCGGTATATGCGTGTAGTAGCTCCCCGCTCCCGCGCATATCCCATAAGTCCTGACTTATGGGATATGCGCACTTCCTGAAATGCTCATTGAAATAAAGGCGCCCGGTAAAGAATCTGTACAGAGCTTACCTACCGAGCGTACTGGTACCGCGCCGATACCGCACCGACAAGCCAGGAAACAGCCTAAGATTTGCTTGTATCATCATCTCAGCGGAGGATATCCATCCTGAGCCATTTGCATCCATCGGCTCCCTGAGGGTCGAGCACGACTTTACGAAAGCTGCGTAACGTAAAGTCGAATAGTAAACGTTGTCGAGTTTGTATGACGTATGGAACAGCGCCCGCCCGTGAGCGTATTTGGAACTAAAATTTAGTATGAGGTTTCTCGATCTCGATACGATAACCGTAACGTTACGCAGCATTCGTAAAGTCGTGCTCGACCCTCGGTGACCTTTGCCAAGTCGTTTGTCCACCCAGTAGGAGGCCGTCCGGCTAGAGTATGGCCCACTGTCACTTCAACCTGCTGATCCTTTGAGCTAATGTCGGAGACTTGCATTCTCTTTACAGATTTCTTAATTTCTGATTTGATCTCGTATGGAAACCCCGACATGGCTTTTTTTAAAGCACACGCTGTGTGATCTTAAGCCAAGTTTAGACCTGCAAGAAAAATCATGCAAGCAATACAATGCGAGCGTAAAGCGATCGAGTTTGGAGTGGGCGATCGAACATTGTAAGCTTTGTCATTACTTGATGGTAAATATTGACGAAGTTAAAAAGAGTGAACATCACACGTAGCACGCGCACCATTTTGTCGGTTGTCGCGCAGTGCGTTACTTTCATAGTGATGGAATCAGTGAAGGACGCACTGAGCGACAAACTAACTGCTAGCCTCCCTGATTGGATAAAAGCAACCAGTAGTTGTAATTGCAAGATATCGTGTAAATGTATTTTCAATATTAAGTATAAAACATATGTTAATACGATGAATATTCATACTACGTCTTTAAATAAATTGGCGTTTCGTGATCAAGGTTCAGTGAAGCGGATAAAATGCTAATCCCAATGCCGGGCACAGACCTCCTCTCAGAGCGAGAGGGCTTGGGTTATAGTAACCACATGGGCCTAGTGCGGATTGGGAACTTCTTCGCAGAAGTATGTAGGTTTGATCACGATATTTCCCTTCACTGAAAAATACAAGAAAAAATCCAAATGTTACTTCGCACATAAATTCCAAAAACTCAGATTTGTTAGGCATGGCTCGAACTCATGACTCTCTTCTTGAGAGGCCAAAGATCAAATCACTACTTTCTACTTTTTAGCGGCCAATCTATCAAATGGTATTAAAATAATGTACCCAGCGCACAATATATGGCGCGTTCTTGTCGAGCGATTCATATGGACTTGCTTTGGCAGAGATAATGTTAAACTATCAGAGTTTAATCCACGCTCTGGTGATTTGTGAGAGGGATGTTATTAGGAGAAGCGTTGCTAAAATCTGCAAGCACTTTTTATGAAAATGTATAAAACGAACAATGAGGGTTTGGATTAAAGAATTGCAGAGAATCTGACTCGTTGTCATTATCTAAGTTTACAAAAGGACATGGTTTACAATTAAATATTTATAGGTAGGTAGGTAGACTTATGCAATTTCAAATCTAATTGTTTTTATACGAAACAAGCTCAGCATTTTGTTGGCTTTTAGACTCTTGGAGTGCTTGAAGAGGCAACTGATTGTCACTAACGAAATTCTTTAAATTAACAAGACATCTAAACAAAGTGATGCTTCAACATTATTTTAGTACTCCGAGTGACCTCAGACAATTACGATTAATAAAGAGTAGGCATTATAAATTGTTAAACAAGCAATTATAGCTATAGCTCAGTTATCATCATCATCAGCCTTGTTTAACGTCCCATTGCTGGGCACAGGCCTCCTCTCAGACTGGCTATAGTTCCCACGCGAGCCCAGTGTGGATTTGAAACTTTACACATACCATGGAATTGCTTTGCAGGAGTGCGCAGGTTTCCTTGCGACGTTTTGCTTCACCGAAAAGTTCGTGTTAAATTACAAATAATTATGTAATTGTGTAATACTGGTAGGAGTTACGCTGAGAGACCGTAAAAGAAACGGATGGGTCCGAGAGCAAAGTAAAGTGAGTGGTGTTACCAAACGGGTTGCGAAATTGAAATGGGAGTGGGCTGGCCACGTCGCCCGCAAGCAAAGCTCGTGGTGCAGGGCAGTGGTGGAGTGGAGACCGAGGGGCGAGAAACGCCCTAGAGGAAGACCACAAATGCGTTGGTACGACGATATCAAGAAACTGGCGGGAACAAAGTGGTTGGAAACTGCTCAGATCCGGGAAAAATGGCATAAACCAAAGGAGGCCTACACCTTGCAGATTGAGAATGGCTGAAGAAGAAGAAGAAGAGAAGAAGACGTAATTTCGCACATTGAATTTTGAAAAACTCACGAGGTACAAGTCAGGGCTAAACCACTACCACGGCTTTTTATAGTTATTTCACTGGAAATTAGTTTCCCAGTTTACTAAAGTTCAATTGTAATAAAATATCATCCTAGACAAAACAGCCGAAACCTTTCGGCTTCCGTGCGAGCCGTTTCTCCACCTTGCACGGAAAACAATAAAATGTGCAGAGCAACCGAATAGAAAATTGAATGAATAAGCATTGTTTAGCTAGTACAGTCTGCATTGTTTCCGATAAACACCTGTAAATTTGTAGTTACCTATTTTCAAAGGAAAGGCGCAACTCCATTTTCTTTATCGGAAATAAGTGCTATCAAAATAAAAATAATACTTTAGCGCCTAAGAACATTGGGTATAAAATAGGGACTCTTATGTGCCTAATTTTTGGTTTCTCCTTTCTGTTAATTTCTGTCACCTCAATTAGCCTCTTCATCTTGGTTTCTGTATCGTGATTGTCTGTAAGAGATCGCTTCTAAGCAATAAGACCTCCTACTTTCTATCTTGCCTGATTTTTTTGTAATTTTCTTGTACTGTTGTGTGGTGTCCAATAAAGAATATTTGTATTGTATTGAAGCCATTATTTTGACTTTTTAGGCCGATTTGTATCTCCCTGGGTTATGCACTAACCCGAGGTTAACGTAATGTCAAACTATCGTCAAGTTCATTCCAGGTTAGTGTCGGTGTAAGTCAGTCTTTATGATGTAAAATGCAGCCCAAGTTTAAACTACAATAGGTTCACACGCTTGACAAAATGTTGGACGCTATTAAATTATTATTACACTGTGCTCATTTTCGTATTTTTTTAAGATATATGATATAATTAGTGTAAAAATGCAATAAGTTAACATAAGTATATAAGTTAAATGCAATAAACAGGAAAAATATACTAAACGTTTTATTAGTTAAATGAAAATAATCGATTTATTGATTATTTTTGTTTTTATTTTTATGAAACATTCATAGAATGAAATTCAACATACAATGACAATGCAAAGAAAAATTCGTTAAGCAGCTGGACTTGAACCAGCAACCTCGGTAATCCGTACCACCGTACCGTCCGTAATTTTTCTTTGCATTGTCATTGTATATTTTATTAGTTGTAACGCAAAATGCATTCAATGGAATCTGATGCGGTTCATTGGAAATGTGTAACAAATGAAAATATCTGTTTAATTTAACTTGTTACGTATCTCGAATAATAGTGTTAAATATGTTAAAATCCAGCCTTGCGATTGGATGATAGTGGCTAGGGAAAACAGACTTAGTTCAGCAAAAACGCACTTTTAGGGGCGGCCATGATTGGCCGCCCAGAGATGACTTTGACAGCTGTCAGAACATAGCGCGAAATGCTTTAGCTTGAGAGGTGTCTATGTCTGCTGATAAATTGAAATAAGTAATATTATGCGTTGCAATTAATAATATGTGTAATCTGGTAATGTATTGATGTAAGAAGTGGTGAGTGCTATTAAAAGAATGTATCCGTGAGGTTTCTTGCTGGTTCTTCCTACGGAATGGTCGTGTCGAATCAGCTCAGTTATATAATGTTGTTGACCAATTAATAAATCAAGTATACCACCCAACCGGAGTTTCAATGGATGAAGGATGAATCGTAACAATAGGTACTAATAAATTTTTGAACAGTTGTAAACTAATAGGTAGGTACCCGTACGTATTATTCTATAAAAAAGGTCATAAATTAATTTAAAACGAAGTTTTGTTGTTACATAAAACTATTGAACTCAAGGCAATCACAAATTAATTGAAATGACAGTTATTATAGGTATTTAAAAAGTTACTAAAACAATTAATAATGTTTCATTGTGAGCCCGAAATCACATTTTCATTTTAAAATCAGTAGCGGAGAAATATGACATCAAATAAGTTTCAAGAATTTAAGCAATTAAAACAGCGTCCCAGTAAATGAAGAAAATTTTGTATTTATAACGACCAATTGGATAGAATGGCCGTTATAAATACAAAGTATCCTGAACCATTAAGGAAATTTTCGGCTTTAAAAAAACATTTCACTACGACTGCAACAATTTGACGCCAATCAAATATGTAATTACAACAAGCAAGTATTCTACATTCTTTTTATCGATTTCGTTTTTAATGGTACTGCATAATTTCAAAGTTATCTAGAAGTAGGTACAAGCAGAGGGTCGTGGGTTCAAGCGTAGGCTCGCATCTCTGAGTTTTTCGAAATTTATATGCGAAATCACATTAATTTTGCAATTAACATAAGTTTTTCGATGAAGGAAAACATCCTTTGAAAACCTACAAAGGTATTCATGCAAAGCAATTCAATTGCGTGTGTGTGAAAATCCCCATCCTGACTGGGCCCGCGTGGGAACTATAGCCCAAGAACTCTCGTTGTGAGAAGAGTCCTGTGACCAGCAGTGGAATGGAAATAAGCTGATAATGATTGGTAAAATATCACATAATATATTCTCACTCCGGAGAAAAATGTTCATAACTCTCTCGCACTTGCATATTTGTCAGAAAGTGACGAATGCTTTATGCCGTCGATAACATTTACCAAGCTAATCAGAGACATAATAACACTTACAAGCTTCTTGACTAATGCCAGACTCACCACAAATCACAGCCCAGAATAAAACAAAAACCGCCTTAAAAAAAACCTTAGAAAAAAGACGTAAAATAATCCTCTAAAATAATGATAAATAAATAAAATAAAATAAAATGCGTTTATTTCGGACAACAGAAACTAAAGCCTAAAATTTTATGGCTTAGCACTAAGCAGCAGAAATATTAAGTCGGTGCGGTGCGAGCGGAATATTCTTTGAATGAAGCATTTAGCTTTAGTTTCTGTTATCCGAAATAAACGCATTTTATTTTATTTTATTTATTTATCATTATTTTAGAGGATTGTTTTAAGTTTTTTTTCTCAGGTTTTTTTTTGGAGGCGGTTTTACTTTTTTGTTAAAATATTTTTATTTCACAATTTTACGTTGATTTAACATTTTCAGAGTTATCCTCCAACTCCTAACCGTTAAGGAGTTGTACCTTTTATCATCAGCTCATCATCATGAGATGATGGTAGTCATCAGACTACCAGACGCAAATACTTGAATAACCTTAGAAAATATATGAAACACATAGTACGTGCCTGTAAAATTTGAGGGTTGCCCTCGATTTTCCTGGGATCTCATTTTCAGATCATGACTTGGTCACAATGGGACCACCTCAGGAGTATACCCTTTCGAATAAAAAAAGAATTTTGAAAATCGGTCTACAATTGACGGAGTAATCGATGAACATACATAAAAAAAATACATACAGTGGAACGTAGAACCTCCTCCTTTTTTGAAGTCGGTTAAAAATGCAGTGGCTGATCGCTTTTCGGCTTCAAGGCTTTTAAAAAAATGAAAATAATCGATTTATTGATTATTTTTGTTTTTATTTTTATGAAACATTCATAATATGAAATTCAACATACAATGACAATGCAAAGAAAAATCCGTTAAACAGCTGCAGCAGCTGGTTTTTCTTTGCATTGTCATTGTATGTTAAATTTCATACTATGAATGTTTCATAAAAATAAAAACAAAAATAATCAATAAATCGATTATTTTCCTTGATTCAGAAAATAGTTCCATCTCTTGCCACTAATGCGTAACTGTAGAAGTTCCGTAGTGGGTGAGCCCCTTGATTAAATTACTCATAGATGGCGCTGAGGAGAGATCTTCCAAATAAAAATATGACACAAGGCATTGAAAAATTCGTTAGGTACACCAACGTTAAGTATAGCTTAATTGGTGGAGCGTGGTACGGATTACCGAGGTTGCTGGTTCAAGTCCAGCTGCTTAACAGATTTATGTTTTCCTATTTAAATTGTATGTTCAAGGCTTTTTTCAATGTCTAAGTGAGTGTTTTTATGTTGCTTATTTTAAAGCTAGGTTAAGTCATAGTGAATAAACGGATCACTATAATATCAGTCCGTTTATTTTACTTTGACTATGATTGAAACTGAGTCAGTTTCACGTCCAATGCTAAGACCGTCGACATTTTAAAATCGAAGTACCCAATCCTCAATTTTTCACCGCGGACTGTATCAAAGCTAAATTTATTCAACAATTGCGCTCCAAAACCGATTGGGAACCCTCGAGCGGAGCGCGAATCGGCACAACTAAGAATGATGTAGCACGCTGTATATGACACGCCATTTTCTCGAAATCCGGTATCCGTAAACTTTGGAGTACTCAACGACCCGGATTCACGGACCCCCATTTACTCTGTACGACACTTCAACGGCACCCCTCCTCAAATAGAAACAACGGCAAAATGTTTTTGACGGGTTTCCTCGCCGTTTTTTCTGCAGGGCTTTCTCTAGGATAGTCTTACCTTTTTGGGGTAACTCGAAATGAGAATCACTGCGGACGTTTCGCCAGAAGCCGCTGTGTAGAAATGGATGTGATGTTTCAATGGAAAGTTGATGTTCTATAGCTTCGGCTGCGATATGAATATTATGTTGGTACAAAGGTGCTATTTTCTATAGTTATTCAAGCCTTCATGCTTGTTTGGTAGTTGAAATGGCCAAACCAAATAAGCCCGGCGCGGCCGGCTCTATTGTCACAATGTAATTGTATTATGTTTGTGTTTTCATTTGTTTTGTTTAATTTCTAAACTGTTGTTTTGTGCCAATAAATCATATTTTTATCTTCACACTAGCGCTTGAAGCTGCACGCAAGGCTGCATTAAAACAAATTTTCTAGGTTATTTATCGATTGGTTTGTTATAAAATCAAAGTAAAGAAGTTTATTTTTGATTGGAACAAAATCACACTCAAGATGATTCTTATTAAAAATGAGTCTGTAAAATTTGGCACTATAAAGTCTGTTATTAATTTCAGTAATTTTGTCTCTGGGAATAAAAAATAGACTATTGTCAATACAATCCACACCAATGTGTGGATTACCAATTTAGACAGTTGTGAGACAATATCTCACAAGTTAGTGCATTGTTGTGTATGTGACGTAAGATTTTGTTAATTAACGACGAGACCAATTAAAAGCAAACGGTTAATTAGTTCAAGAAATTAAACAATTAACATCCTTAGCAGCTTACTACAAGGATGCGAATTCCAACGCCCATGATCAAAAACTAGATACTTCACTTGGATTGTCAACCAGCTGACACTCAATGTCATGGGAGATTTTTTTTAATTCAACAGGGGTTCATTTTCATTTCATTTCATCATAAACAAAAACAAAACTACACAAAAAATCACAAATCATACGATACAACAATAAAGGAATAATTAAGAATAGTAAATTAAATTGAATAAGAACTAAGAGTAAACAAACGAATATATCTAGAATGACAATATAAAAATAAACATGGATAATTAAAAATAAAGAATGCCCTGCGGTGCGCTTTACCTAACCGAAGCTGGATTTATTTAAATGATTTTATTTTATTTTTAATTTAAAAGGAAAATGAAAGAATTACTCGACTTTGGTTCTATTTTCACCATCTTTACAATTGTCAGTTTTGTATGACAATTTGAACTACATCTACATTTGTTTGACAATATGAAGCGTGCTAAAACAAAAGATCTTCAAGTCAGCAGTTGACACCGAACTGTCATTGAAAATTGACAATTGTAAAGTTGGTGGAATAGGAGCCGGAATGTCCAAGGATATAGGACATAGGACAAGGACCCGTTTTTCGAGCGTATTGCATGTATGTCTAATTCTTTGGCACACTCTCCAGCCTAAGTAAACCGTTCGACGAGTTTCAACGTATGTGGTGTCATTGGATTCGTCTCAGTTGTGGAAGTGACATAGGGTATATTGTTTCCCGGATTCGCAGTCGGGTTTCCTGATTTTAATTTTAAGTAGGATAGGTAATTACGATGGGCTTTCGTAATCACCGATTTTTGTCTTTAGTCGCCTTTTCAGTCAAGTAGATCAAGTACATAATGACGTCTCAAAACATGACGTAGAATTTTTTTTATTATAATTCGAAACTACAGAGCTAAATTTTTTTTATTATTTGCAAACAGTAAACTTTTTGTACTGTAGGAATAGGTTGTATATGATGTTAGATCAGGCTGGTTAGACTGCGCTGCGATATTTGAATTTTGGAAGAATTATTGATAAAAAAGTAACGGTCCAGTTATTTTTTGAGAGATAACGAACTGTAAAAGGGGTCTTCATAGGATGAACACTTCATTGTATTGGTATAATTATAACTTTATTTGCTGAGATACAATTTGACCCCAGGGTAAGCAAGATGATGTTTCACTCAATCTCGTACCTCAAGATAGCCTCTGTCAACTTCACCCTCCACATTACTCCACTGGACTTATAAACCCACTTATATACGTAAGTAATCCTATAATTTCACAATAAACAATTATACCTACACTCCTTACTTATTAACAGTAAAAACATACACCTATTAATCCTGGCCCCGTGTATCGAGGTCAACGTCCTTCATTATTTTTAGTTCGTATGTATACTCCAAAGGATTACTAGGTAGGTACATACATGTATAGTAGTTATGATACGGGCGTGGGTACTTTAATGTTCGGCTAACGGCGTTATCAAATTACTTCCGATAAACAATGAACCTATTTTATACCTCTCCAGAGTGATCAAACAAATCAGATAATCATATTCTATTTAGAAAGTTAGAAGGCAGAGACCACTAGAGTTAAGAGCACCGTTCACCTGCAATTGAGATTTCTTCCATCACCGGCCTCCCTTCAACCAGAAACTTTGAAAAAACATTAAAATGTTAATTTAGCAGTCGCGAGTCAAGTCTGCAATAAAGATTAACGGATTAGTCCAAGGCTTTAGACCTGACGCGCCCAGACTATACAGGATTATTATAAATGGTCTTTCAGGATAACTTTTAAAGAAGTCATCTTGGATTTTTCAGATATTCATCCCTCCCTGCCTTCGAGCCACGTTGTATGCTTGATAAACAAATGATCTCGACTCGGGAATAAATTACTTTGTATCTTTATTTTTCTTTTTCAGGGCAATCATAATGTGAATAGGCATATACCTATATAAGTTTATGTCAATGTTTGTATAATGTTTCGGGTTCAAATGAAGAAGCTCATTATTTTTCGCCCCGCTGATTGTAAATGGCGTTGATTTGCAAACGTAAAGTTGGTTTCCATAAATAAATAGCGGCGTTCATTTATATATGTATGTATGTCTCTTTATTTTAAAACAGCAACCTGTACCAAGGAAAACTTAACCCTTAAAGTTACCTCTTTTGGGGATTTGAAGTAGGTACTTTTACAAAGATAGCGGTTTCGTTCTTTTGCGGAAAGCAAGTGACTAATAAAATGACATTAAGCTCCTGTTATGACTTCTATCTGTCCATTAGTCAATATTTACCAATATAAATAATAATAACAAACTGTTTATTTCGACCAACTGGGCTAATTATACATTATAATATAATCATTGTTTCTCCTGAATTAATTTATTATTTCTCTTCTTCTTAAAATTTGGTTACTTAAAGAGTCTATGAAGTCAGGAAAACTGTGAGTCTGTTGAACTTGAAACGCAGATGTTTATGAATAAATAAAATGGATAATGTGAAACTGCCGTTAGACTTACTCGTATAAAATATTCGGATCACATTTTACCCGTACCTACATTTCGGTACGGGAATGATTTGAGAAACAGTCAAAGAGTAGGTATTGACTCTTCTCAAATCATCCCCGCACCGAAAACCCCGATGTGTGCTTATAAGCCGAGCTTAGCCCAACATTATGAGGCTAAACACTACACACATTTAACTAATGTCAAAGGAATTTCAAAAGTTAAAACTATGTCAAACTAAATCACTTACGATAATATCGATGTCTACATTGTTAAAAACTTTTTTTAATATGAATCAGAAGGAAAACAAGTAAGTGGATCAACTGGATGGTATGTGATGAACGCTGCCTATAGACACCCGCAACCCCGAAGGGATTTCAAACGCCTCGCCAACTTAGAGGACTAAAATTTAGTGCCTCTTATGTTCGCAAGTTCCCCGGCTGTCTTACTCTCCATGCAAAAATGCAAGGAATTGCCCAACAGCCCATGATGCCATGGTGCCCAACAGGGTCCATGATGATTACAGTATACTTATTAAACAACTTGTACTTACATTGTGGAAGAGCAATAAATAATTGAGTATTGAGTATTGAATGCTGCTTAGCAGTAAGATTAGCGAGTAAGTCTGTGTGAGCGATCCGAACGGACCTTACCAAGGCCCTAGTACTCGCAAACAACTTCAACACAGTTCTCCCTGTAATGTATCTACATAACTTCCTTATATATTTCCATTTAAACAGAACATCCTATGTATTAAGTTTACGCCAGACCTATGCAAGTTCCATAAACTTATTAAGCACAGTAGAACTTCGCCCATGCCCGACTTAACGAGTTGCGTCCACGTTGCCAAATACTGTTATGACGAAAATAAATAACAGATGGCGTGATAGCGGAATATTAACTGCTTTACAGTTTTAATAACAAAATTGAAGATACAATGTCGTTTTGGTTAGCTATAGACTGTCGGCTTCCTCGTCGATGATACAAATTACGGTTTCGTGTGACAATAGAAAGACAGGATGGATTTGTTTTCACATGTTATCAAAATGCTACCATACTTCAGTACGGGTCCAACAGTGTCAGACTTTAATAGAGCGGCCATCATTAAGGGTCACTTGCAGCAAAAATGTTAATCTAGTTTAAGGTCTGACAGTTCTATACGTTTTGACATAACTAAATTGAACTTTACACTGAAACTGGGTTTAATTTTCTGCTGCAAGAGGATTTCCATTTAAAAGCAAAAAATCTGTGTCTAGGAATGTATTTTATCAAGGTCACTTATCATCAGTTACCATTATGAGATCGAGTTAATCTATACATCTTTATTATTAGCTTTCTTAGTATATTAGTAAGTATAGAAACAGAACCCTCTTAGATTGTTTCTTAACTTTTAAAGAAAGTTACACAAAAAACGTAAGCACTACATTAGTTTCTTTTTTATTTCGAAACCCTTGAATGAATTCAAGATTTAAAATAAAGTCATCATTAGGGTTAGCCCGTCTTGTGAATAAGCTTTCACCCGTGTTAGGTAGGTAGTGGTAGGTCGCGAAGTTTTAACCGAAAGAAAAGTAAGCATTCAAAAGATCATAAGTAGCTTGATACGTAATCTTCAATAGTTTTTCTTCAATTGGTACTGACTGATTAACTGATTAACTAATGACTGATAATGCAAAGTCTAATCCACTAGAGCTAGAGACTAGTAGAGACTTCAAATTTTGCAAACTTGTGCACCAAAGAGGGATTTTTCAAAATTCCCACAGGATAGGGAATAAAAGGGACTTAAATTTTCGTATCAAAGTGGCTCTGTCTCCGTAACTTTAATTATTAGAGAGAGAGAAAGAGATTAAGAGAGAAAGCGAAGCCGCGGATATGAACCAAGTACCTAAATGATTTAATTAAATAATGTTGCAGTGGATATTTAAAAAGTGCACATACACCGAGTTTAATTTCGGACCAGTTGTCTTAGCCCAAAAAAGATCAGGTCTTCTGAATCACTAACGCACGATTATGTCATTGACCAAAGGATGCTTATCAACGGTAGCTAATGGAATGAGATTAATTGTACCTATTAATTAATTTAAACAAATACTTCTATATTTAACTATCACCGCGTATCATCACCAGCCTTTTTTACGTCCCACTGCTGGGCACAGGCCTCCTCTTAGAATGAAAGGGCTTGGGCTGTAGTTCCCACGCGGACCCAGTGCGGATATTTTTTACGTGATGAAGTCCCGAGTATCATGATAAAATCGCGAAAGTTTAAATCAATACTTAAGTTCCATAGCTCTTACGATACATAAGGACAGACGATTTAAGAAAATCCGAAGAAAATTACGAAAATCCGTTGCTTCTTAATTGAAAATATACAATACGTGATTTACTTACAAGCCGGATAAACTTAAAGTTCTTGTGGTACTTATAAAGGAAGAACTTTGCTACGTAACCAAACGTTAAAGTTTGTACTTTGTAGGTACCTCTGCACTTCAATCTCCCTCGTATAAGTAGAAGCGAAAATCTTACAAGTTAAAAGATTTATTATTATATAAGGCTTATTCGCGAGGTCGGGAACTTGGGTGCTCAGAATTTCTCCATGATAACTTTTTATAAGTCCTTATTTTTTATTCCGACTTTTCGAGGGTGATTGTAAACCTTAATTAGAATGTGTGGCAAACAAAAGCCAAAAGACTATAGAAAATAAATTGTTCTATAGAAAATTGTTCGCTGCTTTTCAAAAATGCATTTTAAATTAAGTCTAGTTTCAATGATGACAATGAATTAAAAATTCCATCTGTTTTGCAAGGAAACATTCAAAGTGAAAATATTTAGAAACATCCTGTTCTACAATTCTAACGCCAGTCACGTAACGCTGAGACGCAACGAAATATTTTTTTCTCTCAAAAATATACACACACGCCTAACGGTTATTCTCCGTGCGAGTACCAACGAAACCGCCACATCCGCATAGTGCCGTAACAACAAAATAAACAAAACCGGGGAAAACGCAAATCGTCCGCGCGATAAAACACTTAAGCTTCGCACTCACCGTAACCCGGGATAAACTTCGCTCGTTCATCACGAACACCGTTCACAGACACTACAACAAACACAGCCAAAATACACGGGAACTCTTTAAAATTCGACTTCCGAAGCATAACGTACGCGCCCGCGGCACCGCCGTCATCCGGCGGCATTCTTAATTCATGTTCACGTAAAGTTTTTAATTCACAGAATCCGTTAGGGTTCAAATTCGAATTGTATTCCAGATTAGTGACGCGCCGATGCTTGACGGTGGATCGGCGCTCGTGTGCGCTGCCCGAACGCCGCGCGAACACTACCTAAGGGCGTATCTTGACAGGTCCTTATTGCGCTTGCGTGAAACGAAGTGACTCTTTGGCCTGACGGACTTATTCACGAGTTAATTAATATATCAACTTTTCTCCGCCTCTGAAGGTATAAAGTGACTCCTTTAATAAAATATTTGGCTTAGTGTCTCTTTCCTTGTGGCCGCAGCGGGAAAGTTTTGACGTGGCCAACTTAACCTCCACAATTTTCCTTTCCTCGACTAAGTAACCAATTAAGGTGTTAATAAATTAATTTTCCGAGTCCGCTGTCTGGGTGGACTGGGCACTTCTATCCACTAATTACTATCTTTGCTTACTAATTGGCGCTAATTACTTAAGTTTGTAGGTAATTCAAAATTCAATTCATCGGTGGGAAGACATTTTTGGCAGTAAGAAATTTCTTTAACCCTTTGAAAGGTATTTTCGACTTGAGATGATTGGAAATTTATGTTGACGTAAAATGTTGGCAAACTAATTCAATTATTACGAGATCTAATAATAGTTAAATTGCTTTGATAGGTTATTTACATCGGAAGTAATAATAAATATTATACTAAAAGCTGAATTCAATTTAATTTAGTCCGAAGCCCATTCATTCACATTTTTTCTCTCTTATTAATATTTAGTACAAACAATTCAATTTATTCAAATTTAAGGTAGAATTCTTTTAAAATACCCATGCCATTAATTCTCAACGCTTTCAACCCATGTATGGACTGATAGCGTACCGGGAAAAGTACAGGTATTTATCGTATCTTTACTGGTATTTTGAAAAGTAAACATACTAAAAAAAACCGAAATAAAAACCGATACCCTCCATCAACGCAAAGCAATTGCTAGCTCATTCTACTAGACAAACCCCTTCAACACTCGATGCAAGTAAGAAACAGACAAGACTTTACGTTATGACTTCCGATAACACCATAATATCATTACCAACCGCACCTTTTCTCACAAATTACCGTTACCTCAAAATTTTACCCGTAAATTTATTATGGTGATGGTATAAGTAGGTATTTACCGGTAGGTAGGTATGGTCCAGGAAATTAATTTCTGACCCACCATGGAACCTTTTCAAAGTAAACATCATAGTGACATCGCATAGCTTGACAAGGAAAATCGTTATGACGTTTACTATGAAAATGTTTAATGGTGGGTCAGGAATTAATTTCCTCGACTGTACTTATTTTTATAAAGATATTTCGATCACTCTTTCAGTCCCACTTAGTGATAACTTTACAACCGCTAAGCGACATTTCTAAACATTAAAACGACACCAAAAGCCGTACACCGTACACCAATCTAAGGCATAATTCACACCGCAATATTCCACCCGGGACGCGACGTGCAAATCTATAAGGGTCGATACACACCAAAGTTGCAGATGTCCCCGGTTTTCCCGTCAGAAGCGGGCCGTTTGCGGTCGCGGTCAGACTCAAGATGGTGTAATTGTGTGACGGGAGTGACTCGAAGAGGTGCTATGGTAAGTAATAGGCCGGATGCTTCGTTTCAATAATTGGCTCTTTACGAGTGATATTTATATTATAGTAGTCATTATGAGGGTCCTTAAAACACGAGTGTATTTTTATGAAACGAGACGAAGCCGGGTTTCACAATAAGATCACATGAGTGTTTTAAGGCCTAATTGTGTGCATTACTTTATCTGCACACGTAATTATAAATGTACCTACTCTAAGATGGGTTTAGGAGCTGAAGGCATAATAAACCGAAAGAAAAGACGAAAACTGACTGTCGTTATTACGTCTTTTTTTACGGTTTCTGAACGCATTAGAGGACAGCAGGATATGTGTGTAGGTAAAATGAGTTGCTTAACTTGAGGGTGGTATTTGAGAACGTACATTCAACCTCAAAATAAGTTGTTGCTTTCTCTGTGAAATTATAGTTCCTACGCTTTTCAACGGGGCTGCAAAGACTGGCAGGTCAAAAATGGGACTGTTTGCTCATTTAATCGTGAACATTGATAACAGTTGCCACTGAATGAACTTTTATCGTTGGGTTTTGCAGTAGAGACAGAACTAAACGGAGGTGGCAGGGTGAGTTGGATAGATATCACTGTCATGAAAAATGCAGGAGTGGTGGAAAAGGGAAGAAGCCTTTTGCCTAATAGTATGAAGAGTAGATAGAGTAGAAAAAAACGCTTGTGCTTGTCTACATTAATGACGTAAAGAAAACGTAATTAATGCTTTTAAAATACTCACTGAAACATGAATGTACACATAAAAAAAAACAGAAAAATGCCAACCCCAGGAATCGAACCCGGATCCTCGGCATTCCGTGTCGCGTGCCAACCAAGATTAAGATTGGCATGTGGGTAGGGTATAGGCCGAATTCTTTCCATGTATTCAAATCTCAGTTCGTTTTTATCACTTTTTGCAGCGACTTAAAAAATTGGGAAAAAATACAAAATCTCCAATTGAGATCATGGCGTATTTGCCATTCCTTAAAAGGCATCAGCTAGACGCTTTCGAAACCATACCAACATAAATCTTCGTATGAAATTCTTGCACAAAATTCAGTGAAGTTTCCAAACAAAACGAATTAGAAACGAAATTTAACTTAATGCTATCCCTTCTGTCTTTACGTAATTTAATATCTATAACTTTGAATTGATGGGTATTGGGGGTAAGTTAGTTACCGAGCCTTACCGCTGATAGGGAGCGCCAAATTTGAATTGAATGTACATAGTTGAATATATAATATGATTAATTTGAAATTGATACGTGCCATTGCCACTTGGAAAATAGTTTGCGAAATGTTAATTAATAACTTTATGAACTAAAAAGCAATTACTTTGATCACCCAGATACAACCGCACAGATTTATTTATTTATTTATTTATTATCAAAACAATTTTACAGCATTACAGCAAAGCCAATGCGCTATAAAATTAAAAAATAAACAACTCACAATGCAAAAAAAAGTACGTATAAAAATTAAAACAAAACATTACAACTATTTAGGGAGTTTTATATGTCAGTTTCGCTTCCCTAAAGCGACGGAACACCACACCCTCCGGCCAAAAGTCGGAGCGCAGGAACATCTGCTGGTGCTTGGCAGGCACTTGGAGTCTAAAGGAGCTAAAATTGTTAGCCCTAGTAGACTCGAGCGGATGGATGAACACCCGGGAACCCTGTAACCGGTCCCGTGCTGCCTCGCGGATGTGCTCGAAGACCTTGTCCGATGTAGTCTTCTTGTCCAAACGAGACAGGTAGATGTCCACCAACGGTTCTGCAGCTTGGATACAGGAAGCCGCTGCAGGAATGGTCCCGCGCTGATTGCGATTACGTTTAACCTTTTCAACGCCAACGACGCATACAAAAGTTGTCATCCACGCGCCAAGTTGGCATAACGTCAACGCGGATTTAAACCTTAAGCATACGTCCGTAGGTCGCATTTACACTGTGCAGCCGGACGCCTACAAGCGTTGGTGGCGTCGTGGCCACGTCGGCTCATGACGCTTTTAAGCGTCCTTGGCGTTGAAAAGGTTAAGACGGCGTTTCCGGCTCACCACATGAGTATAGCCATCTCCGTCCAAAACCACTTTCAGCGCAGATATAACTATTTGTCATTAGTGGTCGCGGGTGAGCAAAGTAATTGTTTTTAGTTCATCAATATGGACCTCCACAAAGTAACGCCTGATTCAATAAATTAATAACTTTATCTTCGACATTAAAATGACAGTGTATAAATAACAGACCTTGACAATAAAATTCTACTCACCATTACGGGCACAAGAGGCATTCATCTTCGCTCTGTAGGTTGGGAATGCATCTGCAAACCCCCTGGGGTTGCGGGTGTCTATGGGCAGTGGTGATCACTTACCATCATCAGGTGACCCACTTGCATGTTTGCCTTCCTAGTCGTATAAAAATAACTAGCAATAAACAAAAAAAAATGGTCGTAAAATAATTCCTTGTCCTATTCAATTGGGCTTTATATTCGAAAGAATCTAGTTCGCTTTGAATAGTGCATGACTCAGCAAAGTGCATAAAGTGAATCACACAAACCTAATGAAAGACTACATCTATAATAATAATTAAAAGAAAAGTTGAAAAACCCCCGACATTGTCATTTCAAAGTTCAATATTTCAAAAACGGGTCTACCGACTTTAATGAAACTCATCTAAGAACCACCTCGATTAAACTAGCTTTCGTTTCAAAAAACGATATCGAGGTCGGTCTATCCGTTTGGGAGCTATGATGCCACAGACAGATACACAGACACACAGAGACAGGTCAAACTTATAACACCCCTCTTTTTCGTCGGGGGTTAAAAAAAAAGTCCTAACTAACTGACTGACAGAATCATCAACGCCCAGCCAAATCCTCGGACCTGGAATGGTGAAAAATTTTCATAGAGGTTCCCTTCAGGAAACCATGGAAACGAAGCTTCGGGCTCCAACCAGTACCTACTCAATACGTGCGAGTTCCTCCCAACCTGTAGGGTCGATAGCACAAGCGTTAAGATGTCTTTTAAGCACGTCCTTATAGCGCAGATACTGACCGCCATGCTTTCGGTTTGCTTGATGCTTGGAGGTCTTCGTGGCGTAGCACGATCTATGAACTGAATCGTTTGAGGTAAATCGTCTCAGATCGCTTGACCTAAAACGCCAAATTCAAAAGGTAAGACCGAAGCCCTCCTACACAGTATACAACTCCCGAGGCCAGCTCTGTTGCATTCCCTGCAACAGAACTTTTAACAAATTTCATTTCAAATATACAGAAAAATCAGAAAAATTAATTCTCGGATTGGGGTTCGAACCCAAACCTTTACCATACCGTGGTAACGCGCTAATCCAATTACGCTATTCGAGCAATTGGAAGTTAGCACGAAAAACTTCTATATATTCACACATCAGATCTTGTTACTTAGCGAGTAATGACTCGCTAGTGCCATCTATGCCAAGATGCATACGCTCAAAATACTCGCTAAGTAACAAGATCTGATGCGTGAACATATAGAAGTTTCTCATGGTAAAAGTTTGGGTTCGAACCCCAATTCGAGAGTATTTTTTTCTGTTTTTTCTGTATATTTACGAATTTGTGAAAAATAATTTCGACCGGGATGACCGTAAAAATAAATAATACAAAAAGTTAGTTTAGAACTTTTAAGACCAAGTTCGTTCTGGCGAGCCATATTAGAGCTCACGCCAAATCTGGAACACAAGTTGCTTCTAAATATAATAATTTTATAGAAAATATGTACATAAATTATTTGGTTTAAGATTTAAATAGGATTAGTTAAAATCATTAGATTAAAAAACGATGAGGACTATTATAATACATGCACCTGACAAAGTCCCCTTTCCATGAATAACGCAAAAGCTTACAACATCGTCGATTCCAGTAACCTTAACTTCTTCACGAAGCACCGCATTAATTTTATTACATAAGGAATAATTAATATTGATGATAAACAAGAAAGAGCGGAGTAAGGTCCCCCGAGAGCGGCGGTCACGCCCAGCACGCCCAATCAATTACGTCACACAATGTAACAATGATCCTTTGTTGTTTTCAACTTTAAATTATAAGAATAACGGAAGCCTGGTGAAAAACAGCAGGCCCGTATTTCGCCAACTTTACAAACGTCACATTACAATGACAATTCGATGTCAATTGCTGACTTGAATAGCTTTTGTTTTGGCTCCCTTCATATTAGCAATGAAATGTAGATCGAATTGTCATTGTAAGCTGACAGTTGTAAATTTGGTGAAATGGGTATCTGAAGAGGAGTTTTTTGCTGCTACGAGTAATTGCTTCGACGACGCAGTTGGTAGTGCGACGGTAAGGTGGAGGTCCTGGGTTCGAATTCTAGTTAGAGAATTTATTTTTCTGGCCTTTATCTTTATCTTCTTATCTTACACCTATAAAACACTACCGTGACTGTCTGACTAACAGACAACACACAGCCCAGACCACTGAACCTAGAGACTTGAAATTTGGCAAACATACCTACCTATACCTATCTTGAGTATCCTAGAGGTGCACTAAGAAGGGATTTTTCGAAATTTCCACGGGATAGGGATAGTTCCCTATTTTGAAATATTTCACGGGGGCAAAGCCGCGGGGCATCAGTTAATTCTGTATATTTACGTTTCAGTTTGAAATTTGAGAAATAGGAGCAAAAGAACTATGCTTACCCCGACGACATTAACCCGGGGAGAAAACTGTGCTAGTTGAATTACTTCGCGAGTCTGTGAAGCAAACGAGTTAGAAATAGTTGATCAAGCTCCCATATGTAATGCAAAATATTCGGGTATCCTATTGGAGGAGTTTTTCCTCCCGCACCGCTCCATTACCGCAAGAACCTATACAGGCCCGACTACGAATATTCGAATCCTGCGTAACGTAAATGGAGTAGTAACGTTACCGAGAAATTTGTATGACGTTTTGGAACAGCGCCTGCTCGTGAGCGTATTTGGAACTAAAATTTAGTACGAAGTTTCTCGATTTCGATAGGATAACGTTACGTAACGCAAGATTTGAATATTCGTACTCGGGCCTCTGTGTTAAGCGCTCTGATTATAGTTAGATTAGATTAGATTCAACTACTTACCTATTTATTTATCTAATAAAAATTACATCATAATTGTACAATGTCAAGTTAGGAGAATTTGTATTGAAATCCTCAAGAGTATTAAGGAATAATTAATTAAATTACAAAATAGATCCAATGTCGCTAAATGTCGAAATCGGAATATTATACTCACTGGCAAAATTAATTGTCCACCCACACATACGAGTAAAGGCACAGTTAAACTGCTGTTTATTTAAATACCAGTTTTTAACATTAATCAAGGAAAAAATGGTGGGCGATTAATCTTGCCTACAAATATAATGAAAACAAAAGAACAATTTTACAATTTATCTGATTTTCCACTAATAAAGTACCTAGAATTATGAACATAAACAAACATGTGGTAAATAGCAAGACTCTGAACTATGAGTATGCTTAGCTTCAGTATCTGAAACAGGTGAAACATTATCTGCACACATCAGCATGTTTAGCGGAACATAAACGGTAACTCAGAATTCAGATTTCACAAGCGTTTTATTAACTTACGATGTATGTTCGGGTCAAATCTTGCAACTGAATTTTAAAGTTATCCTCAACCGGTTGAGATGAGATTTTGCATACTTGTGCAAATCCGGTGACAATACAATAATCTGGTGGTGAAATTCTGGTGGTGCGGGCATGATCGTCTCCGCGGGAGGGAACTGTTCGACGGCTTATGACATCAGTTTAATACCGTAATTACGGGCACAAGAGGCATTTCATCTTAGCTCTCTAGGTTGGCAACGCACCTGCAAACTCTCCGGGGTTGCGGGTGTCTATGGGCAGTGGTGATCACTTAACATCAGGTGACCCACTTGCTCGTTTTCCTTCCCCGTCGTATAAAAAAAAAACCATGGAACAAATTGACACCAATTGACCTAGTCCCAAACTAGGCAAAGCCTGTACTATGGATACTTGACAACGGATAGACATACTTAAATAGATAAATACATACTTATGTACATAATAATATTAAACATCCAAGACTCGAGAACAAATGTTCGTATTCATCATACAATCATCTGCCCCGACCGGGATTCGAACCCGGGACCTCAAGCTTCATAGTCAGTATCTCTAACCACTAGGCTATTCGGTCGTCATTCATGTAGTTTGTCAAGTAATTTGTTAACAAAAAGTATAGCCGGCAAAAAAGCTCGTATGACGCGGATTTATTATTTATAACTTTAGGGCCGTGTTTTATAAAGTTCCGTGTTGTGTAGCTTCCTTCCCTATAGGTTCCCAATAGGTTGGTACACATTTAGCTGATTAATGCTAGACTCTATTCTATTTTACTAATTTTAAAATATTCCCGCAAATTTGCAGTTATACTGAGTTCGAGATTTAAATAAATAAATAACAAATAAAAAAGGAATTATGTAAACCAATCATTCATGTTGTGTTCGCACGTGACAACGACATTTGCGTATTTGACATTGACAGATAAACATAAGTATAAAAAAAGTTTTTTTTTTTAACGGAAAACTTATTTCCGAAGACCGAATAGCGTAGTGGTTAGAGACCCTGACTATGAAGCTTGAGGTCCCGGGTTCGAATCCCGGTCGGGGCAGATGTTTGTATGATGAGTACGAATGTTTGTTCTCGGGTCCTGGATGTTTAATATGTATATAAGTATGTATTTATCTATACAAGTATGTTTATCCGATGTCTAGTACCCATAGTACAGGCTTTGCCTAGTTTGGGACTAGGTCAATTGGTGTCAATTTGTCCCATGATATTTATTTATTTCTTATTATTTATTTCTGTAGTTACCATTCTGTAAAAACTATACTACGGGTTCAGAAAAACTGGAAAACGCTATCTTGTACAACAATATAATACGCAATAAACAAAAAAAAAGGTGACGCAAAATCCTTGACCTAAAACGCCAAGTAAACGCGACTTTTTGTTGTTTTAACCTTTTAACCTCCGACCCAAAAGGATGTGACTTATATGCTTGACGTGTGTATTGTGTGTGTCTGTGTATCTGTCTGTGGCATTGTAGGGATTAAACGCGTAGACCGATTTGGAGTTAGAGAGTTAGTTTGATTGAGATGGTTTCTGAGCCTGTTTTTCTCAAAATCGTTTTGTAAATATTGGACTTAATATCCTAACCAACTTAGAAAAGTTGAAAAACCCCCGACATTGTCATTTCAAAGTTCAATATTTCAAAAACGGGTGAACCGATTTTAATGAAACTTAGCTAAGAACCATCTCGATTAAACTAGCTTTCAATTGAAAAAAAAAAACTTAATTGAAATCGGTCCACCCGTTTGGGAGCTATGATGCCACAGACAGATACACAGATACACAGGTACACAGACACACAGATACACAGATATACATGTCAAACTTATAACACCCCTCTTTTTCGTCGGGGATTAAAAATAAAACTTAGGAGGTTTTTCAACTTTTATTTTGGTTAGGTATTAAAGGCCACTTGTAGCAAAGAGTTAAATCTAGTTTAAGTCTTGAAACCAGGTTTAAGCCTGTCAGCTCCATACATTTTGACACAGCTAAACTGAACTTAACACTGAAACTGGGTTTAATTTTTTACTAGAAGAGGACGTAAGATTCTAAAGTTTTTTTTCTTCACAAGCTAGTTCAAAATTTCCCAGAATTTTTTACCTGACTATAATAACAAATTTCAATTATATTCATAATAATTATTCCCAGTAGTAGGTGGAGATTTATTACTACTACTAAATACAAACTAGCACGTAATTGAGACGTTGCGCTAATCACCATAATTAATTATCTGCTAATCCCTAAGGGTAACTGTTAATTATTAACGTTTATTTATTTATCATACGCAATTTGGTGTTGATGGGTATAACTTTCGCATTTCGCTGTATTTATTAAATAAATTTGAACATGAGTTAAAAAATCGGTTTGACGTGTTCATCACCAGCCTATTTACGTCCCACTGCTAGCAGTGCCTAGGCACAGGCCTCCTCTCAGTATGAGAGGGCTTAGACAGAGCGGATTTTAAACTTCACACACGCCATTGAATTGCTTCACAGGAGTGTGCAGGTTTCCTCCTGATTTTTTTTATACGACGAGGTTGGCCAACGAGCAAGTGGGTCACCTGATGGTAAGTGATCACCACTGCCCATAGACACCCACAACCCCGGAGGGTTTGCAGATGCGTTGCCAACCTAGAGAGCTAAGATGAAATGTCTCTTGTGCCCGTAATTACACCGGCTGTCTTACTCTCCACACCGGAACACAATAGTGCAAGCACTGCTGCTTAGCGGCAGGATTAGCGGGTAAGATGGTGGTAGCGATCCGGACGGACTTTGCACAAGTTCTACCACCCGCAAATAATAAATGTTTTTCCGAAAAACTCAAAGTTGTCAGCCGGGTGTTCGAAGCCACGATCTCCTGATTGAGAGGCCATAGGTCAAATCATTAAGCTACTCAGGGTTTTACTTGTTACCTTCAAAGGAAAGAGTGTTAGGTACTATAAAAAAAAAATATTCCTGACCCATTCTGGAGCCTTTTCACAAAGATCATTTCAAGCGAAATAATTCTTAAATAGGTAACCACCGACTTCAATATTGACCACATAAACCTGTTTTGTTTATGTTGCAAAAAAAGATAAAAGAGAGAAGAAGTCTTTTTGATTACGCACAGTTCCAAAAATCAAAACAAATCACCCTTTCCTTCTCTGAAACGAGTATACTAATTGTTATTTCCATAAATAAATTATAAGGATCTGTACATTATTTCTTTGAAGACATAACCCGATGAAATGGGTTCTCCCCCCCCACTTATCAAACGGTCAAAGTCTTCCTAATGGCTCTGAGGGAATAAAGTTATACTCATTTGCATACATTACCTTTTCTCTCCTAAGAAACTTGGAACATAAGATATGTTCCGCTTGATGCCTTTTATTGGCCCGAGAAGACGGAGAATACGTTTAAGACTTGTCTTTTGTATTTTTTGCCAAATTAGCCAAGCTAGCCCCCCTGGTAAAGATCGCGGGATCGCGGTAGATGCGGAAAGCGCAAGACCGGGCTGAGTGGAGAGTCATGGGGGAGGCCTATATCCAGCAGCAGTGGACGTCTTTCGGCTGTCATGATGATGATGATGAAATATTATAAAAACGTGCCACACGCAGACGCTCATAAATAATAACATCTTACATACGAGTACTTAAGTAAAATATCGCCTGTCCTTAATCATGGTGTGAATAATGTGAACTAAACGCTTTTGATTTTAATTTAGTTCATTTCATTAAAATCATCAACCATTCACGTTATTTCACTAAATACGAGTATATTCTACCAGGATCAGTACAGAATGCTTTAAATCAATAAATTTTATTCCAACATTAAAGATAGGTAAAGATTTGTTTCGTCACAAACAAGACTTTTCCCAAAAGGAATCTAAATTGAAATCATGGCTTCAATTGAGAACTTCCCTTGAGCATCGGAAGTGAGGTCGTTAACCGTCAAATGAACGCAGTTTAATTCGTACTTTACTAAACTTAAACAGCCCAAAAAAAGTCAAGAGTGGAACTTAATTTATATTTCCTGTAAACATATAATTTTATCTTAGATTTTAATTACAGTGAAATACAAAATGATCAGTCGAAAATTTCTCGGTGTAGTGTCGGAATAGTTTCTAACAAGTCTTTCTTCTGGAAGGGCTCGCATCGGCGCCAGCGCATCGATATTTGCGCGCTAAGGCTCTGCTCGTTCAGCTACAAGTACAACAATATCTCGGGTTATACTCGACGTATAGATGTGAGTGGTCCGTCTATTCCACCTGTCTGATTTCAGTTCAAAAGACTTGTAATGAAAATTACAATAAATGGTTTTGACGACCTACCCTTCTCTTTCACTTGAAAACTGGCTGATAGAGATCCCTCTGGAAGGCTTCGTTTATCTTTGTACCTACATTTTCTTCTTAATTTGTCATCATCATCATCACCAGCCTTTTACGTCCCACTGCTGGGCACAGGCCTCCTCTCAGAATGAGAGGGCTTGGGCTATAGTTCCCATGCGGGCCCAGTGCGGATTGGGAACTTCACACACATCATTCAATTGCTTCGCAGATGTGTGCAGGTTTCCTCACGATGTTTTCCTTCACCGAAAAGCTCATGATAAATTACAAATGTAATTCCGCACATAAATTCCGATAAACTCAGAGGTGCGAGCCGGGATTTGAACCCACGACACTCTGCTTGAGAGGCCACAGGTCAAACCACTAGGCTATCACGGCTTTTCTTAATTTGTAACAAGCTTTTATTTGTACTAGTGTTTGTCTTGCAAGTAAAATTTGACACACTTGCAGGGTCCGCTAGGATTGCAGGGGTGCCACTGGTGCCATTTTGTCGCTTGTCGCTCAGTGCGTCCTTCACTTTGAAAGGGACGCACTGCGCGACAAGCGACAAAATGGCGCGCCGTGCTACATGTGCTGGTATCGAGTGAGGTCTGTCCGTCGATTTCCACCAATCGTAGGCCTGTATCTTGTCTCTCATTGATTTGAAATTCGGTTCAGCTAAAAAAGCTTATGTTAATATCAAGAAAATGTTTTCTGCTTTTTTTATACCACAATGTATTTAATTTATGTAAATTACACATAAGTTATTTGCCGTCGCCACGTCTGCTGAACCGAATCGTGGGCGTCTCTATAATATTTCGGCCTACGAAAATATTTTTATAAAAAAACAAAACTGTATTATACGATATCGTATAACTGATATACGATGTCCGTGTGGGCATTAGCAGAGATCAAAGGCCCATGTTTTCCATAATACATGTTTTTCCTTAAAGGATTTTACTGAACAGTTATTTAGAAGATGGTATTTGTAGGTATTCTTTTAAATTTTCGCGAATCTCACTCATATAAAAATAAGACTTTGGGACTTAATTACGACAAAAACATGTTCTTAAAATAAAAATACCTGCACGCTACTGTTGCCGCCCTGATTACGAGTAGAATGAGGTGGCGGGTATCATTGTTCCGCCCCGAGTTTTTCGAACTAACCGCACTTGATCTTATTAAATTGGTACTGGCATGAAATTACCTAGTTCCCAATTCGCTCTGGGCCCGCGTGGGAACTATAGCCCAAGCACTATAATTCTGACAGGAGACCTATGCCCAGCAGTAGGACGTAAAAAGGCTGGTGATGACGAAATTACCTACAAACAACATCCGACGACTTATCTGAGGACACATCTCTATGCTTACACTTGCTTATTACCGGATTCAATGCAAATGAAAACTTATATCCGTCGTCACGGTAAATAAAGTTTTTTTTATGGAATAGAATCTCATTTCAGAAGTACCTACCTAAATACTTGTCTATCTAAATTAGTGTGTTGATATGGAACTTAATAATGTTTCTTGGTTTTCATTGTTTATTGTTAATTTATTGCATAAATATAGTTAACAGAGATGGTAGGGTACATTTAAATGAGATCGTACATGCTACCCACGCAGGGTGTTGCAATGTTATGTGTTGTGTTATTACTATGGTGTTGGAGTGTGACTACCAGGTTTTCTTACCAGGGATATCTTCCAGTCAGTTTTAGTGTCTTCAAGGACATAATATATAGATACAGATAAAAGTCCAACGGCCTCCTATTATGGACTTCAGTCGATCCTAGATAGCTTTTACTTTCATATGATATTGAGACATAAAGTTAAAATTAAAAAAAAAAAATTGACGTTGTTAATTAATGTTAAATAAAAATTATAATAAGTAAGGCAGGATGCTCAAGAGCGTAAAGGAGTAAACCAACACAAACATTGTACGCAACGCGAAATAAATTCTACCAAGTTTGAGATGTTCTAACACTCTATGGTGATTACATAATACTCGTATAAAGTTTAAGATAACCGTTCCTTCTGTAATGTTCTACCTAAAGTTAAATACACTGCCGTTGATTTCGTGCAAATAAAATTTCACGATCAGTATAAACCTCTTAAGTTTTTATTTTATGTCGTAACTGTTGAAGTCATTCGTTGCGGCGACCGGCTACTGTTTTATTTCTTTCGTAGCCAATTGCAGAGCATGCAGTAAAGCATTAAATATTATTACAGGCTCCTAACTAACTGAAAATTTAAAAGGGTTTAAAAAATATTATAATTATTGCAGCTATTCACGCCATATTATTATTATAACGTTCTTAAGAACGTCATTACAGTAGCTTAGTAAAAAATGCGCAATAGATGCATCATTCCGTAATCGTTGAGTCACTTTGTAACCGCTGCGTCACCCCGTAACCGCTGCGTCACCCCGTAACCACTTATCGTATTTCACCACTGCACTGCCACCAGGCACCAGGTTTTGCTGCACCAGGAATCTTTCATATGCCAGATAACTGTATCAAACCCACATAGCCAGGCCATTTAACTAAAACGGCTTTCTGAAAGCTGTAATCATTATTATTATAATTATTTTAAAGATCTCTTCCATTTTCCTTCATGTACTCGTAGTGCCGTCATAAGTGCCTTCCGCATCGAGTTTCTCCCAGCAACTTCTGACACATTGTCAGTCCATTTCGTGGTCTGCCTTCCTACATTAATTTATGCTCCCATCCGTGGCCTCCACTCCAGTACTTTCCTCCCCCATCACCTTCCATCATGACTGTAACTTCCTTTTAGATATTGTTTATCAACAGCACCTACAGGTTATTCCTGTTCTTCTATAGATTTTGGTATTCCGTACTCAATCGCGAAGAGTTTAATGTCCGTCAACATGGCCCTCTGAGTGACTAGCATTCTGATTATCAATGAGGACTTTTGCGAGTTAAAAATCCACTAGGATCGTTAGTCGAGTGAGGTACCTATATCTGTTATTCTCCACCAATAGGAGACAAGCACTACTGGCCTATAGGTCCTAGAGGATTTTTGACTTGCGATCTGATCATTGACTTGTGGTCAGCTCCACTCGTGTTTGTCTCAATGAAACATAAAGAAATCACTGCACAAAAGTCTCTTTGCTTACATTAATACAGCACGCAAAAAGTAACTGTACCCTATATGCTAGAGTTACTTAAATTTACGCTGGACTAATGATGTTGCCAGTCTGCCCACCGCGGGCAAAATTGCTAGCGAGTTAAAATTATGTATGCGCGTACATCATTGTAGAAATTTGCAAAAGCAAATTTACATGGAAACAGTCCAGCGTTCTTGGGAAAATTGTGAACAAAAATGTTGCAAGTGCAGTTTGGGCAGTAATAAAACAAAACATCGGATTACAGGTACTAAATTGAGATTGTCTTAGCTAAAACCGGAGTGAAAAGTATGTAATTTTTTTGTGTGTATAACCTTAAGAGAATAACACCCTTGATCGTTTTTAAGTCTAAGGTAAATGGGCACTTTCTGGGCAAGAGTGTTCCATCTCAATACCAAATCTTCGTTTTTCAGAAGGTGTGTTTGTGGTCGAACGCAAGCCTATAAAGCCCAAAAACAAGGATAATGACGATGATGAGAAGAAACACATTTCGAAATTGGTCAGTGCAAAAACGCGTGTTTTAACTCAACTTGGGGCGGAGGGTCGAGCACGACTTTACGAATGCTGAGTAACGTTACGGTTATCGTATCGAGATCGAGAAACCTCATACTAAATTTTAGTTTCAAATATGCTCACGGGCGGGCGCTGTTCCAAACGTTATACAAACTCGACAACGTTTACTATTCGATTTTACGTGACGCAGGTTTCGAAAAGTCGTGCTCGACCCTCAGATGCAAATCGTTTTAAACCTCATGAACCAAGCACCGCACTGACAGCCCACGATTCCAAATAACATTAGTGTTGAGGAAGTAAACAAACTTTTGAGAGTTAAAGTTTCCAACCAAGGGTTGCCGTTAGGGCTGGCGATAGGTTAACATTAGTACAATATTTTGACGTAATTTTCTATCGAGCTCCTATCGAGTGAGTTGTGAAGTGAAGATGAGATTCTGTTGTATGAATATAACAGTCATTATCACCAGCTTTTTTTGCGTCCCACTGCTGGGCACAGGCCTCCTCTCAGAATGCGAGGGCTTGGGCTATAGTTCCCACGCGGGCCCAGTGCGGATTAGGAACATCACACGCAACATTGAATTGCTTCGTAGGAGCGTGCAGGTTTCCTTACGATGTTTTCCTTCACCGAGAAACTCATGATAAATTACATGTAATTCCGCACATAAATTCCGGAGAACTCAGAGGTGCGAGCCGGGGTTTGAACGTACGGCCCTCTGCTTGAGAGGCCATAGGTCAAACCACTAGGCTATCGCGGCTAGTGTGTGAATACAGTCATTCTACTTTGTAAATTAAATATTGTTATTTGCTTGTGTATTTAACTTCTTTATTGTAAACTTAATTGCCGTCATGACAACTAAAATGTTTAAATTTGCCACGAAATTTGTGTTTAAAGAAACGTTCGTTTTTTTTTATTGTGTGAAAAAAATTATTGAATCAGGCGTTACTTTGCGGACGTCCATATTCATGAACTAAAAACAATTACTTTGCTCACCCGCGACCACAAGCGAAAAATAGTTATATCTGTGCGGCAAATGTATGTTTCCATGCAACCACCTCCGCCTCCACTGCTACACTAATCAACACATGCCATACAGACCCAACTATCACCACCACCACTAAACTAAACGCTGACGCATTTCGGCACTCTCCACGAGGCCGAACGAAGCACAACAACAACCGCTCAACATGGCACCACTTCCACTACTGAGTCATCAGTAACTATATAACTATTTGTCACTTTTGTTGTCGCGGATAAGCAAAGTAATTGTTTTTAGTTCATTTATTGTGTGAAACATTAAATTTACTAGTTAGTATAGCAAAGGTTTGAGTGCCCAACTATCGAACGCTGTCTTTTTCTTTGATGCCGGTAACCTGTGGGCTTATTGTTAACGCACTCGGTTTCGCTTCGACATTCCTCCTCTTTTTCTGTCTAATGGTACAAGATTGTGCAAGAAGGACAATGACATGCCGAATGCCAAAGCGAAACCGAGCGCGATAGACAATCAGGACTCTAGTCGTGTTAGTGGCAGTTACAAGTAGTCTATGTAATGCATATTGGTTTTTACGTAGAAGCGATGTCGACTTGTCAGTGTTGTAGTAGCTGTCTTTCACATGTCTGTAGTCTCAAGGTACAGTCAAGGTCACCAATATGTATACACCACAGTGTCCCAAGAATATGTATACAGACCTTATTACTGCGACGTTAAGGTTGATGTATAGGTACATATTTTTACAACTTTGCGCGGATCCATGTCTTTGACTTTGACTGTACAAAGTGACAAGCCCCTCAATATTTCGTTTTGCCAACCCTAAACGTAGTAACAGAATTTAATTTTTGTGTTTCATCCGTTGATTGATGTGACGTTACTTTGTGATCCCAGCGATTCCTTTTGCTTAAGAGTTCAAGTTCAGCATTAATTCAGCGCCCATTGTTAAGAGAATTTCGCCTTTTTAAATCAGTCCATTGGGATTTATGAATAACTTTTTAACAACGTCAGAGTTACTGATAAAAAAAATTAAGTACGAAAAGAGACAGATGATTAAGAAAACGGTTCATTGTAGGTACTCCTTTGTACGATTCAACCATGCGTAGACATCTACTTAGGACATGATGTTCAGATATTAAGTAATGGGAAGACCGGAAATCAGAATTCCATATGCACTGTCCATCTGGACCCTCCGCTGTCCGTTTGTCTGCCGTTCAGAGCGCTGTATTCTTCATTATCATTGTAATCATCGTTAGCCAATATTTGTCCACTGCTGGTCTCCTCAAATGAGTGCCATAGCGTCCTGTGTTCAGTTAGCCGCTTTCAGCATCTGCCTGCAGGGTTTCGCAGATCGACATCCTACCTTGGCCAAAGGGAGTCCTACTACGTTCACCGAGTCGCGCTCTCTACTCCAGACCACATTTACCCGACCGGTTATCAGTTTTCTGAGGGTTTCCCGAAGTTTCTGGCCACTTTAGCTGTTCACCTACTTCGGATATTATTGACTGCTCATGAGAATTATACTTAAGCTAATAGCAGCTATGATGCAAACTAAAGCGGTATTCATTAAAGCATGTCGTATCCATTTGAGATAGCCACACAAAGATGTATGACTTTGAAAACATTTTTTTCTTTTAAAACTTTTAATTAGGTACGCATTGAGCGATCCCTTAGCTGCATTTAATAAAAAATAAAAAAAACACACGCAGTGCGTATCATTTTCCCGAATAGTTCGAAACATCACAAATGGCATGGTCTGTTACAGTTACGAGTATAATCCTAAATAAACAATTGCAAAGCAAATAACAATAATGACCTCATTAATTTCAGCTCGTTATTCATAATATTTTCGACATCAACAGACCATTATTTCCAAATCATTTCAACCTTTGTGATTGCCTAACAAATATGTTTGAATTATTTGTCTTGCTTCCTTGTTTTGAAATATGATAAGTCGTGATATAACATCAACATCACAATTTAATTTTCTAAGACATCTTCAACTTTTTATTATGTTAACGAACCAATTTCAAATTCGGAAGGGGATCACGAAAATCTGGAATCCTATCAACATAATATTATTCCATTTTAAAGTACTGAACTTAGACTAGGTTGTTTTATTCTGTACACCGGGAAATAACAACAGTTTTCACTTTGATCATAACAATAATATTCCTTATTAGTTTTCGTGTTGTAAGTATATTATTTTTATCTAAGGTATCAAATTAGTACCCAGAAATAAGACCAGATTACAGGTATTATTGAGACGTAACTTATAGGCCAGATCAAATGAACGGTACACGGAAAGAACATGTGTACTGTGTAGTCACCTCAGCAACTTTTTGAGTTATCGCGATTTGAAAGTTTGGAACGATAATTATCCATATAATTTTAGTATACATATTTTTTAAAGTGATAAAAAAGACCAGTTACATAAATATTTGTATTTGTAACTGAGTGGTAATGTAGCCTATTGAGTGTTCAACATTTTGAGATTAAAATAAAAGTGAATGAACATGTTCTTTCCGTGTGCCCCTCAAATGCACTATTTAACGACAAAAAGACTTATCTAAATAGGTACTCACCAAGAACTAGGCTACGTACAATCGCGTCCACAGAACTATTGCACAAAAAGTCAACCAAAACAAAAGTTGATCGCTATAATCCCAAGACACTGGCCACTAACGTCACCATTCAAACGGCGCACACACAACACTAAATTTAAGATTATGACATGGCTTTCGTAAAAAGTTAATGGACCCCTTTTGGCCAATCAAGGGCTAATTGTATTGACCTAAGCCAACCCGGGTGATCTAATTCGGTGGCATGATGCATCTGACTGATTACGATTATCGTTAAGTGGCGGTTGACGATGTCGTGTGTGTTAACTAGGCAGATGTAGATTTATCGAGCGCTTAAATTCTTGGCATTATTAGACTAGTAAGAAACTAAATGAATGCTACTTTGTAGTTTATAATGCTCGTAACATAGGAAGGACAGGTAAGCACTGATTTAAAACTATCGGAATATACTAAAAATTATACTTCAATCTGTTCGTCTATTAAGTCTGTGTCAAATTTATGTAAGGCACAAAATTTAATTCTTTCGAGTGTCTAATTCATAAAACATTAATCTAACATAGTAAGGTCAATCTTAATACGTAGCGGTAAAGAATGACAAGCAGGTAATGATGTGCAAGTTGCGGAAAGTTTCCAAAAAGCTGGAAAAGTTCTCGGATTTTTTTATTGAAAATTTCATAGAAACATAAAAAATTCCATTTTAAATTTCGGAAAGTTTCAAAGACCATACAAAAAAGTGAGAAATTACTGAAACTTTTCCGTGTGGACCAGTACAAGCAGGGTGTCAATTATTTTAATTGAACGTTTTGATCATGAGGACGTGTTTATCTTATAAACAAAAAGCCCATACATAAAAGCACATCGCCTAGTTTGGCTAAAACGCGAAATTGAAGCGACACTAAGCGTCAAAATGTTCTCTTGTTACGTTCATTACCAGCACACCTTCGAACAGCTTTTGTGTCGCAGAGAATTCCAATCGAGCGTCAGCGACTAAACACTATGCAGACAGGAAATTCCTGATCCTCGCGAGATGTGCGTTTGTTCCAGGCTAATTTGACGGCCTTGGTCAAGTACTGTTCATTAGTTGGGGGGTAAAATGTTCCACTGTCAGTTTTAATTTGTATGATGATAAGGTGAAGACATGCGTTCAACATTTTGAATATGCGCTATGATGGATATAACACAGCTTAGGCATTTTTAATAACTACAAATTAGAAAAGTTAAAAAAGCAATCTTTTACGTCAAACTGCAAAGAAAACTGTCATCTTAGAAACAGTTAAATTGATTTAGGTGAAACAAAAGTCTGTCTAAAAAAACCGCATTCGAATCGGTATAAGTAAGTATTCATTGCCAAAAAAGCCCTGATAGCCCAGTGGTTTGACCTATGGCCTCTCAAGCAGAGGGTCGTGGGTTCAAACGCCGGCTCGCACCTCTGAGTTTTTCGGAATTCATGTGCTGAATTACATTTCTAATTTATCATGAGCTGTTCGGTGAAGGAAAACATCGCGAAGAAAATTGCAACTCCTGCGAAGCAATTCAATGGTATGTGTGAAATTCCCAACCCGTACTGGGCCCGCGTGGGAACTATAGCCGAAGCCCTCTCATTCTGAGAGGAGGCCTGTGCCCAGCAGTGGGACATGGAAAAGGCTGCTGATGATGAAGTATTCATTTGGAAGCTGCCACAGACACGCACATAGACATCGATTAGATGCACAGGTCAAACTTATGACCCAATGTTTTGCGTCGGGGGTTAGAAAAGAGCTTAACTTTTCCTAAAAGGGTCGGTAACGAACTTGTCATTCCCATCGTGTTGCGGGGCTGCTGGGCGGCGGTGATGGCTTTCCATAAGGCGTCCGTCTGCTAGTTAACATTTAATGTAAAAAACGGAATTGGCCATGTGTTCCATGCAAATTTGTAGGTATGTAAATAGTTCCTCTATCACATTACAGTTCCGATAATTATTCCTACTTTTCCAATTATTAAATGTGCACAGACTGGGGTCTTTTTATATTGGTCTGTGATAATACAGACATAGATAATATAGATTTTTAGGTTTATCTGATTGGTTGTGTTATAAGAGTTCATACCAAATTTCAAGTGTCTAAAGACAAAGACAAAGACATGGAAGTTTATTGTCAGAACATAGTAAATGCAATAGGTCTTAGTGGTACGGATGTTCTTATGTTCTACCCTAACTAGGCGTGCAATAATGAGAATAATTATTCTCTTCCAGCATTTACAACATGGCACAACACACATACATTTTCAACTTTAACAAGTAGATACGTAACTAGGAGAATATAAAAAAGAAAGGCATTTAAAATCATAACTTATTACTAATTATTATCATTATACGAGGGGCGGCTGAAAAGTAATCTACCTAACAATGAAACAAAAGACTGTCGTGGCTAATTTTTTTTTGTTTTTCTATATAGTCCCCTGCTAGTAAAATGCACTTATAAAATTTTTCAAATATTGAATTTAAACCATTAAAAAAAAAAATCTTTCGGTTTGTCGTCAAAAAAGTCAGTAACCGCAGCCTTCATTTCGTCATCGGTCATAAACCTTCGTCCCCTGAGGTCTTTTTTGAAAAGTCTAAACAGAAAATAGTCACAGGGCAAGGGGTCAAATCTGGACTATAAGGGGGGTGGTCAATGGTTTCGAAGCCATTGTCTTTAATTGCTAGCTTCGTTGTGCGGGCGGTATGCACTGGTGCGTTATCGTGCAAAATCAGAATTCCTTTGCTTAGTTTACCTCGCCGTTTTTCTTTTATTGTCTATCTTAGTTGATATAGTAAGTTTGAGTAATAATCAGCATTCATTGTAGTTTTCTTCGGTAAATAATCTATGAGCAAAATCCCTTCTGTGTCCCAAAAGATTGTAGCCATAAGTTTACCAGCCGATGGACAGACCTTGAATTTCCGAGGTGGCTTCTCATCCTTAAATTTCCACTGTAACGACTCTTGCTTACTTTCCGGGTCCCATTGTCGAATCCAAGTCTCATCACATGTTACAATTCTAGAAATTATTTCTTCCTCTTTCCCTCGACTCATGTCCAAAAACTCTTCGCAACATTTAACACGCCTCTCCATGTCATAACAGTCAACATTCTGGGGACCCAACTTGCACTAACCTTGGACATGTTCAAATGCTCATGAATTATTTCATTGACTCGCTCTTTACTGACGCCCACATCTCTAGCTATCTCCCACTGCTTCACTCGTCGGTCCTCTAATATAATTTTTTTCACCCTGGCTACATTTTCATCGGTCGAAACCGGTCTTCCGCTACGAGGATCATCTTCCAGTCTCTCACGACCTAACTTAAACTGCTTTGGCCAAAACTTTATAACAAATTAGGAAGAACACGAACTGCCAAACACACGTAATATACGCTGTGTGATCTCCGAAGGCGTATTCCCTTCTTTAGTCAAAAACTTAATCACCGCACGCTGCTCGATTTTATCCATTTTCACTTTTTCTACCGACATGTTTGAAACAATTGTAGGAGACAAATAAACGTGATGCAATAAACAAATGAATGTAATACATGTTGAAAATAGAATAACAAACGAATATAAATCCATACCGGCCAGCATTATTTTTGTATATATTTGTGACCAAGGAGATTACTTATCAGCCGCCCCTCGTAATACAGTCGGTTAATTACTATGTCAGAGTATGCCAGTATTAAACTGACAGCATTATTGTTATAAAATAAGTTTCACAGTACTTTTATGAAGCTCATTACATATAAGTATTATTATTCTTATTATTGTCCCCATCATTAAAAAAATCTTGAATTGAGTAATAACACTGAATAAGGAAGTAGGTATCCTTTAATTTTTGATATCACGGCATCTGTAATCGAAACATCCTTTTTAATGACTGTATCTTTATTGCGTGGACTTAGAAGTTTGATTTTTTCACAGCTTTATGGGACTGCACGCTTGGGTATTCGATATTAATTTCAGTATGCTACCTCTACGCGTTCCGGAGGAAAAGGATGTTGACAAACAGACAGACCTACAACGAAGTGTTCCTATAAGGGTTATTTTTTTCTTTTGAGGTACGGAACCCAAAAAATGGCAATGGCATTGCGGAAACGAATAAACCAAACCCGGTTTTCTGTAAAGGAGCAGATCGAAAACTGCTTGCATTGCAGCCGAGTGAGCATAATTTTATCTTCGCAATCATGTTGAACTTTGACGGAAAAGTTTTTAAGCTTCGCTTCACTCATCATTTAGCTATTTAGGCTTCTACTTAGCGATAGCCGAAAATTCTATATTAATCTGAGGCATTGAAACTTCCCCCGCGATGTGAGATTCGATGCAAAATTCATGGCTATTTGAAAGTTTTGGCAATCCGCAGATTTTGAGCTAGGATGGACGATGGCACAACTTGTTCTGTGCATTATATTCCAGTTCATCTTTGATAGGAACGAAATTTACTATTTATAGCTGAGCTTAAAGTTTGTCCTGGCTCCTATTTCACCAACTCTACAAAATGTCAGTTTTTAATGACAATTCGGTGTCGGTAGCTGACTTGAAGAGCTTTTGTTTTAGCGTGCTTCATATTAGCAAAGAAATTGAGTTTGAATTGACATTGTAAACCGACAATTGTAAAGGTGGTGAAATAGGGGTCTGGACTTCAGCTTACGATGACAATTAGATCTACATATTTAGCGGTAATTTGAAGCGCGCTAAAACAAAAGCTATTCAAGTCAGCAATTGACACCAAATTGTCATTGTAATGTGAGATTTTGTAAAATTGGTGAAATTGGGTCCCGGTCTCGTGTAGTGTTCATCTTGGGCACATTTAAACGTAACGTTTCAAAAATATGACTTTCTACAAGAGATAGTTCATTTTATTTGTTGAAAATATTTCCTGAAGTAGGTACGAGTACGAACAAGCAAAAATGGATTAATAAATATTAAATCTTTGTAGCGTTTTCATTACCATACCAGCGGCACTCTGCAGTGTTACGTTAGGAGAGTTATCAATTTTATCGGTTGTGTTAAATTTGTTCAATATTACTAAAACATTTTTTTGATAATTTACGTAACGTCCAGTTTGAAGTTGTTTATTTGGTCTTACATACAACCCAGTCCTTTTGAAAAATTAACCAGCGATTAACCTCTACCTAACCCGATGGAAAGTGCAGATAAAGCGACAGGTGTAACTCCAGTGGTACAACAACTACAAACTTAAAAATAATTATAATTGAAAGTGTAATTCCACACAGCTAGCATTTCAAATGTTAAATTCCGTTAACAAAGAACCGCATTAGGATTTCATTTGACTCCAACAATTCTATTCTGCGGAAACCCTGACAATGGAAAAGGAAGGTAAACAGAAGTATCACTCGAAACGCCTAACGTTTGTGGATTACCCGGATAGTTTTCCTTCCACAAGCCGGGAAGAGTCGTATGTTGAAGAATGCAAAAGTTTCTCCGTTTCTCTATTCGGATAATGTTCGCTGTTTGCTTTGGAGTCCCGAGTAGAATTGTGGGATGTGGATTTTAAAAAGTGTTGTATAAGTGTAATTGGCGTTTAGAAATCGATAGCGTCTACTGCTTTGATATCAAGATAAAAAAATAGACGAGAAAATGCAATAATTTCACACGATTGCCGTTGAGGTAGCATTCACGTCTTTGCTTGAAATATAATGGCGATGGAAACAAGTAAATCAAATTTATAATTTAAGCTCGCTTAAATCAAAAACATACAACGACAAAACGTTATATTTGGTACATTATGCCTGGGCCTGAAGATAAATATATATTGTATCGACATACAATGACAATGCAAAGAAAAATTCGTTAAGCAGCTGGACTTGAACCAGCAACCTCGGTAATCCGTACCAAAATACGTACGGATTACCGAGGTTGCTGGTTCAAGTCCAGCTGCTTAACGAATTTTTCTTTGCATTGTCATTGTATGTTGAATTTCATTCTATGAATGTTTCATAAAAATAAAACAAAAATAATCAATAAATCGATTATTTTCATTTATATTGTATCGGCCGTTTTGAATACATAATGGTTTTTTTAACCTACTTCAAAAATGAGAAGGTTCTACGTCCACTGTACGTATGTTTTTTTTAAATCAGAAATTGACAAGATCAGCGAATTTTATGAGGATCTGTGAATGTGAAACAAATTGATAACATTTTCATTTAGCAAGACAGTGTACGAAATTATTTTTGTCTGGAGTTGAACTTGCTATCAAGACAAAACCTACATGGCGGCTGACATTCAATTTACTCATTAGTATTTCTGAAGCTCTAATTACAATTGTACATAGATAAAGTTTGAAACCCTTTGAGATGAATCATAATAGCGCATATAATTTCTTGGCTTATGCGGACATAAAGACGAGCAAATTAATTTTGCAAAGCAACTTTTTTTTTATACGACGAGGAAGGCAAACGAGCAAGTGGGTCACCTGATGGTAAGTGATCACCACTACCCATAGACACCCGCAACCCCAGAGGGTTCGCAGATGCGTTGCCAACCTAGAAAGCTAAGATGAAATGCCTCTTGTGCCCGTAATTACACCGGCTGTATTACTCTCCACACCGGAACACAACAGTGCAAGCACTGTTGCTTAGCGGCAGGATTAGCGAGTAAGATGGTGGTAGCGATCCGGTCGGACCTCGCACAAGGTCCTACCACCCGCAACTGGCAAGTAGGTTTCAGTAATTTGGCACACTTGAGTGTAATCTATTCATATACACTAAAATAGCCAAGTTTGTATGCGCGGTATGGGAATTATTTAGGTCCCCGGAAGAAGGAACTTCGGATTAAAGACAAATGTATGTTAAAGTGAAATAAACGGTTCAGTCATGTATCGAATGCTCTCATAATTAGTAGCACTAATCTGTAGTCCTTCCTCTGGGAACATAGTTACACTTCGGTGGTAGCGGAACAAAGTGACTACTCTGCGCAGAGGCCCGGTTGTTACCACGAACTTGCTCGCTTTAATCCTGTCGCTAATCAGGAATTCCTTACACTGTTGTGTTCCGGTGCAGAGAGTAAGACAGCCGGTGTAATACGGGTATTTCATCTTAGTTTTCTAGGTTGGCAACGCATCTACAAACCCTTCGGGTTTTCGGGTGTCCATGAGCAGTGGTGATCACTTACCATTAGGTGACCCACTTGCTCGTTTGCCTTCTTCGTTGTATAAAAAAAAGCTTTATTTAGGGCACATTGGAAAAACGCTAAGCTAATTTTAAAATAATTTGTTACCTACTTTTTAAACAAAATACCAGTCAGTAGGTACATTTTTACTAAATTGCTAAAATGTCAATTAATCATGCTGCAAATTGACGGTCAAACGGAAAGCTCAGCACGCGACTGGGTTCAACAAACTTTATGCCCATTTGATAAAATATAAACTTTGTTGTCAGTGATGGATTTGCGAAGGAAGATTGATATTTTGTGACAATGAACTTGATTTTGGTGAAGACCTTCCGTTTCATTCGTGGTTGGGTTTTTCTTATACCACGTAGGTGACAAACAAGCATACGAATCGCCTGATGTTAGGCAATTAAAGCCGCTTGCAAGACTAGAAGTCAATGGCTCAATTTGATTTTAGATACTTTTTGTAGGGAGTAATCTCTATCGCTACCGCTATAATTCCTTTACTAATAGAAAGCTACACCATTCACTAAGCTATAGGCTAACTATGTTTTTTCCAGGAAAAGTACAAATGAGTTTCCGCGGAACGCAGACGAAGTTGCGCGCATAAGCTAGTCTGATATAATTGAGTAGGCAAGTGAGGATTGTACGTAATATTATGTTAAAACATTTTATAGCACCTCGTCAACTATGATAAAGGTTTTATTAAATTATGAAAAAACAATTGCCAATAAGGGGAGGCCTATGTCCAGCAGTGGACGTCTTTCGGCTGCATGATGATGATGATGATGATGAATGAATCTGTCTGTCTGTCTGTCAATACCCTTTTTCTCTGGAACGCGTGGAGGTAGCAAGCTGAAATTAATATCAAATATTCAAGCCTGCAGTCCCTTGAAGCTGTGAAAAAAACCAAACTTTTTAGTCAAAGCAATCAAAAAATTGGGGGTGGCCTATGTCCAGCAGTGGACGTCTTTCAGCTGACATGATGATGATGATGAATCAAAAAATACAGTTAATTAAATGGGCTGTTTCTATACAAATCGCCGTACCCCGAAAACCTAAAAGATACTTCCAGTTGTCCTAGGAACTTGAAATTTGGTATGAAGGTAGCTCTTATTGCACAACCACTCAGCAAATTCTCAAAATCTTAAATTTTTATGTCTGTCTGTAGATTTCACAGACCAATATAAGAATACCCCACACTCCGCACATTTTGCTTAGGAGCAGGGCTTTGCTAACACTGGACAACTTAAAACACTGGGGAAAAGCGTTAAAATCTTTCCACGGAACCCTCGTGCGCGAGTCCCACTCGCAATTGTCCGGTTTTTTTTAATAAAATACCATTATGGAAGTGATTGACTAAGGTGGTTGAAAAGAAGACACCAGATGTAATAGCTCCCTTTATAAGTGTAAGTACCAACTTCATTAGCAATTCGATTTATTCTTCAGTAGCGGATCATAGCGCTGTGAATAAACTAGTGTTGTAAACTTTTACTACGGTGTGGAGTTAGAGGATTAATTTAAGTGCTACTTTGAAACTTAAATAATGCTTGGCATGTTCGAGCGCAATTTTTTGAATCTGATAAGATAAGAAAAATATAGCTATGGTTGCAGCGAGCTTTCAACAAACTTGTTTTGAGAAGTGATTAAAGATAAAAAAACCGGCCAAGTGCGAGTCGGACTCGCGCACGAGGGTTCCGTAGAAAGATTTTAACGCTTTTCCCCAGTGTTTTAAGAAGTCCAGTGTTAGCAGAGCCCTGCTCCTAAGCAAAATGTTAATTTCAGCATGCTACCTCCACGCGTTCTAGAGAAAAAGGGTCTTGACAGACAGACAGCCAACAAAGTGATCCTATAAGGGTTCCGTTTTTTTCCTCTTGAGGTACGAAACTCTAAAAACATGAATATTATAAATACTAACAAAAACTGAAATTACTTTCAACTGTTTGGACAAAACAATTGTATACCTAAGTTTATAATTTGATAGTGCATAGATAATATATGCTTCAACGAGGAGTATTTTTACTCAAGTGTTATTTTCAGAGGTTCTAAATTATTAAGTAACATTAAATTTTATCTTGGATATTATATTAGCGCTGACGCATTGTGGCAACTTGATGTTTTGTTTTGTTTCAAAGCTTTGCAACAAGATTCGTGGAAATAAATAGATTTTTTATTGCACTAAATACTCATCAAATAGAAATGAATGTTGTTGGAAGTGAATTAAACAATATTAACAGTATTAACAAGAACGTGAAAGTGAGTGCTTCGTTTATTTCACTATAATTGAATATGAGTATCACGGTAGTTACAACGTTAAAAAAAACAGGAAGAATTATTTTCATCTCGAAAATCTTTGAACCAGTCTTTTTTGCGGCAGGTGCAAATAAACATCATGAATTCCTCCAAAATTATAGAGAGAAACGCAATCCAATCCTAAATAATGGCCCCTGATTATACTAACACCGCTATAAAGCTCGGAGAAGTTTTAAAAATATTGCGTATTCTGAAAGAAACGAGGTGGGAAAAAAATTAAAATGCACCCCATGTTTAAGACGATGGTTCTCAATCCGCTGTTACCTTGGAAAAGTTAAAGCTGGCCAAAGTTCCGTATAAAAAAGATGTTTTAATATTTAAAGGTGAGCCAAGTTGTTTCATAACGACGTTGAAAAATCGGTTGTATTCACAACAATGGAATTTTTCGGTTCTGATGCTAATTTACTCGTTAATTCTGCTGCGTAACTGCTGGTCTTGTACTACGGTGTTCGGCCTAATTGTTTTACATGCCGAATGACTACAGCACTGTTTGCGTTTGTCCCCTACAAATATCGATTTCCACCAGTCAGTGTATTATCATGAGATTCATAGTATTTATACCGAGAAGAAGTCCACGCAGACCGGACTTGTGCTTTCCGCATCCTGCGATCTTTACCAATTTGTCGCTTCATCTTGTTGGAGGCCTACCGACAGCTCGTCTCCCGGTCCGCGGACGCCATTCGAGAACCTTCTTATTGTGACTCCATTGGCCACTACTACTAAGTAATGGCGAGTATTCAATATGAAGTGTCTGCTCATTGGTTCCGTGAGAGGGGATAAAACAACCGGGGAATTTGCTGACACAAGAGGTACTCCTCCTTAGCCCCCTTACGACAAGATGACCCGCGTAGTCGGTTGCCTTTGTCGTTTATGGGGCTAGGTACCTGTGCTATTCCTGCTCGTTATAGATTCGGTATTTGAATAAAACGTTTATTATTTCAATCTGTAATTAAAGACTATACGTCCGAAGTACCCCAAAGCTGTAACCATGATTGTAAACAAAATCCTTGATAGAATCATTTGTTAAAGCCAGGCCTGCCTCGGCACTTTCGTAGTTTCTGTAGGGCTAGCACGACTAGCAGCGACTTTGTTTGTCGCGTGAGATTCCCGTCCCGTTGCATTCTGAGTGACAGTTATGGACCGGCAGTTGTTCACGCGCGAGATAAAAGTCGCACTGTGATTTGTGCTAGACCTACTAAAGCGGAATGAGAAGGAATATTGCAACTGCGATTAAAAGAAAAGAAAAGTGATTAATGGTTCTTCTTTTTTGGCAAGATAAAAATAAACAGGTACTTTAGTTTCTTATCCAGAGCAATTTTTAAGATTATAGCGCGTATACCATGCGTTTTGAGCGCATTTTGATTAGCCCTCTTTCCATTGACACACGCGTTACTGAATAGCGTTGTCCCGCTTGTGTTAATAAACTCCGCCACCAAAGGCAGAGCCTTAAATGAAAAAAACGTTATAACTAGCCTATAATTTAGAAATTTGAAAGAAGCCAATGATGTCGTTGTTATAATATAGATACACACTACATTTAGGTAAAGGTTTTATTCGAGTACCTACCTATTGAAGTTGTTATCATACACCGCAGAAACTTGGCCTCTAATTCTGAGTTGAGGCTTTCTATAATACTTAGAATTGTTCGTACATAACCAATAAATACAGAGGTTAACTTTGTTTGTTCGAAGGGGGTAATCTCTGGAGCTACTGGAGCGATTAAAAAAAAAATCTTTCACTTACAGAAAGCTACACTCTCAATTCAATGTTATCAACTTAGGCTATCTTTTCCAAGGAAAGTGGCAAATTCCTCCGGAACACACATGAAATTTCGGACAAAAGCTAGTTACGAATAAGTGGGTACTGACGTGAATGCTCTGTTATTCCTTGTTAAGGTAAGAATGCGGTGTTCGTATTCCCTAGAAACAAATAACCCCAAAATTTCATTTACGCTAAGACACCTACTAGGTCAAAATTATGAACACGCATACCAACTGTTCAGGTAACCTACAGTGCGGCTACAAAAACAGTACGAAAACCTAGCAGGTAATGCCGGGTACTCACTGATGAACTGTATCTGTAACCGCGCAGTAACGAGCTTCTAGAAGAGAACTGTTGCAGTTACCTCGCTATTCTGTACTTGGCTTAGCTTCGACAACCTCACAACTTGCTCGTACTTTTATATCCTTTGTTTTCTGTCTATACATACGTAAATGGTCTGATCTGATAAACATCGGGAAAAATATTACAAATTAACTCGATACTCCATGCTTGCTTTTGTGGAGAGGAGCCAATTTCGGATTATTGTGCTGGAAGCGCAAGCCACAATGGCTATTCTTGCGCAGAATTGCTTGTGCTGTCGAACTGCACAAGTAATCCGGAACAACAGTCAAATTTGTTGATTAACTAAGGGTGTATTCCCATCGACAGGATAGCATTTTAAGGGAGCAGTGATGTGCAGAATACATGGACCAAACACGGTATCACATTACAAGGGGAATTATTGCTACTGGTTCATTCTGCTCCGCTCCGCCTCAATATTTTGCAGGTACTTAATGAAATTTTGTATCTTCAGTTGTTGATCAGTATCACTCTTGTCGATGCAGTTGTCTCCAGTCCGTTCTTTCCAATAAGAGTTCTTTCATCTCCTGATGCGACAATGCGACACAACGTTTATCTTCTTTTTTATTTGATCCAAATATTATATCCTCGGCGTTCCCCTTTCTACTACCACTACCCTACTATTTCCCTTCTTGTCTCTACTATTTTCAAAATACTTACTTCCTCTTTCCAAGACCTTTTTCAATTGTGACTTCTCGCTCCAATTAATCCCCTCCATCTTCCTCTAGTACCACATCTCCAACGCCTCTAAACTCTTTCTATCGCTTTGCGTCCACGTCTCGCAACCGTACGGGACAATACTCCATAAGTAAAAGTATCTTTTAATAGCACGCAAAAATGCTGTAAGAAGATTAGACCAAAAGCAGATATTTTCAGTTTAACTTCAATTACGATAAGAAATAATTGACCTAATCTTACATTTTAGACAATCTATATTATGTACGAGTACCTAGGGAAAACAATATATGTACAAGCCCAACTTTTTAAGTTAAACTGGACGGCATCTGCCCTGGTCACATGTTACATTTCGACGCTGAATTATCAGCTGCATCTGCACTGATGTAGTACGGAATTTCAATGAAACTCGTAACAAGCGGAAAGGTAACAGCAACCTGTGTACTGTGCCTCGGCCACGGTGCCCCGGGGACCCAGAACTTGTCAACTAATTTGCATACATCGCCCCACCCGGGATTTGACCGTCTCATTTTGCAGGTCCTAATGGACGGCTCTTTTAGACCGGTCAAAATAAATTAAAAGCCAGATTTTCATTACTGAAATGCTTTGGATTGGGACATGGTGCCATTGGGAAGCTGGGTACGAAATGTATTTAGTTGAATAGTAAATTTATACGTTGCATGTGACAGAATACTATTTGAAGGAACTTGTGCAGGTAATCAGTCTGGTTCAATCGCTGCCATTATAATACATAATTGTGTAGTTTTGAAGTATGTTGCTACTAGCAAAATTCGGCTGTAATTTAATTTACTTATGAAGCTGGTGATTATTTGTGACATACACAATTCAATAGTTTAGTCATTTTTGAAGGGTATTTTGTACAGACCTAATATAAGGTTTATTAGATCAATGGTTAGCACCGCAATCTGTAACTAGTGAATCCATAGAACTAGGCAAGCATGAAAGGCAGCTTCAAATTCGTACCAGCTTTAATCTGGCACTAGTTTTACCTAAAACCGATTGTTTCCCGTTTTCCAGCGGCCGTTTGTTTAATATGCAACAGTTAACGACCGTTCGGCCGTCAGCTTTGAAATCGGCGTCCAAACATGCACGCTCTGGCACGGGCATCGCATCTGCTTGTACTCGTAATTACGAGAATGGGTAATTACCCTGGTGGCTTTACTTAACTCCAATTGAAGTGTCAGCCGGCTGACTGAATCATTGAGTGCGTCAACACCTGCCGGGCGATTGAATTTAACTGTCTGGGATGTAAAAAGAAGCCCGGTAAAGGTTAATTTTTTTCATGAGGTAGCAATTAAATGTTTTAATTTTTTGTTTTATTCTTGTTATTTTTAAGTTAGTTTTAGTTACCTATTTCTTATTCTTACGTGCCTATTTATTTATTTGTTTTTAATAAGTTATTGCTATTTAAAAATAATAATAAAAAAAATTAAATGTCTACTTAGACTGAATATTTATGTTAAAATTAACTATTGTTATTATTATTCTTTTGGTTTTTGTTTGTTTTGTAATAATAAATATAATCGACCTTAAACTAAAAAATAAAAAATTGAGTTGATTTTTCTTTCGCAACTAAAAGTTGACTTTGTAAATAGACGGCAATTTAGAAAAATCTTGAGCTGGCAACACTTTGTATAGAAAGGACTTATAGTTTTGATACTTCTACATTTTCACTTTCATTCAATTAGTACCTACTCTACTTGCAAGAACCTCTCCCATAAATCGAAGGTAGTTGTGTGCCGCCGTCAGCTGCGCCTAGTAGTTGCGCGAGTAGAGCGTAGTGTGCATCTCGCTGCCGCTAGGTCGTGCGCTCCCAGAGGAAGGACTACGAATTAGTCAGAAACCATGTCGGGCTAAACTCAACTTATATACTTGAGCGGTCCGTTTTATTTCACTAATAACCAACTCAAAAAAAGTTGAAAAACCTCCGACATTGTCATTTCAAAGTTCAATATTTCAAAAACAAGTTAACCGATTTTAATGAAACTTAGCTAAAAACCATCTCGATTAAACTAGCTTTCGATTAAAAGAAACCGCATCTAAATCAATCCTCCCGTTTGAGAGTTATGATACCATAGACACAGATACACAGGTCAAACTTATAACACCCTCTTTTTCGTCGGGGGTTATAAACAGGTAATTTGTCCAACCAGAGCAAAGCAACCAGTCTTCTTCAGTTCAGTTCTGCTACGAAGCTATTGCCGGTTAGTGCAGGTAGCTGTCACCAACACGACTCTGACCACAACGTTGCAGTGTACTAAGCTTTAGTAAATACAATTTTCACTGCAGCACACTCAGGAATAAGTGTGATGGTGCATAGGAGTAAATGTTCCACTAAACACGACGGCGGAATTTGTGAACTTTATTTCTTCACTATACAGCCTGAAATGGTTCTGCTTAAATGCCATCCAGCATTGTTATGCGGTTTTATGCGATCTTGTACCTAATTTAGGCACGGTAGTTGGTCAGGCCCAGTTCGGAAAAAATATTTTAACACAATAATTTTGAGGTACATTGTCTGTCGAGATTTTTTTTTTATGGGAGTAGGAAGGCAAACAAACAAACGGGTCACCTAATGGTATGTAATCACCGTAGCCCACAGACATCTGTAACACCGGGGGGATTGCAGATGCGCTCGGCTGCCAACCTAGAGGGCTAGAATGAAATACCTCTTGCTCCCATAATTTTCCCGGCTGTCCTACTTTCCAATCCGGAACGCAACAGTAGTGCAAGCGCTGCTGCTAAGCGGCAAGTAAGATGGTGGTAGCTATCCGGATAGAAGTTCCACGAGGTTGTACCAATCACAAAACTACAGTATTAGCGTGATTAGTTTTTCAGGCAATGAAGTCCAACCAAAAATAATGCCTTAGACTGCTTAGCCCCTTTTAGCTCTCGCCTCTAATGTCATACTCGCGGCCGACATCATTCCCTTCATCAATTTAGTAGCGACGACCTTAACAAATTTAAAATTAAAACACGTTCACAGTAAGACATAAGCACATTTTGATTACTACGAACGTAAAACGTACAAGAGAGTCTTCAGTCACATGTGCTTTACTAATTGAAATTACTCTTTTTCATTGCTTCTAATTTATAGGTCACTTAGGTACCTATTCCAACAAATATTATACCTAAACAAAAAAAGTTATTTAAATTGCTTGTACGCTTTTACACCTTAACTGAAAACCAATGAACTGTTTTACCAATTTTGATGAAATTTTGTATAACAGTAGATAGGACTTAGCAAAGGTTACAGGTTACTTTTAACCTCGGAAAATTGCAAAGTTCCCGCGAGACAGCATTAATCGAATTCTACACAGATGAAGTCGTAGGCAACAGCTAGCTCGGATTTACCTATCAATAATTATTATTTTCAAAAGTTATTTGTGTCGAACTTGGCCATTTTTCCACATTCCTGTCTTTCGTGTGTAAACTGTGCTCGGCATTGCAATTGAGTGTCTTGTGTGGTTGGATTTTGACACAGCTTTAGTGTGGCTTGGGTATTCAAGAGCAAGTCTCGAATCAGCACATAAATGAGATTTGTGCTACAAGGGGTGTGAATGTGGTATGTAGCTGAGAATTGTCGGCTCTCTGCAGCAGCCGAGTCAGTGGAGCCTGTATAAATAAATTTAAGGGTTAAATAAGATACAATGAAATATGCAGTTATTGTAACCGACGGCTATTTTAAAGAGAACGTACTATTTACTGCTTACACATTATTAATAAGGAGGTACGTAAAAAACAGCACCTTACCCTATTTTTTTTTCTGTCTGTCCTGCTTTTTGATTTTTGTAGCCTCGCTATACAAATTTGTGGTGTTCAAAAAAGAATATTTTTTATCTATAACTAGGGAGCTATAAAGATTATGGAAGCTATGGCATTTCTAAACGGGCAACGTTTTGTTGCAATATGTGGCCGGCAACTATTGCTGTCTAACTCTTATTATGAGAATAAGAACTATAAGAACATACATAGTTACACAGATAGTTGCCGGCCACATATTGCAGCAAAAATATAGCCTGTTTAGAAACCCCATAACACGCACAACTATGACGTACACGTGACACTCACACATCGAAAATCAAAGCTCGCCAATGAGCGGCGACATGCGTCGGCTGCGCTCAGCATTTCTCGACAAAGTTCGATCGAACCATCTAACTATCCCGCTCAGCGAGGACGGTGTGGGTCGTCAAGTAGCTAGGTATGAGCTTTTAAAATGTAAATCTATTTTTACGAAATGTAATTGTATAGTATTTTTAATAACCGAATTATATGCATATTATTCACAATTGAAATTCCCATGACACAAGCCCGCACGTGACGATTGTCACGGCTGAATGACGCGCTGCGTTGTTTATATTTTGTGCCCCGCCTTCTATGGCACCTATTTGGTGGAGCCATTTTTTGGGCTTAGAGTTACGTTTCCATGGATTATTATTATTCGTAGGTACCTACCTATTAACACGCTAAATGTATCTATTAATTTAATGACTTAACGATAAAATTTATTCGGATTTTGAACTACTTGATAGCTCTCAATAGTCAAAATAATTGCACTCAATTTGACGGTAGCTCGCAGCGGATTGCAAACACAATGTCATTAATTTCGTTAATTCCTAGCGTTCATTTGCATTCCTGCTATTTATGGCTGGTATCTAGATAACATGAAATTCATTGGCATTATTAGAAAGTTTGTTGTTTATTTGAATTAACTTAGACACTTCTGTTTTTACTCATTTTAATTTTGTATAAAACTATTAATGTGACGTGTTTCTAATTAAGATACGAACTATTGTTTTTCGCACAACCTTGTTAGTAAAACGAACAAGATACGGCATTCGCAATCAATTTTATTGTTATAAATATTGGGTTATATTTTCCAAAGTTAAACTCCAATGGTTTCTTAACTTCTGTGGTTTCTGAAAGTTTTATTTACCTACCTTATAATAATATATGTATAAGGATTGCCGTATTTCTGCATGAATAGAAAAGTCTTGCTTCAAAAAAGAGTCATGTTGGTATACTTGCACTTACGTTCTTTTCTGTCTTCCAAAGCAAAATTAAAAGTTACAGAAAAAGATAAGCCTATGAAAAAAGGATCTAGTCAAAGTTAAAAACTACAGGGGACTTCAAGTAGTTCCGAGCAAAAGTTTAACATTCGCCTTAAATTAATTAATTTGAAAACTTTTTTTTTACATTTTCTCCCAGGCTAAATGAAAAGCAGAAAGTTAAACCCCGGAGTAAAAACCAGTGCACACTAATTAGTTGCTCTCTCGTATTTCTAAAACTAAACATCTGCTCAAAAGCTCATTTTGGATCTCCGTTCAACAATTTACTGTTTTTCACACAGGTACTTTGCTTAGGTTATTTTATTATGGTTCTGTACTCGAAGGGTGCCAATGGAATCCTGTTGCTGAGGCTCCGGAGTCTGTCTGTATGTCCTTTCGCCTATCAGCCACTTTTGAAGCGTAATAGGTACCTAGGTACTTAAGATATTCAGAGTGTGTATTTAATTATAATGACTGCTATCCTACTAATATTTAAAAAAAGTATGCGTGTTTAAAACATGCGGTAACTTTTATCCCGGAATTTATACACATCCTTCGGGATAGCGATTTGAACTACTACAGCTAGAAAAGAATAAAAAAAATAAAAGCCAAAATTAAAAGCAGTCCTTAAACACATTTTCGGTGGTACGAAATTCTTCATTTGTTTACTTAAATCCGACTCGAACCTGTCCGATTTTTAAGCATCTTACACAAGAATGCAATCTACTTTAGCTGTATAAATCTTTTTATGACTTTACTTTTAAAAAACACCAGGTATCTCCAACGTAAAGTAGCTTAACACGAACATAATGTCCCAAGTACTTGAGAACCAGATAGCCAGTCGTGACTTTTTATTATAATCTTTCACTCCTTGGGAGTTATCTTCACTTAAATTTTTATTCTCAAGAAAGTGTCCGCGGAATGGCCTTCGATGAAGTGGTTTTAGATAATCGCTGAGCCATTACGTTAAATATCTTCAACGAATATTGTACTTTGAAAGACGTAATAGTAAAATATCATGTTTGAGAGTAAAACCGTTTCCATATGTAACGTTTGCCAGTTTTTTTTTCTTTATTGAATCAGGTGTTACTTTGCGGAAGTCCATATTTATGAACTAAAAACAATTACTTTGCTCACCCGCGACCACAAGCGAAAAATAGTTATATCTGTGCGGAAAATGTGTGTTTCCATGCTACACCTCCGCCTCCACTGCTACACGAATCAACACATGCCACAAAGACCCAACCACCACCACTAAACCAAACGCTAACGCGTTTCGACACTCTCCAAGAGGCCATTAACGAAGCAAACAACAACCGTTCAACAGGCCACCGTTTCCACTACTGAAATGAGAATATATAAATTTATTGAGATGGCAAAATTAAAGATAGATAGATGTTTTGAATATCAGACAGGGGAACAGCTAAAAGTCGTAGGTAGGTATTTAAGCTATGAAGTTATTAATACTCAAAGAATAAACAAAACACCATCAAGCCGTTCGTTTGTGTTCAATTATTTGCAACAATAAAACGCAAGCAAGGAGCCATTTAAGCATCTTAATAGACGTCTACTTTATATTGTTTATAGACATTATGGTGCTTACAAACGCAAACACAGAGCAAAGAAAATTGCCTCCAAAATCAAACCATTATCACGTACCGCCATTTAATAAACACGCACACAGCGAACAAAAGCGTCTCAAGTCGATTCCGTTATCATTCGAACACAGGTTTGTTTCGAGTATTAATCCTTCTAAAATTCATTAAAATTTTCGAGCGACAAAGATTAACGGCGCGCGCCGTACAATGCAAAGCAACCAAATTAAACAATTCCAATTTATCTACCGAATACCTGGCTAGTTGAGCTGCGCTACGGCTAATTGCTAGAAACTTTTCTAATTAAAATTTACTTTAAGCTGTAAATGCTGGGTCTTTGCCGTTTACTTTGAAGGGATGCATCGGTCGGGATGCAAATTCACGCTTCGGATGGCTACTCTGCCAAAATTATAAGCTCTGAAATGGTCTGTTGCAAATTAAGACTGTGTTCTCATTCTCAAAGTTGAACCTTTATCACTTACAAAGCTTCATACAAAGCTTAATCGCCCACATATGATAGAAAAAGGTATGATTAAAATCAATAAAAGAAAACTTTCGCTCCCGCTTTCACTCCTTGAAATAGGTATTCGAGAAACCTATGTTGTAATACCATTATTGTGTATCATAAAGGATATTTTATTATTGAGCTTGTTTTTCCTCGTTTACCCGACTGCCGCCAGAAATATGGGTTGTTTTCGGTATTTTTTAACCCTTTATTTGACAATATTATACATCACAATGAACATAGGCAGTACATAGCACAAACGTCGTCTATGAATTTTTGTATTGTTCAAAATTATGTCATAAACTAAAGTAGGTAACTAAATGTCAAATATTATCAAAGTTTACTTAAAACAGTTTTGTTTTGAACCATCATCAATATCTCTAGCAGTCTTTTTGTATTTTATTACACATTTTTAGTAGGTATAAAATCAGAAGAGACTGGAATTAAGGATTTCTCTTTTTAGTCCTGCCAAATAAAGGGTAGGTAAGTGTTTTACTTAATTGTAGGGACACACTATACCAATATAATGTATAGCTAGGCGAACGGGCTAGTGGCGGCTGCGCAGCCTAATAAATATCATGGGGCGACAAATATAACTACACCGTCATTCTAATAGCACGTGTATCATTTATATCCCTCGCGCACCTTCTGGGCAGAGAATGTACGGTTCATTAGTGAACCGTACATTAACTAAAAATTATTAAAAAAAAATTCACATACCTAACATATCTCATGATAGGTACCTAATTATCATGAGATATGTCTCTCAAACCGCAATACACACACAAGCACAGGCACAAGAGGCATTTCATCTTAGCCCTCTAGGTTGGCAACGCATCTGCAAACCCTCCGGAATTGCGGGTGTCTATGGGCAGTGGTGATCACTTACCATCAGGTGACCCATTTGCTCGCTTGCCTTCCTCGTTGTATAAATAAATAAATAAATAATAAAATTATGTCCTATGAATCATTAACGTTAATCGCTTTATTGGTAAGATAATAGATGTGAAAGTCATTTCCAGGACGCCCCCTTCCCTCTCGTATTTTAACAAAAATATTATAGAACTTCTCCAATCAAGCCTAATCTAATGACAACTTAAAACCCAGCCATTTAAGCTGCAGAGCGACACATAAAAAAGACAACATACATTCTCGAAAAACATAACCCTACTTTCTGGCGGCAGTCGGGTAATAAAAGAGCCATATCTGTTCCAATATTGTTAAGCCGCGAGAACATTCGGAGTGTTCCGAGTAAATGACCGATATGGAACGCGTGATAAAGTTGACAGTTGGGCGATATAACGGCAATTCTCATTATTGCACAGATATAACGGCTGTTATTGCCATGATATCCCCGATGTGTTTTCGTGTTGACATGGTTTTGGAGAGGCGGATTCTTTAAGGCTTAAGAGGGGAAAACTTCAAATGAAGCAAAATTCAGTTGTTTTTTTAATGTTTTGATATGTTTGATTACTTAACTCGAAGTGAATAAAACAGACAAATATAATGGGACAATTGTATGAAAATTGACACCAATTGACCTACTAATACCAAACTACGCAAAGCCTACGAGTACTAGACAACGGATAACATATAGATAACTACATACTTACCTAAATACGTAATTAACATCCAAGACCTGAGAACGAACTTCATATTCATCACACAAATTTGCCCCAACCGGGGATCGAACCGGGGACCTCTACCAGCATAGTCAGGGTCTCTAACCACTAGGCTATACGGTCATCAAACTTCTGAACTAAATTTAAATACCTACAAGTGTTTTTTATGTGCTTACTTACTTAAAATAATTTATCAACACTGCGTAATTAAAGGAGTGCCTACCCAAACACACGAAACGAAATAATGAAATTCAATTTTGTTCAAAGAAAACTATTTAATTTATAAAACTATTACTAAACGAAATAAATTTCAGAATCCAGTAGGTAAGTGTCGGTTATGCGAGACCTATAATTTCGCAGTTCGAAAAATGTTAGCATGCTTCGCATACTCGATACTCGTATGTATAACAATGTATTTCCTCAACAACAATGTCATTTGAGTGGCATTTTCAAGCACGCCATAACCGCATACTTGAACAGAAATCTTCAGGCTACAAAACTTTAAGCCGCTCATTCAATTTAATATCAAACTCGTTAGCTTAATTAGGTGCTTCGCAAATTATCAACCGTGTCTGTTGGAATTAAAACGGCACTTTGTGGTGGCAGCGGTGAGGAAACTTCACTTGATTTGTTGGAAGCACACACGCACTTATCAACTCGGTCTAGCAACTTATATGATGTAATTATTTGAATTACCACAAGCATACTGTTTCTAGTATTCTTTTGTTTAGCACCTGATCCGATAATTTTTAATTTAATTAATCTTTATTTTTAACCCCTTTTTTAGCGGGGTGTTATAAGTTTGACCTGTGTATCTGCCTGTGGCATCCTAGCGCCTAAACGGGAAGAACGGATCTGGACGCTAAGCTAGTTTAATCGAGACGGTTCTTCATCATCATCATGTCAGCCGAAACACGTTCACTGCTGGACATAGGCTCTCCACTCAGACCGGTCTTGTGCTTTCTGCATTCACCGCAATCCCGCGATCGTTACCAGGTCGTCGCTCCGTCTTGTTGGAGGCCTACCGACAGCTCGTCTCCAGGTTAACCTTCCCTAAGATGAGGTGGCTCTTAGCCTAGTTTAATAAGAATCAGTTCAGCTGTTTCTGAGATATTACACAGAAATTATTTAGTCATAAATCACATAAAGTCAAAACAATAAAGTCACAAATAATAATACGTATCTATTTCAAACGCAATTACTGTTTAAGTGCTAATCAAAGGTGTTCCTAAAAACCAACTCTGATTGTGTAATTTGCTAACAACTTCGCGCCTACTGTGTCTATTCGACAACATTCTGCGGTATTGCGTGATCAAACCGAATCCAGAGTATCTATTAAAGTTAGTGTGGAGGAGTCATTAAGTGTTGAAATTGTTTCCTCCGTATCCTTCCCTTTACGCATACGCAATCGGATGGAGTGAGACGCAGTCGTAATACCAACAGTACGTATCATGGAGTAAAATTTGCATTTATTAACAGCTTCGTTAACTATTGCTATCTATTGCGTTGTTCGTCAAGCATTAGAACAAAAAACATATGACTGTCTCGAAAGGCGTAGAGTTTTTCATTTAAATAATTGGTGGAGTTCCTGGCTGAATTTCTGGGTCTATGATTTTTTAAGTGTCGTTATTCTGCACGGTGACTCAAGAGACAATAATGTATAGTATAGATAGTGTATGTATAGTAGCTTAACATAATGTGTAGGTACACTGGCATATTAAAATAAGGAGTGAAGAAATTGGTTTACAACTTTACTGCTACATCTCCCAACATTTGGATGGTAACCTACTAAAATAAGTAACCCAGGAGAGATGACCTTGACTCTTATTCGAAAGCGCTTTGGTGAGTTTGGATGAATACCTACGTGGTCACGGAGAATCTAAATACTTTGTACCTATATTGGAGATTGATTGAAAGCTTGAAGGAGGTGTTGAGGCATTTACGAGTATTTATGTGTTTTACTAATGTGGTTTTAATTTAATTACAGAACGACCGGAGTTGGTGTCGACCGTGCCAAGTCGTAAGCAGAAGAGAAAGAGGGAAGGAGAGTGTTGCTAGTATTAACAAACATTTTTTTTTATTTACAATTCGTTATACGACTCTAAACACAGTTTGCACCAATGACGTTAAAATAAAAAAGGCAGCATTGGTTACGATATTGCTAGTACAATTCACCCCAAACACCAGCGACTTTGAACCGTTTTAAAAATTCGTTTTATTCAACCGTTTACAATCTCTGCTTCCCGCAGTCAAGCACGCTATATTCGGAATTTAGTTAATTTCCGGAGACTTAATTTGTTCCGAGCACTGGATACAATTTAAGGGAGCCAATAGCCTTTCAGCGGATATAAAGCTAGTTAAGGCATTTCTCGCAGAACTATATCGGCATAGAAACATAGCACGTTACGGTTATCGTATCGAGATGGAGAAACCTCATACTAAATTTTAGTTCCAAATACGCTCACGGGCAAGCGCTGTTCCAAACGTCATACAAACTCGACAACGTTTACTATTCGATTTTACGTGACGCAGGTTTCGAAAAGTCGTGCTCGACCCTCTGAGAACCACATTACGCATTTCAACTCTCGACCGCTTTCCGTGGTTAGGCCCCTATTTCACCAACGTTACAATTGTCAGTTTTCAATGACAATACGGTGTTAGTTCTTCTTCTTCTTCTAGTGCCCTCTCCTATCGAAGGTTGGCTATCATTAGGGCTATCTTTATTTTTGAGACTGCCGCCCGAAAGAGGGATCTCGTACTCATCCCGAACCAGTCTCTAAGGTTTCTTAACCAGGAGGTACGTCTACGGCCAGGTGGTCTTCGGCCTTGAATCTTTCCCTGAATAATAAGCTGAAGCAGACCATACTTGTCGTTGCGCATTATATGCCCCAGATACAACAGCTTCCTATGCTTTATAATACACGGTGTCAATTGCTGTCTTGCATAGCTTTTGTTTTAGCGCGCTTCTTATTGGCAAAGAAATGTAGTTCAAATTGTCATTGTAAACTGACAATTTAAAAACAAAATACCTTGTTGGTCCACAATTAACTCAAACACTATCAAAGTTGGAGCTGTTAATCGAGGTATTTCCTCACTAAATTACACTAATGACGTCAAACTACCTACGCAAAAAGTTACACGCTCGGTTTCCATACAAATCAATGAACTATTTCCTTCTATCCCGTTGTAGTCCGCCGACATTTCCAAATAACATAAATACCGCAATTAAACAGTTTTGTATTGTGTTGTAAGTTTTTAATTGTTTCCGCTGTCCGACTTGAGATTACAGCTTCGACGATAGACTATTACGTGTTTTGATAGTTTCAGGAACTTGGACACTTGTGTGTTTATTTTTAATGGGTTAGGAGCAATGGAAGTTTGTTTATTACGTAGGTAACAGTTACTTAAGTGGTGCAACGGATTTTATTGAAATATAAAATATTCCAGTTGTTTTAGATGAACAGAGTGATTTTATTTTGCTAGAAAAAAAAGCGGTGATAGTGAATTGATCTATGGCGTCTCAAGCCGAGGGTTTTGGGGTCGAGCCCCGGCTCCCACTATTGAGTTTTTCGGAATTTATGTAACTACGATAAAACATAACGTAGTTTATCAAGAGATTTTCGCGAGGAAACCTGCATACTCCTGCGAAGCAATTCAATGGTGGGTGTGAAGTTCTCAATCAGCACTGGGCCCGCCCAAGCCTTCTCATTCTGGCAGGAGGCTTAGCAGTGTTAAGTAAAATAAAGGTTGCCTGATGATGTCAAGCAGAAGTACATTTTGTCAAAATACCTAAGTTGCTCATCTTTTTTAATAGGTACTTCGTTACCCTAATATTTTAACAAAAGATAAATTCAGCGCAAATCGCCAGTAACCTGGCCACTGTTTAATAACTGGCCCCCTCGTACTAAAAATGAACTCTGTTTCCATACAAACAGAATTCAGTTTAGTATAACGTTGCCAGCTATTGAAGGGTGGCCAGTAATTAACACCTTATACTTCAATGAATTCTATTGTAGGCACCGACTTTTAAACATGAAAGACTGGCCACGTACAACGACAAAATGCGGCCTTCTCTCATTAGCTGTCATTACGCTGACATGTTAAACTTCAAGGGAATATACCAGAGACAAATATACCATCTGGATAATGTACGACTACCGACCTGCTAATTCATGTCCACAAAATAACAAGTAGTCGCATGATAACAATGACCTGCTAATTCACGAACATAAAATAACAGGGTCGTGTTTTATAAAGCTACAAGTTGTAATTTACAAGCGGAAGTCTCTTTCTAACAAAAGGTGATAGAATGAGACTTCCGCTTGTAAATTGTAACTTGTAGCTTTATAAAACACGGTCCTGGTCGTTCTTTATTGAGCGAACGAGTGAAGCGTCAACGTTTCAAATTGGACAAAAATTATTTCGTATGCCTGTCCAGCTGTTCTCCTCTACGGTGTAAAATGTTGTAAACAGGCTCGATAATTACAGTTTTTTTTGGAAAAAAAAATTTGCTCATAGGTCTACAGCTCACAAAGCCACTACTGATAATATTTTACGTATAAGAGACGAGAAAGCTCACAGAAAGGCAAGTTTCAAAGGTAAAAATATAAAATAGGTATCGGAAAAAATACAAAAAAGATATTTTTCTACTCCTATGTTATAATCTGTCAATTAAATGGTAAAAAGTATACAATAATAACTAATGTTATAAGTCTGTTTCAAGTTCTATGCTCTGTGGTAAAAAAACTGTAACATAATAACCCATACAAATTTCATTAAGTTACACTTATTGAGTAAAATAATAGCATTTGAAAAAATAATACTAAGTTCGATTCTGGTATCGAGTTTTTTAAAATATGCATATGCCTCGTGATTGGTTGCTTAAACATGAGTAAGAACAGTTGTAAGCCAATCATAATTAAGGAGTATTTTTTTAAGCAAAATTTCGTAACTGAGAACAAGCTAATATCCTAGCTCTGCCTTGGTCTGTGGTACGGATGCAAATAAAAAAAAAAGGGTCAGCTGGCGAGTTTCTGATAATGCAAAACGTAGTGATTATATTCTCTTTGATTGATGCAAAAATTGCACTCAATTAGTTATCGGGTTATCGGATTGATTTCGGTTTAGTAAAGAAATTCTAAATGAGCGATGAAAATGAGATAGGTACTGTGTACTACCGAAGAAATTAAAATAATGGCGTAAACAGTGACGGAAAATGTGCTGCGGGAAAAGTCCAAAAACTTTATAATAAAAACAGATAAACAACTTCGTGAAATGGTGAATTGAAAAAAGTGTTACACCTTTTTCATTATTTATCGTTATTTATCTCATTGTCAATGAATTAAACGATGTGTTGCTCTGTAAAGTTTTATTTGAATGAGTTATATTCAATGAGAAAACTTTACACTGAACTTAAGGAAAACTTACCTGATGTAAGTAAACAAAGAAACGACATTTACCGTTTTTTACTCACATTGTCAAAACCTATATAGATCTTTTTGCATTAATCTAAACAAATTTAATTAAGTAAATAAGGTTTAGTCATCGCCATTATAATCATCTCATTATTTACAATATTTTTATAACCTCTGACCTCAGACCAATCTGCTTTACCGACCGGGCAGGTAAGTAGTCTGCTATATCGACAGTATAACTTTAAAATTGAAAATGAAGAAATGTTTTAACTATTTCTTTACAAATATTTCTTATTTTTACAGTGAAGTCGTAGAAAAAGTAATGTATGCAATGGTACATAACTGGTCATTATACACTCGTGTGATGTATTATGAAAACTCGCCCTTCGGGCTCGTTTTATAAACATACACACTCATGTATTGGTTATGTCACCTTGGTTATGTTACAGTTGCATAAAATACCATTCAGTGTCGTCATTGGCCAGATAATGCACAGTCTAAATCGGTAGATCTAAAAACTGGAAAATCAGTGGAAATAGATTGAATAGTCTGTTTCTGTAATAATTTTATTCGATTTACCAGGATCGAACAAAGCTATAGTAAATAAAAATAAAAAAACAAATATTCTATGAAAGTTAACAGGGAGTTTTTCTTTCCGAATTTCTACTCGGGTCGGGATTTGTTAGGTCGGGAAATTAATGGCCCTATGTTATTTGGCCATAATGTTAGAGGTAGGAATTTATCAGGTGGGGAAATAAATTGTTGGCCCTGCATTATTTGGCTATAATATTATAATTTTAAATGCGTGGTTTTCTTTACAAATAATGAGTAAGTATATTGTTTATTTACGTATTGAATGTGATTCCTTGTGCTTTGTTTTTCTTTTTCGTGTTGTTTGTACAGTTCAAAAATGGGTGAAACTGTTGTAATTGGGCAAGTCAAGGAGATGTCACCTGCACGGCGGCCATTGGCGACTAAGTCATCGAATCACCTAATCACCCATATTGTTTATCCGCGCGCGGTGAAGGGGTGGCATATCCGTCTATTTTTGGTACATCAATGATTGTAGGTGAATAGAGTTAATTTTTAGTATAAGGTGGTCAGTTATTGAACGGTGGCCAAGTACTGGCGATTTACCCTATGTCCAGATTAAAAATATATAACATTATTTCCGTTCGTCACTCAGCCGGTTTCCGCATCTCACACTAAACTTGTACGAGACCCTGAATATAGAACAAGCGAAGCTTTTAGATAGTTTTAATATTGTATCATCGTTTTCTAGACTAGCTCGTAATTCACGGCTTAATGTAAAAGTTGTTCCCCGTTATAACAGCACCGGTTAATAATTAATTCGTAGTCGTCTTGTTTTAAACTTAAATATTTATCTAGAGCTAGAACGTTAAGTTTGAAATTGTTATCAGAGATACTTACTTATTTGTACACCGTCTTTTTTACGACTCCGCGTAGCATATCGATTATTATAGTGCCCCGCCGCTATGAAGTTTCTGGTCATTGACCATGTTAACCATAGGAGAAAAATGCTAGACTTGCTTGTTTGCCACACGCAACAAGCAAGTTTAGCATTTTCCCAATCGGTACTTTGCCCGCGTAGGAAGTATAGCCCAAGCCTTCTCGTTGTGAGAGGAAGCCTGTGCCCAGCAGTGGAACGTAAATAAGAAAGAAAGAAAAATACATTTATTAGACATTAGATAGGCCTTATTCATCTTTTATGAATCACTCAAGCCTCCATTAGCTAAAATATGTTTTGTCTTCTTCTTACTAACGGAAATGTCAACGTGACAAAAAAGGACAAACGAACTTTAACGGCATTTTAGTTAAAATAGGTTTATGAATAACAAGGTAATAGTAATAGGCTGATTATAATGAAGTCGGGCTACCGGGAGGACTGGGAGACGAGCAGTCGGTAGGCCTCCAATAAGATAGAGCGACGACCTGGTGAGGATCGGGGATCGCGGTGGATGCGGAAAGCGCAAGGCCGGTCTGAGTGAAGAGCCTTGGGGGAGGCCTATGTCCAGCAGAATATGATGACAAAGTTGGGCTAAACTCGACTTATTACGTGGGTGATCCGTTTATTTCACTAAGGTGAAGGTCAGATTCAAACAACAAAAACAATGAGGTTACCAAACAGGAGCCTTGACAATAAATTAATTTCCCTTGATTCGGAGGCGTATATTGTTCTCTGTGCTAAGGGCTCGGTCCCAGCAGTAAACAACAATAGATAAAGTTTGCTGTTCACTAATTCACATAACAGTTGTTGAACTCGACTAGTCTGACGCCGATATGTACGGGATCCGAGGAATGGGCCGCCATTGAATGTTGTAATTTCATTTGTCTAAGTTAGACTACCTACATTGGATATTCAGCTTACATGACTAGCTACGGCGGTTAGCAAGCTGAGCTCTTAGTCTGGATTGTGGGTTGTGATTTTCATAGTTAAGTAATTATACAATTGAAAATAAAAACGAAGGTGATAAACAAAATTTTTCTTTTTGCAATAATTTTATTAATTCATCGTAATGAAACACTTTATTTATCCAGCTGTGTGAAAATGTGACATGACACTCGCGCAATCTTAAAACAATATTTCAATTTTGAGCGTTCCCTAGTCAATAAGGAACCTTAATAGTTTCGCCATGTCTCCATGAACAGAGTCAGTACATGGCACAAACGTCGTCTATGATTTTTTTCTGCTGTTGGAATTATGTCATGTACCAAAGTTACTGAATGTCAAGTATCATTGCCAGGTAAAGGATTAAGTACACCCGTACATACCTATACTCAGGAACAATCTTCTCATCCTTCACAAACCCACAACAACCCCCCCCCCCCCCCACACACACACATACACACACACACCTTACTAATTAAGATATTAATAGATAGAGATTAAGATATTTAATAGATAGTTCTTATAAGAAATTGCTAATTTGTAAAACAACACCGGAAGGGAGGAGCGGAACCTCCTAACACAAGTATTTGTCATACTTACCAGGAGGGACCGGACATACATATTGTAACCCTTAGCATGATACCAAATAAAATATTTTGATTTTGATTTTGATGTCTGTCTGTCCGTCTGTGTGCTAGAAAGCTGTAATTTGGCATGCAGATACACATTAATCACGCCGACAAAGTGGTAGAACAAAATCTTTAAAAAAAACTATGACTGTGTGCCTCTCGTGAAGGTAGAGTGGGGTGATTTGTAGGGTTCCGTACCTCAAAAGGAAAAAACGGAACCCTTATAGGATCATTTTGTTGTCCGTCTGTCTGTCTCTGTCTCTGTCTGTCTGTCTGTCTGTCTGTCAAGACCCTTTTTCTCTGGAACGTGTAGAGGTAGCATGCTGAAATTATTATCAAATACTCAAGCCTGCGGTCCCTTGAAGCCGTGAAAAAATCAACCTTCTTAGTCAATGCAATCAAAATATACAGTCATTAAAAAATCTATTTACATACAATTTGCCGATTCCCAAAAACCTAAAGGGTACTTTCAGATGTCCTAGAAACTTGAAATTTGGTATGAAGGTAGCTCTTATAGCACAGACACTCCGAAAAGTCTCAAAATTTTATGTCTGTCTGTGTATGTCACACACACAGTGTACAGGACTTTGCTAAAACTGGACCACTTAAAACTTTGGGGAAAAGCAGGGAAATCTTTGTACGGAACCCTCGTGCGCGAGTCCGACTCGCACTTGGCCGGTTCTTTTGTCTTGTCTTAGTTTTTTGACAAGACAAATAAAGTGAAACTAAACACGAGTAAAAGCTTGTGACAAAATATTTATGATTTATCTAATTAAGGTTGAATTTTGTAATTATAATCTTACATTATAATAAAGTCAATAGCTTCACTCAACTTGACAATTATATAAAAAAGTATATCTTCGTACTATTGTCATATTAAATAGACGTTAAATTCATCAATTATTAAGAGAACAAAGCTCCGTCGACAGGGTGCTATCGCGCGCGGCTGCAGCCTACATTTTACGCGAAAGAAAACATCACCCTGTTCGCTACTTCATTAAGTAAAACAAACACTTTCACGTACTGCAACCGCGGCGATACGAGAGCTTGTTGTGTGAAAAAACAGGAGTGTAGGTATATGAGAGATTATTATATTGTAAGTGGGTACTTAGACTATTTCATATTGACATGCACATCTTGTCACTTCACTTCACTCTTTTTAACCGACTTCACAAAATGAGGAGGTACTAAAGTCTAAAGTTTTATGGCCTAGGACTAAGCAGCAAATATGAAGTCGGTGCTTCATTCAAATAATATTCCGCTCGCACCGCACCGACTTCATATCTCTGCTACTTAGTGCTAGGCCATAAAACTTTAGGCTTTAGTTTCTGTTCTCCGAAATAAATGCATTTTATTTTGTTTTGTTTATTATTATTTTAGAGGATTATTTTACGTTTTATTTTTAATGTTTTTTTTTGTTTGTGGTTATCGTGCAATTATGCACATTTCTGCCAATGTCAAGTGCTGAACTTAAGACGCGTTTAGAGCAAGTCTTTTTATTGGCTCTGCTAAAACTCCTGCTATCCCTGCATCCGAAGACCCTTAAATTAATCTTAATTAACAGCATTTTTCTCTACAAGAGCTATTATGTATAAAATATGACTGTGGAATCTGGATAGAACACAGACAATTTAGTGCTGAAGAGTAAACAAGACGCCGGTTAAGTCAAATTGTATCTAATCTGTGGCCTAAAGATCGACGTGGTATAAGATAGCTGTAGCTGTTATTTTTAACCACCTACGAAAACTGAGGAGTGTTGTTACAAGTTTGACGTGTTTATCTCTTTGTCTGTGTGTCTGTCTGTGGAACTGATTTAGACACGGTTTTTTAATTGAATGTCGGGCTTTTTTTTACTTTTATTATCCCGGTTGATTGCTGTTTTTTTAAAGATGACCTCTAGTAAACCGGTTATAATCACAATGGAAAAATCGTCAAAATAATCTCGGCTAGTGATCAATATCTTACAGTAGCTAAGTAGGTACGCAAACAAAACGACGAACAAGACGATAAGCTATAAAAACCTTCCGTATAAAATTCAAGGAGCTTCTTTAATCCAAAACGACCGCTACGGTATCGTAAGTGCCGGTAAGCAATGCACTCATGTACCCTCAAGAGCCTTCGCAACCTTCGAGAGGATTTTTAAAAATTCAATTCGTCAAGCTGTCAAAAACGGAAAAGCCGAGCACCGTGCGCGGAGCGAAACATGTACAAAATAAATTGGATCTTTGTTTCCTGTGTATATCGAAAACTCTGTTTACCTACTTAACTATTTGAGATGTGTTTTGTTACAATAAAACATGTAAATATTTGAAAATAGGTAATGCCGGTGTCTCTGACGTCGTAATATTTATGTTTGTTACTGCGAGAATTTGAAACGGTGACAATGTTTTGAATTTGACAAACGTTGGTCAAAATGAAGAGCACTTCATACCAGTATACTTTATTCTTAATACTTTTATTTTATATGCCAGTAAAGTTTGACTTGTTAGCTGTTATTATCTTTTCACGTCTTAGCTACATTTCTCAATCCACAATATTGGAAAGACGCGGTTCTAACATCATAATAATTACCATTATAAATCTGAATGAAGATGTTTTTGTCAGCACCCCATAACACTCAATAACTGTCATGCTTTTGTCCGCAAATTCGACAACTTTTTATGGTGATTTTTATACGGCCTGCCTAATATACGGAGTCATACCCCGGGGCAAAGTTGGAGGAACCACTTCTGGCCATTAATCAAACTGCGCATGGGAACCCTAAGTAGGGTAAAGTAAAGTGATTGTTGTAATCCTTCCATCTCTTTTATTGTCCAAGAGAATAAGCCTGAAACAGTAAAAACACGCTTTGTATAGGTCAAGGGAGTCACCTGTTCATAGTTATACAAAACACTTAAGAGATTGCAGAATTTGTAGATGCGTTGCCAACGAGTGCTTAGTGTCTTTTGTGCCCGTAATTTCTCCGGATACTCCTCACACCAGGACACAAACAGTGAAGCAATTGCTGCTTAGTAGCAAGATTAGCAGGAAAGATAGTGATTGCTTATAAAGTCACCACCAAAGGTACTGTACTGACCTCAACTTACGAGTATAATTATTTTTTGATTTTAAATTCATATAGAACCTAATTTTAGTAGATAGCCTTTTTAAAGCTAAAATTGAAAAATGAGTATAACGGGATGTCAGAAAGAAAAAAAGGGATTCGGATGACAGTTTTGAAAAGGAATGGACGGAAAATGAAAGAGTAATAAAAGAAAATGGTTTTAATACAAGGTTAGCAAGAAAATAGATCAAGTTCAAATATATACGCTATAATCTCGCCCAGATTGGAAGTATAAGTATAATTCGTATCATTTGCCAAATTGTCAAAGAGAAGCGAAAATCGATAAGGACCTCTGAGGGAGGGTTCGGAGTAACTGTTAAACAACTGGAGGGCTTGTCTCAAAGGGCACACAATAGTTATGAGCGTATGACAGTGTTTCTTATTTATTTGGTGTAATGATCTACGAAGTGATTGTGTTAATTTATTGTGTTATAGTGTAAAGGTGATTGTGATTTAATGTAGTGTTTGAGTGAAGTGTTTTAATCAAATCTTTCACAGGTAACGAAGGGATTCTATAAATGCAAATAGCATATTATGTTCAAGGGCCCAGTGACAGGTAATGATGGAAAGCGGATTGACAGAACGATCAAATCAAAGTTAAGTAGTAGACTTATTGGAACAATATGGTAGTGACAGTTAAGATTGGAGCTGATGGAATTGAGAGCATTCCGTGAATATTAACAGCTTGATGTTTGAATTTATTTTGAATCATATTATTAACGAATATCTAGGAATAGAAGAGAGTCCAACAAGTAAACTTTATACAAAACAGATTTACAATTTTCCGTATGATGTATTAGGATAGAAGCAATCGTTGACAGGGATTGTTTTAGTTGAATTATTTTCTTAATAAAATGATTCTTCCGTGGAGGGCCGATAATGTTCCAGTGTGGCGATTGGAGGTTCACGTCGAGACAACCAGGAGGCAACGCAGTCGGTGATGATTGTTGAAATCTATATAGCAACATCAATATTTTATTGCTCTAGCAACTATGTAACTGTCTCTCTCTTGGCTTCCGACAATAACACTAAGTACACGCACTAGTTCTGAAATAGAAATAGAAATATATTTTATTCGCATTAAATGTAGTACAAAAATAAGATGTTACATTATGTGGATAATTTAGATTCATACATTTAAACTTAAAGAGTCATGCAAATATTGTGTTTGGCTACTTGATACATGCAGGTATAATTATAACATGTTAATTAGAGTTTATCTACATCATATTCAAGTATTCCTTCAGAGAGTAGAAACACTTCTTTACCAGCCATCGGTACAGCTGGGTTTTAAAGGATCTTAAAGGGAGTACTTTCATGGGTTCCGGTAAATTATTATACAATTTTATGCACATAGTGTGACTATTTTTCTTTTTCATAATTGTATGCATCTTAGGTAAAACTAATTTGTCAGGATATCTTGTATTAAAAGAAACTGTGTCACTTTTCTTTTTAAACTTTTCGGGATGCAGTTTGACAAATAAACAGGCCTCATAAATATAAATAGAGTAAACAGTCAGTATCCCATACTCAACAAACCAGGGTCTATATGATGTACGGCGGCTGATATTACTTATAGCTCTTATACACTGTTTTTGTGCGATAAATGTTCGATTTACTTCTACAGACCCCAAAGCAAAATCCCATATCGTAAGTTAGAGGCAACATAGCCTTGATATGCACTTAAGGCTGTCTTAGTATCAGTTATCCTTGTTAAGCGCCACAGTGCATAGGCAAATCTATTTATTTTTTAGCACACTTTCTTAACATGCAATTTCCAGGTACAGTAATTGTCCAGTGTAAAACTTAGAAAATAAGTGTTGTCACTTTCAGCTAGAATTTCATTATTGTAAGTAATATTAAGTATTTCTTTTTCACCTCTTTTGTTTATAGATTGCATATATTTTGTTTTACTTAAATTAATTTTTAAATTATTATCTGTTAGCCATTGCAATATGTCAGTTATAGTATTATTAATAATGTCATTTAAATTTTGATTTTTATCATCATAAATAATAATTGAGATGTCATCCGCAAATAAAGTGCAATCAAATTTAGTAATTAGAGGTAAATCATTGATGTGTAATAGGAATAATAACGGCCCCAGAATACTTCCCTGAGGAGCTCCAACCTTGTTAACTTTGGTTGTGGACCTATATACATTTTCAATTAAATTTTTATCAAGTCCTGTGATTTCTACCATCTGCTGCCTATCTCTGAGATAGCTGTTTAGCCAATCAAAAACCAGACCTCTCATTCCATAATTTTCACATTTCTTTAATAATAGATCATGAGAAACACAATCAAAGGCCTTGCTCATATCGAAAATCTGTGTTTGATTAAATTAATTAAATACCGCGGACGTAGAACCCTATAAACATTGAATTTTCCATGGTCCTTAAGTGGGTAGTCCACGCAATTGAATTTAAGTGCTTCGGAGTCAATGTGCATTAAACTCTACGAAGTGGGTGAGGCTATCAATCCTTCAAGCTGATCGCGTTTGCGTCGCCATTACTGCGCATATCATAATTCAGACGCAGTCAACGCGCACAGAGCAACCAACGTCGCAGCGCAGCGAGCACCAGCGACGCTCAAGCTGTCAACATCAGCCAACAAACTTACGGATGGCAACACATTCAAGCCCCCTTCACAAGTCAACATTTCTTCACTCTTATGTTTCTGTGCAATATTTTGTCTGCAAGTGTGAAGGTAGCTTAAATTGGAACTCGAATGAGTGCTTGATTTTTTTGCTCATTTTTGACAACCTACAGAAACTAACTTTTTTTTCTTCACTAACTTTCTCGTCGGCCATTTTGCACCTTTGCAACTAACAAAAAAATTTGGCTGTGCTTGTTGTGTTGATATTTGATACAATTTGTTCTCGTTTCTCGCCTGGAGTGCCTGTTACCTAAATTAAGTGGTGGTACAAACCTTTTAACTGTATTGCAACCACGCCCAAGCATTTTTAGCAAGAATACGTTCGCTTCGTTTTGGTTATGACGGAGGAAGAAAAACAACCGAAAAAGATGATCGCGCGACGAGGCGCGCTCAAGGGCGTCTTGACGCGTATGAAAAACAAAATAGACGCCGGCCTTCACGAAGCGTCCCTAGAAATGCTAAAACTGATGGAGGAGAAGGCCACAAAGACATTTAGTGAGTATGAGAACGTAACTTTGGACATAGGCGACAACGAAGATCCAACAGCCACATAATCGTGTTTCTATCAATGCGTAGCTGCTTTGAGGATGCACATTTGTTTAAAAACAGAAAATGTGTCCAATCAATTTCCCAGTGCTAACAGCGTCTCAGTGTCAAAATTAAGATTGCCTGACATTCAATTACAACCTTTTGATGGTAAATACATAAAATACAAACCATTTATTGAAATGTTCAATGCATTAGTGCACAACGACAGAGGGTTTGACAACATCCAAAAGTTATTTTATTTAAGGAGCTTTCTTAAAGGTGAAGCCTATGATTTAGTCAAAAAATCTTCCTGTAATAGGGTCAAGTTATAATGAAGCACTGACAATGTTATGTAAGCGTTATGACAATAAGCACAAAATGGTTCATAAGCATATCTCTGGCCTCTTTGAATTACCATGTATGAATAATTAATCTAACGTGTCAGCCCTTCGCTCCTTGATTTCTATGACAAATCAACACTTAGCTGCCTTAAAAAACTTAGGCGTATCAGTAGAAAGTTGGGATAGTATACTTGTCTGCCTGCTTAATAAAAAATTAGATCCTGTGACAGGTAGGGCATATCACTTAGAGCGGGACAATTCTGTACAACCAACATTTAATGATTTTATTAAACTTCTTGAAGACCGAGCTCTCGCTTTGGAGAATAGTGAGAACAAGGAGATCGGCTGTGCTGGCAGCAAACCATCCGTCACTTAAAAGGTGGCCAATGTCGTGGTGAAGGAGGTGAAATGTCTCTTCTGCAGTAAGTCTGATCACAAAATATTTGCATGCCCAAAGTTCATGCTGTTCATGCTGGCCTCCATCAAGGAGCGCCTAGTCTTTGTCAAAGACAAAGACTTGTGTAACACATGCCTGAATTCTCACAAAGGTCGATGCAAGTTTCACTTTAAATGTCAACATTGCAAACAAAATCACAATTCTCTTTTGCACTTAGAAAGTGACCAACGCACATCAAGTGAGACAAAGCCTACTATCAAAAAATCCACTAATGTGCCATTAAATAATGTCACTACTAAAAATCAGGTGTTGTTACCAACTGCAAAGGTAAAGCTCATCACTAAAAATGGTAAGGAGATCATAGTAAAAGTCAAAAATCATGGTTCTCTTGTCTTGTTTGGCTGAAATTCAGGCGGTATCTCATGTTGGTTTTTCTTTCGATTTCCAAGATATGTGAGATTTTTTGATACCAACATGCTGCATGACCACGTGCTTCACTAGCCCTTAAGCTAAAATGGAGGTTGTCTCCATCATCTGTGGTATCATTTGCACTAGAAACAGAACTGTCAGTTGCTTCTTGGATCGTCTATTCTCTCGCTGATTCATCAGCCACGGCTTCGTAGACAGGGTCTTCAAAAGAATCATCCTCATCCTTAAAATGGACTTCTTTGGATTAAGTGTTTCTGCCGTTCAATAATTTGTTGACTACTAGCGACAAGTACGTCTCTGTGACATCGTTTCGAAGGTCTGGACTCCCGCGGACAACGACCAGACATCTAAAAATTACTTGTTTATGTGGTTACGTCTGCTAGACACTATAGAAATATACATATTTTTGTGACGTAACGCCTAACAGACACTATGACAGTGTAGACGATTTTAATGAGGTAACGTCTTTCAGAATGAGATCTTATTGCTGTACTTACGTCTGTGGGACACCCGCACCTCGTATCTCCAAACGTGTGCATTGCGTTGCCGGTTTGGTGTCACTGTTCGATGGCGCGAGTCATTTAAGGAAGGTACTGAGCTAGACAGAGCTATGTCACGCCATACGGTGAGATGGCAACATGGAAGATATTTGACGGTGTCTGATAGACTACCACCTCAGTCGCAGAGGGTTAATGCATTTCAAGTAACTCCAAAAAGAAATCACTTTGGTCTGAACGCTTTTCTTGTGTATAACAGTACTTTCCCAGAGGCTTCCCTTTTGTGGCCGTATTTGTGGCAGAATATTTCTTCAATCATAATTTAGTTCTTGATACACGTTTGTACTGCAAGGTAAGGTCATCGATCCGGATTACAAGGAACGTGTGCCACATACGATCACCGCGCAATCACATCGCCCCACGGCACTTATAGCCCGGCCATTAATACGGGAAAGAGGCGATGCGAATTGCTAATTCTCTGTTCATTGCACTGTCGAGAGGCTCACTGAACAACATTTAACTTTCAACCCACGCAATGTATCAGAAAGTCTTAGTATTAAAATATAATGGATGGTAATTTTAAGACTGTTATGAAGGTAGGATAACTAAAAGTATTCTTGCTTTGTGACCCACGGATAGTGTTAGTGTAGTACCTAGCTAATTTGAGTCTCATTTTCTTAATTACAAGTTAGTTGAACAGTATTAAAATGAGGTCTCTTAATTTACAATACGTATTGAGTGCTGTTGTTGTAAGTAGAGTAAAGTGCAACATTTAAGTTATTCATAAAACTTGGTTATAGTCATATTTTATCACCAAAAAAGCGCTTTTAACTCTTAGCTTTTTTCGTATTTTTCAAAAATAATTAATAATCAAAAAAATAATAAATTATAGAAATCGGACCAGAAGTGGTAATAACAGGCAGAGGAAACTAGATCAAACTTTCAGTTTTCACAACAAAAAAGTGTTGCATGTTCAAAACGTGATCATTTTTAAACAACCAAATACTCCACATTTTGTCAGTCTAAGTCAAATGTTGTACCCAATACGTCAAAACTCCGTTACGCTTGGTATGAAGTTATAGAAACATACATTTGGAAATTACTCACGATACAAACAATTCTAGTGATGACTTAACGAATTTTGAAGTGACTGTACAAAAACGAACTCGTACCCAAACAAACTACCTATGCCGTATGGGAATTGCCACAAAAATCCAGGCCCATCGATTACTCAACGAAAAACCTCTGCTACGAATAACCAGAAAAGTGTGGAAGAATATCAACAACAAATTGTTGAATAATTCAACAAAATACCCGGTAAATAGCGAGCGTTCGTCTTGACAGCGCTGGAATAAACCAGCCATTGTAATATATTATTATCGAATAAAATTTACGAGGATTCAAAAGATTCTGGAGACCATTTTGTTGATAACGTCTCCGAATAGGTGCCGGGATAAATTATAGCACGTTTTATATGGAATCTACTGAGAACGAAAATATTTGAACCTTTCTAAAAGCCAAAATTTTATTTCCGTATCTTAATCATATTAGGTAGGTACCTATAGGTAGGTGAGATGATTTATGTTATTAACCAGCTTCGAACAATTATTAAGAAAAGCGATGTTATATTACTAAAGGAGCAAGGCAGCAAAATAATTCAGATAGCTTACAGTGTTAAAAGCCAACTAATTCGGCTATTAAAGTAACAATAAACTATTTCAGTCTGAAACTAAATCTTCAAAACGGCGCCAAATGCATCGGCGACATCGAATGAATTCAATCCATTTGACATTCGACGCCAATCGCATTAATTCATTCCAGCCCTAATAACGGCTAAAACATTCCCAGACGGCGTTCCATACGAATGTTAATTAAACGAGGTTGAAGACCTGACGTTCGATCTTTATTTTTGACAGATGCAAATAACATCTTGTTAGTCTTACCGCTTAAAATTTAAGCGACCTAACTCTACGTGTTACTGATTGGAATTTTAAATCGAAATACATCCATGTCTTTGTTCGAATTTACAAGATTATCTTCGTTCAGAATAATAAGCTTGTGTTCGCTTTCAGAAGGTCAATGCACGCTGTATGAAAATTTGACGGGTATTGTGTTGTTTTTGCAACATTGTATTTGACATGGAAATGCATTTCAGCATTTAGTACACTTTATTTACTGAATCGCTTGATTTTAACGATAGTTTCTCAACAACTAGTACCACTTCAATCAATCCTAAAAATTATCACAGGTAAAAACATAATTTTAATTTGATAATTTAATTAGTAGTAAAGCAACAAATTAACGCTAAGCTCGCGATTTCCCCTCTTAACCTCTCAAACTCGTTATCGAAGCCATAATTAATCGTTTTCTTGCAACCGAAATTAAATTTCAATTTATTCATCATCACCATTATTCTGCAATCTGAACTTTATTCAAACTAACAACACTCAAAGAACGGTAAATAGAGTTGGGCACCGCTGTCATTAACATAAAGAAAGTAAACTAAGATGCATCGCTTCTAGAATGGCGCAGACTGCAAGTATTCTTCCTGTAATGCCAGTTCGTTTCAGTGATCGACTTGTGTGTAAATGCGTTTAAGGCAATACTCAAGGGGGCGGAGTTTATTCACACAAGCGGGACAACGCTATCCAGTAACGCATGTGACAATAGAAAGAGTGAGATGGTCAACGTAGCGTTATCGTTTCCGCGTATCAAATAAGTTATAAAATACAGACTTAGCACCCATAAATTTCAAATAACGCAGACAACAACGTTCACGTGTAGAAAGTTTTACTCATATGTACGGAATTACTCGTGGGAATTAATTGGAGTGGAAAATAATTACAGAGACAAGCCCACAGCTCCCGGAGAGGGGGTCGAGACCCGAAGGATGACGCTGACGGGAGTGGAGGAGGAAGTTGGGGCAGTTGGATCTTGGCTCGCTTCACGACAAGAACCTAGAAAAATCTTAACGATTCTCTCTGTTAGAACCTATGAGGGTTGTTGAAGGTCCTAACATATCGAAATTTTGTAACTAAAATCTAAATAAATAAATTAGTTTGTAATTTAGCTAGGGAGTGAAAAGTGCATCCAGGAGTTATTCGGTAAAGTACCCGATTTCAGTTATTAATACAGGTTATCAAATGAATCCACTACTTGTTTATTATTGTTCTGTATTATAGTAAAGAATGAATCTAGACGAACTATATGAGTCATATTATCGCCTGATTCAGGGTGGATATAAAAGTTGGAACTCAATAGAGGTCATAATGTTGATATTGTTCGGATTAATGATCATGGTTCTAACTCATGTGTCATTAATGTGTGAGAAATGTGGGAGTATTTGGAGGTGTTTGGGCTTGATTGTAGTAGAGAAGTCACACCTAGAGTTCGAGAGATTGAGATGACCGACGTTGGAAATTAAACTTATAAAGGGTCATGGATTTATTTGACAATACTGGAAAGAGTAAATTGTAAAACGTAATTTTATGTGTACTGTGTATTAATCTGTGTGAAATGAATAAGAAATCTTGTAATTCCCTTGGTTCATAGCTGTAGATTTTCTTGCCGATATTTGATACTGTTTTCCTAATTGTTTTAAACCTTGATAAGGAATAAAGAGCGAACTTCTTTGTCACACAACAAATAATAAGTGTGCAGTCACAAGGGCAACCCATTGCAAGCTATGTAAATATAGCACCATTCACTAATGTAATAAGATGGAGAGTTGAGGCTAACGTAAATTAGACCCTCAATTAAAGCTCCTTTTCACACCAACTAAAAGCGAACCTAAAATCTTAAGTCTATTCATTGTACTCAGCTGAACTAATTGTGTATATATTTTATTATTGTGTGATTATTTGTGTTTATTGTTGTGTGATGTGTTTATTAGCCACTATGTGCTTGTGTGTTAGTGTGTAAATAGCCAAAAGGGTTTTTTATTTGGGGGTTCATTTTCCCTTTATTAGTATGGCTTTGTAGGAACAGAATTCCCGATTTTCATTGAAATCATACCAATAGCAATCCTGGGTACCCAATACACGCCATGTCTTACAGATTGACCTCCGACCTTGGTTTGGCCAAACCATATCAAATATTATTGAATTTCATAAATCCATGGTAAAAGGGGTAGGGGCCCGCTGGGCCCCAACATTGAAAGTACGCATCCTCGGATGTTGGAAATGTAAACGCTTCGCAGCGCAAAGGAGGTCAACTGTCACCCCAATAACCTGACGACAGGGCCAGTTACTGGCGTAGGGAACCCCGTACCAGAATGAGATTGGTCATTTGGTTCAGGCATACCTGTTTCTAGTATTTTCACTGTCTATCACGCTATCCGAGCACTTACTTTATTCCATACAGCCAACAATAGTACAAGCGAGCTTCACTAACTTGTATTGAATGAGGCTCGCCTCATTACAATAAACCCTTTGTCTACCCCGGAACATAAAGGTTCCAGGTAAGCGGGTGGAATGAATGACAGTCGGGGTACTAGACCACTCAATCCAATGTACTGTATAAAGCCTTGAAATTGACAAATAAGCTGCCTCCTTGTTACCGAGATGTGCTCTAACTCTACGATGTTTTCCTGAATAAAGTCTTAATACATTCGATACACTAAATAAATAAATATATAGACGATCATAGCCGTACCATCACAATTACACGGCTTGTCATTTGGACGGTCGTTATAATGTAAACAAAAATCTGTCAACAGGCTTCATTGAGGTTATTTAAAAACTTAATTATTCATGTGAATGCTCGATTGCTCAATCGATTACCGCATTTATTTACGAGCACAATAAAATTGCATACAGTAATTGGTTGACTGCTCACCTGGATTGATCAGATGACGAACAGATAAACTCGTGTGACATATATATTCAACACAGGATAATGATCGCGATTACCTTAGGTATTACTAGGTTTATATGAGCCCCGATATTTCGACGCAGTTACATGCATCATGATCACGGGTTATAAAGCAGACAGACGGGAGGCGCCTTGGGCTTATCTATGCTAAAAATTTTCTGCCACTTTTCGAGAGGAATGAGGTATCTACTGCGAGAGCGTGACACACGGTTTCTTGGGTGATGTAGCTCTAGCAACTGCTCCACAGGGTCCTGTAACACAGGGCATCCCAGCACAAGACCCTTGGTTGTAACTTATCTGTAATTTTTCTTTGGAATTGTTGAGGACAGCGGACTGGCCTGAGGGGCTTGTCCAAAGTCGCTGGCAGGCAGGAATGATTAGAAGCGTAAAACAAGCTACAACGTTTTAGATGTTTGTTTGAAAACGCATTAACACTATCACTTTAGCAAACACATTTATCATTAATATAACAGGTAGGTATTTATTACGATCAAAAACTAATGGAACAACACGACCAGTCAAGTCGACTGCTTACGGGAAAGAGAGCGAGAAAGCTATTACACAATAGTTTTATTAAGGAATTGGGCGGAAACCCAATTCACTTCCGGCTTCTGGAACAATTTGTGTTATCTAGAAATTTCTATCATCTAATTTGGAAGCTGGTGCAGTCCTCTATGGACGAGTAGCGCATAACTTTGCAAAAGAACAATAGATTTGGCAGTACGCCCTCTAGTGAGCAGTAGCGGCACTATTGAGCTAGTACTTCCCGATACTAAGCTAATCTGTTTCGCTACTCGCCGTTAGGAAGTGTTGTATTTCAGTGCGTCCCGCTCTAAATGTCTCTGTCTGTCACAGGAATAAACTTTTTCATTTTTATTTTATTTTCAATTCCTTGACTGCGAGAAGACTCTTCAATGATAAATCGAGACTTCTTTAGTAATGTTTGGTTTGTTTTTTAGATATTATAATTATCGAATACACATCTTTCATCAACAACCTCTGTCAAGGAGTTGCACTTGTTTGCTGTCTACACACGATAAATAAAAACATAACATTTACATAAAAAGGGAAAAACTAGCTCATTATAAGTACTTTATACATAGGCTAGTTTTCTCTTTTTAGTTCATTGTTTTTGCAGTCGGGTTTTTGTTTTTATTGCTCCAAGTAAAGGTTAGATAAAAGCATGGTCAGTTGACAGTTTTTCGGATTATTTTCTTGAATTGATTTGTTAGACCCTGCCTAGTGTCAAATTTCTCGGTTATAGGCCAATAGGAAGTTCCCTCTAGGTATTGGTTCACTTCGGATTAACAAAAGGACAGAGAGACACACGGAATGGACGAACAATAGGTAAACTGATCTTATAAGAGTTCAGCTTTTTTTCTACGAAATCATATAAACTTACTTAAACGCATAGCAAACGTCCAAGACTCGAGAGTGAATGTCTGTGGGATAATATAGATATCTGCCCAACCAGGGAATGAACCCGGGACCGCAAGCTTCGTAATCAGGTTTTCTAACCACTAGATTTTACAGTTGTCAAATAACTGGCCCGTCTAGTTGGGTCCAACAAAATATTATGCTGCCTTCCTAAACATTTTGTTCTTATAATCACCGAACATCGTCGTCTGCGGTAATAAAGTTATTTCACAGTAAACATTTTGTGAATTAAATTTTAAGGAGTTCTCGCTGAGAGTAATAGCTCGCTCCGAGCAATAAAACGATCCTACACAAAACCTCATTTCAGGTACGCACCAAATTTTCCCCTTACCTGTAAATAAAACGCAAAGATTCACAAGGAAAATCGCGCTTCCTTTTTATTTATTATCACTGTTAATACGAGAGGTTTCATAATTATAAGGACGGCGAAGTATGATGGGCCTTTTAAGTTAGTAACGACAGATGTGGTAATTGTGTGACTATCCAGTCTATCCAGTGTCCCCATTTTCCGTGGAAAGTACTTTAGCCAGGAAAGTTTATAAATTACTACCTCTAAGTTCATAAAATAGTTGATACATTGATGTCCTTGTATTCAGCGTAAAAACTGTGAACAAGTTGTAATTTAATTTTTTGCCGGAGTAACCGCCTAACAAATGTACGAAAAACGGTCTAATTGTAACCTCCCATTTTGAAGTCCTTTGAAAATTCACTATCCACATGACGTTTTCTCCTGAGCGCTTAATTAATTAACTGCATATGAAATCAGAAATGATGATAACCGCAGTAGAACTAAAATTATCGACATAGCCCGAAGAATTGCGATTGGGCGGGGCACATTGCTTGCAGAACCTTGCTTGCTTGGCCGATGGGGTCAGAAGGATCTCGAATGGCATCCACGGACCGGGAGACGAGCTGTCGATAGGACTCCAACAAGATGGAGCGACCACCTGGTAAAGATTGCGGGAACGCGGTGGATGCGGAAAGTTCAAGACCGGTCTGAGTGGAGAGCCTTGGGGGAGGCCTATGTCCAGCAGTGGACGTCTTTCGGCTGACATGATGATGATGATATGAAATCAGACATAAAGTACCTGCAGTGTTTTTTAATCACCCATCAGGTGAGTACTTGCTTGTTTGCCTTCCTTGTCGTATAAAAAAAAGTGTTCGATCGAAAAAGGCAATACAACATGACCCGCACAATATTACTCGCCCTGAGCAATTGAGATTTATTTAAGTAATATGAGTAGGTATTAGGCGAAAGTTGATCAGACTAAGATAACCTTTGCATTTGCTCAGACTCCGAAAAACTTAATTTGTCTGAACAAGGTCTCCACTCGCTTGTAAACTGGAAAGTTATTTCGAAATTAATTTACCTTAAATAAAATAATTCAGTTTGATTTTACAATTTGCTTTTTAACTTCAAATTGAATGTTTAAATTACAAAACTTTTAAAGGCTTCATTCAAATTTAAGGTTAGGCTTTGCTTAAGCAATCGGGTTTTGCTAGTCTGAAACATGTAAACACAGATAAAACAAAAATGAAGTGGCAACATTTCAGTTTGTATATAAGACACTATGTGTTTCGTCATGCTTTTTTTCTGTTCTTCAGCTTTCCAATACGCTTGTTTGTTAGTTATTAGACCAATAATCATATTGTTAAACTTTCGATAAAATTATTAACAAAATAAAAAAATAGAAGAATGCCCGGCAAGAAACAGGCATTAAAAAAAAACAAGTTACAAGCTCTTACAATAACGTACCTAACCACAAATCAATAACAATAAAAACAGTATAGTATTATAGGAACAAAAGCATCTAAAAAACCTACAGAAATTAAAGAAAAATATTTTGTTCACATCAATCGCATCACAGAAAAAAACAAGTTCATCGGAGCAAGTCAGTGTCGGAACCACATCAAAGAACTTGAAACACAAACCTTACTCACAAGCAAATACCGCCTCAAACAATTAGTTTAACTTCAGTTGAAGTACAGCTTAAATTAACACTTAAGTACCTCTGTACCATGTAAGCTGTGAGATGAGACAAGATAATAAGACTAACACTTGTTCATGTGTTTTTACTGAAAACAACGTCAAGTCGATTGAAAGAGACAAATAAGTTTCAATTATTTCAGTTCCCGGAATAGTCTTTGAAGTCAGAGTTGTGTTTGTTCTGTTCTGAATGAGAGCCTCGTTTGCAGCGGGTAAGTGGGCGTGCCAGTAATTAAAGTTGACGAGTGGCGAACGCTTGGCGTATCAATAAATATCGCGCGACCAAACTTCAGTGTATCAGTTTTGAGTTGTGGAACTTTGAAACAGCAAGAGCAGTTAAGTGTAGTTACAACATAGCAGTCTTGTTTTGGTTTGAGTTATAGGTACGTTGCGTTTTAATTTGATTAGTTGAAACCACTGTCGGAACGAGAATTGAACTCCTTCGGCTTTTGATCAAAACAGCAATTTAAAAACGTCAAGAATTAAAATTTTAATAAGATTTTATTGATCCTGACTGCGTCATGCGTTGTTTCTAAAATGCGGTTTTTTTTTCTCTCTTAATCTTTTAATGACAGAGTGAGGTTTCTTTGTGTAATTTGTCTGTGGTTACGTATTGTAAGAGCTAATGTAACTTGTTTTTAGAAAAAAATACTTTGTGCCAAGTTTCTTGCGGCGCATTCTTCTTGGCAATCATGGTTTTTCCGAAAGCGCTGGTAGACTCAAAAAAATGACGTGTAAAAGAGCATTCAACTGCCTATTTGCTGAATAAAATTTTGATTTTGATTTTGATTTTGAATATCTTTTAGAATGCAAAATGAAATAAAAAGAAATCTATTCAAAGAGCTCTAGATTGCACGTCATCTTTTTATTCTACTAGAGATTTCGTTAAGATCATCGATCATCACTGCCAAATAAGAAACGTAAGAAACTAATTTTTCAAATTTTGAACATAGACCTCATCTATACCATGGTGACGCGCTGCCACATACGTCATCCGAGCCATCATCGTTAGCAGCAAAAAAACTCCTATGTACCTAATCACGTTTCAGAAACTTGTCAAACAGTCGTCATGCGAATATCATCCGTCGGTTATACAAGCAACCACAACTTAATCAATCCATGTAAACGAAGCTTTAGTTTGATAATGATAGAATAACACGGATCTGTGTATTCAGGGGCAATTTGTGGGAAAACAAGTCAGACTGAAGCTTGCGGAAATTCGTTATCCAATAAAGCGGAATCAAAATAGTGTTGCGGACCAAACTTGGGATGGTTCGTTTGACGGCCCAAGTTATTTTGACTAAGGAAGTTAATAGGAATTATCGCAAACAGATTCAATATGATGTTCACGTGGCAGCTACCGTCCTTTTAACGAAGCAGGATTCGAATTAGGCATTGTTCGGTATTGAAGTTGGATATTTTTGAGTGACGTAAATTTACAACATAGTGAAATGTTTTGTTTGAAAACTAATCGTAATAATTATCTGTTGGATACAAAGTGAAAGGCAAGCTTTGTTGTTTATGAGATGAACTGTCGAATATGTGTGTTACGCAATGCATCTCACACATTTTCTATCTCACAACACGGCCGCTAAGATGAGTTCCAAGAATATCGTAAAAGTTGCATTGTTTGGTGTACAACACTACCACTACCACTACTACTACTGTGTGTGTGTACTAGTCTTAGTAATTACTAAGAATTCAATTGAATTAGCTGTCTCATTAACAACCTATTGACTCCCGGACATGTAAATCGAGCCGCCTTGCATACTGTAAAAAGGCTCGGCATACTTTCAACATGAAACTAACGTGAGATTCAATTGTAGTAAAATGAACGGTTCACTCACACGCATATAATTAGTCGAGTTTAGCATATGTTTTTGACTAATAAATATAGGCCTTCTTTTCCTCTGGAAGCGCATGACTCGGCAGCAGCGCAATGCGCACTGTGTGCGTCACGTAAAAACGAATAGTAAACGTTACAGAGTTTGTATGACGTTTGGAACAGCGCCCGCCCGTGAGCGTATTTGGAACTAAAATTTAGTATGAGGTTTCTCGATCTCGATACGATAACCGTAACGTTATGCAGCATTCGTAAAGTCGTGCTCGACCCTCTGAATCATAATAAGAACTACCCAATGGTATTTACTTTGTAAATATTACACGCTGGAGTTGATTGCCTAATGCTGACTCATAAGAAATAGACGTGCATGAAAATATTATAAGCCCGGTTCGAAAACGTTGCTGCTGTATATTTTTGCAATTGATGAAGAACGTTTTTCGATAAGATACGGGATATTACATTTTGCAACATATTTAATGCTCGCATCTCAGAAATTGTGGACGTGCGCTCAAAGAACATGGTTTAAAAAAAAACATTTTTATAACGGAACAGTGCATACTTTATGCATCAAAATAGTATTTTGCAATATGTAGTTAGGTAATTTAGGTAGATAATTTAGGAATATTTACCATCGAAAACGTAAAAAGCACCCGACAACAGTTGACATGAGAGCCGCTAAGTTGATAAATAAAAAATATAAAAAACAAATATAATAATTATGTAGGTAACTTAGTTCAATACAATTTCCGTACAATGGTCTCACATAACAACAGTCAAGTTAGGTTAGAACAGAGGGTTTGGGTTAAGTAAGCAAAATATTAAAATGACAAATTTATAATTGACTAGCTTATACCCTTATATATATGCGGCTTTGCCCCCGTGAATCACTGCAAAATTGGCTAGTTCCCTATCCCGTGAGTATTTCGAATAATCCCTTCTTAGTGCACCTCTAGGATACTCAAAGTACATGTTTGCCAAATTTCAAGTGTCTAGGTCCAGTGGTTTAAGCTGTGCGTTGTCTGTCAGTCAGTCAGTCACGGCACAGTTTTATAGTTATAGATAGATAAATAAAGATAGATTATTTTCTATACTGGAAAGAGCTATATTTATACCAATTTATTGGTCATAAATTCCAACTTAACAGTTACAGAAAGGGCCTTCTTAACCCTTTTAACTCCAAACTTTTTCCGACACTACCCAGCGGAGCTTCTTAGCGCAAACTGACTTATTACTCAAACACGCCTTGTGTGAACTCCACCAAGATAAGCGTTGGATCTCAGGCTGAAAGCCTTTAGACGTACAGGTTGTAATTTACGGGAGCCGGTCACGTGTTCCACTTAGCCCGAGAACAGAATCGTAAAACTTTATACAGACTTTAGCCAGATTCATCGTCGGCTGCGAAGGGGCTCCGATAAAGAGAGGTGTACCTTTCAGGTAAGTCGGTAGTAACGATTTAGCAGATATAAAATTTTGAATCGCTGACTGACGCATTTCCGTGCAAAAAGTGGAGATGTATATAATATAATAATCAGGGATGGTAAAATGCGAGCAAAATTGACTGAAATGATAACAGAAATTTCAGTCAATTTTGCTCCATATAACCACTTCACCCTAGAGCACTTCAATGAATTTTGCTTGGTCGTTACCTACTATAAAAATAATTTTAGTACGGAAATCAAAATAACACGATGCCACTTTTTTGTTATAATGATAAACCATAATTTTTATGGGCACGTATTTGAATATCGAAAATTAATATATGTAAACTTAAAAAGTCGACTGTCAAAATATCGAAAATTAAAATATCGATCGTTCTAAATATCTACTATCATTATATCGACGTCTGGAATTCCTAAAACTCAAATACCGAATGGCTAAAATATCGAAAGTTCAAAATATCTACAATCGAATGGTCGATATATTATAATGTTAATTTTTTAGGAGCACGAAATCAAACACAGGTTCAGGACACTACTGTATTCAAAAATGCAAGTATATACAGCTTACATCAGGCCCAACGGGCTCGGTATATAGGGTTGAGAGGATATGTATGGTATTTCAAATATTTTATAATGTTTTAAGTCAAGGGTTCTATCTAAACGCCTTGATCGATAACGCCTGAAGATGGGAACACAAAATTGAGTAAGTTGGGTTCGACTCAGCTGTTGGCAGCGGAGCTCCCTGGATGTCTGGGGCTGCTAGTAGCCGGCGTCAACGCTGAGATCGGACCGCGGTGAAGGCCTGAAGGGCAGAGCACGTCTGGGGTGACCAGGCGAGCTTACTGGGGTGTACCAAACACCTCCTGCAACGGACAACTCAATGAATATCGTGAAAGTATAAAGCGACCTTCCGCAGGATGGGACATTACGGCAGGCTAGCAGTCGTTCTATATGCTTAGCAGCCTTGGAGGCTTTGGCCATAGTGATAGGGGAAAACACAGCAGAATGCTTGGGCCCTAAGCATGTCGCGGGTCAAGTGGTAAGAATTAAAGTGAACTCACCTTTCGGAGGATAATTGTCCTGCTTGAGAAAGTGACAAATGTCAACTCCAGGGAAAGCTGGGACACTCTGGCCACTCAGACTTCGGTGCGCTCGCTGAAATGACACGTCTAGGTTAACACTAGTACCACAGAATTTGTGAACATTCGTCTGTAGCCACTGTCGGAGATACTTACGATGCAGGGGAACGAATCCCTCGATTTAAGTTGGTACAGAGACGGGAATGCTGGTGCGTGTGTTATAAAGTTTTTTAATAGAGTTGCTCAAAAACTTGTACTTTTTGTGGCTATGCATCGTACGGAAAGACGAATTTTTCGCACTAGTGCTTTTTACGTTTCCAATTCGCCGGCGGGTGATTATAGGGCAGCGCCCAGCCAGGCGGGTCGCCACGGTTGGTTTCGTTAAACACATTTTATTATTTATTTAACGAATTACGTCGTGCGTAACGTCATGATTCTGCGAAATTATATTTGTAATTCGTACTGGGTCTGCGTGAGAATTATTATAGCCCAAGCCCTCTCGTTATGAGAGGAGGCCTGTGCCCAGCAGTGGGGCTTAAATAGGCTGCTGATGATGATGATATTTGTAATTTACCGTGGGTTTGTCGGTGAAGGGAAATATCGTGAGGAACATTGCACACTCCTGGAACGTAGCAATTCATTGGTGTGTGTGAAGTTTTTGATCCGCACCGGGCTCGCGTAGGAACTATAGCCCAAGTCCTTTCAGATTTTAAATTGAACTTATCATACTGATTTGGCTCTGATGAAATCGGACGAACTGTCACATTCATAGTCATCATCATGTCAGCTGAAGGATGTCCACTGCTGGACATAGTCCTCCCCCAAGGCTCTCCACTCAGACCGGACTGTCTTGTGCTTTCCTCATCCACCACGATCCCACGATTTTTACCAGGTCGTCGCTCCATCTTGTTGGAGGCCTACTGTCAGCTCGTCTCCCGGTCCGTGAACGCCATTCAAGAACCTTCTGACCCCATCGGCCATCAGTCCTGCGAGCAATGTGCCACACCCACTGCCATTTAAGTTTCGCAATTCTTCGGGCTATGTCGGTAACCTTAGTTCTACTGTGGATACCATCATTTCTGACTCTATCCCGCAGAGAAACCCCGAGCATAGCCCTCTGCATAGCCCTCTGAGTGACTTTGAACTTTCTTATGAGGCCTATCGTTAGCACCCACGTCATTCATAGTATTAGATATGTAGATATTCATAGTAGTAGATACTCACGTATGTCAGTCGAGTATAGCCTGACATATTTCTGACTAATCCGTAGTCTTTTCCTTTCTCTGGGAGCACAAGCTACGCCGGTGGTGAGACGTTAACTGTGCGTCGCGGCATAAGAATAAATAATAACATAGTAGAACGGAAACTCCTGCTCCGGATGGGCTCAAGGTCACGATATTAGAGTATTCGTTAAACAGACTACTCAGTCAGGCTGTCACGGCCGGCGTCGCCGCACGCGCGTTTGGTTGTTTATAATTTGGTTGAAATAGTTTTACGTGAGCCTATATGTATTTTATTTCATATTTGTAGATAAGTAATACTTACTTAAATCACCTTAAATGGCTTTATTTGGTATGGCACTTATAATAACTTCTTATTTAGAAGTGTCTATATTATGTAGACCTTCGTAATGATTTATAAATCTCGTATTTTGTATAACTAAAAAAAAATATTGATTTCAAAGTAAAGAAAAACTTAAATTTTATCCATATTATCTTTAGACGTAAGTAACATTTAACAGCAACCAACCCTAGCAACACGCCTCGACGACAGAGGGGTGTAACGATGTGAAGGGGGAAGTTGGTATATAAATGGCGGCGTTTTGGACTCGGTCAAAAGAGATTCCGTTCTACTATGTTATTATTTATTCTAATGGTCGCGGCTCGGCTCGCGCGGCTGCTCACAACTACCCTCGTTTTGTGATTGAATCTCACGGTAGTTTCATGTTGAATGTGAATTATGTAATAGATGACAATGACACTAACTTCAGGCAGGTATTAAACCGGTAAGTAGCGGTGCGAGGCGCCTCTAAGGATTACCGAGGTTCCGCCTAACTCACTTCCAGTTTAATCTAGACATTGAACAAATATAGCTTAAGACGCATCGACACAAATAGGACTTGTCGCTTACCTAAGTACTAGGGTATAAAGTTTTAGGGCGTAGCGTAAGTGATTTATAATATAGTGAAATAAATAATCTAACCAATTTATACGTAAAACAAAAACCCGACTGCAATTCGGTGAAACAATAGGTATACCCTAAGTTATTCCCACAACTTAGACGAATCTAATGACACGTCATAATGTTGAAATCCGTCAAACGGTTTAGACAGTAGAGCGTGTCAAAGAATAAGAGATACATTCATACGCTTGAACCGCAGTCGGGTAAAAACGTAGCCCTTCTTCGGCAGTCGGGTAAAAAATGGATCACTCACAAGTCAAATTAAAATTCAAATTCAAATTCAAAATTTTATTCAGCAAATAGGCAGTTGAATGCTCTTTTACACGTCTTTTTTTTTTGAGTCTACCAGCGCTTTGGAAAGACCATGATTGCCAAGAAGAATGCGCCGCAAGAAACTTGGCACAAAGTCATTTTTTCTAAAAACAAGTTACATTAGCTCTTACAATACGTAACCACAGACAAATTACAAAAAGAAACCTCACTCTGTCATTAAAAGATTAAGAGAGAAAAAAAAATACCGCATTTTAGAAACAAGTGTAAAAAGTAATTATTAGAACAGCAAAACCAGAACACTTTACTTTACTGGCACGTTTTAATTGAGCAGGAGATGTATAGGGTCTCCAGGTCAAATATCTGTGAAAATTTAAATTACAAGGGGATGTATAGGGTCCCAGAATTAATACTACAATATAATACTTAATCTAAATGGCTTAGAGATGTATAGTTTCTAGGGTCAATTTAAACTAAATTTAAAATCAGCAGAGGTGTAAAACGCCTCCACGGTCACATAATAAGTATAATAATACATATACATAAACCGGAGATGTACATGGTCTCCAAATGTCAAATAACAAAAATTGATGAAATATACATTTCATGTCATCATGTCAAACAAATAAAATATTATTTATGTCAATTGTATTACAATTAGTACGCAGCGGACAACGGCAACAGAGCCGGACACTATACAAGAATATCTTCGGGACGCAGCCAAGTCACATTGATGTCCTAATTATCTTCTGTTTTCAGCCTTGGCCAGGTGGTGCCATCACATAAGTATTCATCCAATTTGTAGTATGCTTTTTTCAAGAGAGCGGTCTTTATGTATGTTTTAAATTAATTGTGCGGCAATTCCCATGCATCTAAAGGCACTTTATTGTAGAACCTCACGCAATTTCCCAAAAAAGACTTACTGACTTTTCGTAGGAGAAATTTAGGGACGGCAAGTTTATGCTTATTCCGAGTGTTGAAAACATGCACATCCGACACTTTCTTGAAAGATTTGATGTTCTTGTGTGTATACAATATTACATCATATATATACTGAGAAGCTACTGTAAGGATGTCGATTTCTTTAAAGCGTTCTCTAAGTGAATCTCGGGAACCAAGATTGTAAATAGACCGGACCGCCCTCTTCTGCAGGATAAAGATTGTCTCTATGTCGGCCGCCTTGCCCCAAATTAGAATGCCATAAGACATAATGCTGTGAAAATAACTGAAGTAAACTAACCGCGCCGTTTCTACATTGGTGAATTGCCGGATTCTTCGTACAGCATAAGCGGCAGAGCTCAATCTACCAGTAAGACCAGATAGGTGTGGGCTCCATTGCAAATTGCGATCTAAGGTAAGCCCGAGAAAAACAGTCTCATCCACGAGGTTCAGCTTCTCTCCATTTAATCTGATAGTAGTGTCAACTTGTCTTACATTAGGCAAAAAAAATTTATACATTTCGCTTTAGCTGCATTCAATAGTAAATTGTTTGCAGTAAACCATTTCAGCACATCTCTTAGGGTCTCATTGATGTGACTTTGATCTTCCTGTTTCCTGTTGACTTTAAAAATGAGAGAGGTATCATCAGCGAACAGTACTATGTCACATTTATGTTCTAGCAGCTGGGGCAAGTCATTTATGTACACCAAGAAGAGAAACGGACCCAAAATAGAGCCCTGTGGTACTCCAAGCTTCACCGGTGATCCACATGACTGCACTCTATGTATGTCTACTTTCTGGATTCTCTGACTGAGATAGGACATAACAAGGTTCAGTGCATTAGTTGTGAGTCCGTAGTGTTCAAGTTTGCGGATAAGCGTCTCGTGTTCCACGCAATCAAATGCCTTGGAGAGGTCGTAAAATATTCCTAGTGCATCTTGCGATTGTTCCCATGTGTCATAAATGTGCTTCATGAGATTTGCAGCCGCATCCGTTGTCGAGCGGCCCTTCGTAAACCCAAATTGCTGACTGTGAAATAAATCATTAATATTGAAGTGATGAAGCAATTGATTTAGCATAATTTTCTCAAACACTTTACTTAGTACAGGAAGCACGGAAACCGGTCGAAAGTTACCAGGCTCAGATGAGCTGCCAGCTTTGAATAAAGGAATAACTTTACTGTACTTCATTAAGTCAGGGAACACACACTCATCGACGCAGTTGTTAAACACGACGGCCAGATATGGTGCCACAATATGCATGAGAGATTGCATTACTTTAACTGAAATACCCAAAAGATCCTCTGTGTTTTTAATTTTCAAAAATTTAAATGTTTTTATATTCTCTTCCGAGTTTGTGTTTAAAATCAAATTTCAAGTTACTATCCTTTTGAACCACATTTAAGTATGAGCCAGCTAGCGCAGTGGATGACTTTAAGTCACGAGTTGTATCTATAACTATATTAGAGAAAAAATCCTCAAAAGCACTCGCCACTTCTAAATCTGAAGTTACTATTCTTTCATCTATCTTTAACTTATATTGGCTATTATGGGGCTTTGATTTACCTGTCTCTGAATTTATTACGCTCCATACTGCTTTTACTTTATTATCAGCGGATTTAACTTTATTACTAAGATATTCCACTTTGGCGGCCACACAAACTTTTTGAAATAGTTTCGAATATCTTTTAACATAGTCTCGAAATGTGGGGTCGTTATTGTAGTTTTTCATTTCATATAGTTCGTAAAGTTTAGTCCTACTCCTGTGAATCCCGACCGTGGCCCAGTCACTGAACCTTACCTTCTTACCATTTTTCTTGACAGTCTTAAGTTTGAAAATGTTCCCAAACTCCCGATTTATTACAGTAGTCAGGTCCTTATATAAGATGTTAGGATCATTCTTCTCCATGTTTGGTTGAGGAACCTCACTGATAATATTTTCCTTAAATCTTCCTATACGGTCTTCAGTTACCGGCCTATAAGTAATTAATTGCTCCTTCGTCTGCTTAGGCATTTAAAAAACAGCTTTTTGGCCGCTATGATCGGAACTGAAGCAGTTAATAATTTCTTTGTTCGTAGCTTCACACTTGCAAAAAATATTATCTAAACATGTGGCCGTGTTGGCCGTCACTCTAGTCGGTTCCTCAAAAAGATGATGCAAGTTAAATGATTTAAAAAGGTTGAAAAGTCTCACGGAATTTCTATTTTCGGAGTCCAGTAAATCGACATTGAAATCTCCACATACTATAATATATTTACTACTATTAAAGACTTGTTTCAAAGCATCCTCCATCACGGACTCGAATAGACTAAAGTCTGAGGACGGTGGTCTGTATACACATAATACGATGTGATTATCCAATTCAACACACGAAATCTCAATAACTCGTTCTAATGAAAGTTGAACTACATTTTTCCGTTCTTTACACTTATAATCATCTTTTACAATAATCATAGTTCCTCCATGTATTGCTGAGTTTTTAGTGTAGGAGCTGCCAAACCTATAATTACGAATGTTCGATATCAGCTCATGCTGTCTCAGCCAGTGTTCAGTAATACACATTACGTCTATATTAAAAGCATCGAGGAATAATCCGATTTCAATTGCTTTGCTGGAGAAGTCTTGTATATTTTGATGAACCAAAATGAAACTATGCTCCTCCGCTGTCTCACGCATCAGTTTAAAGACTGGCGGTCCGCGGGCGGCGCGTTCGCGGGGGGGCCGTCGGGGCCGGCGCCGCCGCCGCCGTCCGCCGCGTACCCGTGCCCAGGTTTTATGTTATATGCTAGTAGTTTTGCTGTTGCTAATTTACATTTTTTGGACAGATACAGCCGTGATTCGTTTAGATGAAAACGATTTTATAAATTTATTACTATCAAAAAATTTGTATTTGCTATTATAGTCAAGTTTAGCTAGCATGTTTAGGGCTGATTTGAAGTATTTGATGGGATTTAAACCCATATCTCCTAAATCACCGTGCCGAGCGTGCAATGTCAATTACACCACAGCGCCCCCAACCAACCCCTTCACATTTTAATCTTATCTTCTAAGCCTGTTTTCAAATTTTTATCGTAACTTGGACAACAAAGTACACGTGTCGTGTCCTTGTTATAGCCGATATCCAATTAGCTAAGCGAAGATTAACTCATTAATTTTGGATGTAAATAATTATACTGTGAACACAATTAAACATGAACATGTTAATGCTCGTGTGAACATGTTTACCTTGTGCTTGCCGAAGTATTGATAATGTGTACATACAGGAAATCAGTTCATTGGACTTTTGTCTTAGAGTAGATAGGTTTTATTATCACCGCTATTAATTGCTTGAATATTATTATTTTCAGTTTTATAAGTATTTTTGAAAATACGTACACTATTATTATGATTTCAAAATTTGACTATTTTAGTAAGTAAATGCTTTATTTATTACCTAGATTATTTGACGTCATCACTCTATTGTTTCTACATACCTATTCGTAATTTTGCACAATCTGGTATTTCACCACTTTCACCATTCTCACAGCCTTTATTTGTGTAAACGCGATTTTTCTCATTCGTAATTCCGCACAATTTGATTACCTACCACATAAGAATATCCCACTACAATTCTGGACTTTAATTCTGTATTTTGATAACAAAAGAGAACAAGGATACAAATAAGAATAAGGATCATTACCTACTTGAATTGAAGCAAGCACGTCTGAAGGCCTTTAAAAAGAAAAAATCCTGCGAATTGAGACTTTTTGCAACGAAATTTTAATCTAATTACGTTTATCAAAGGGTTTTTATATGACCACCTACTGAGCCTGTATCCATTACGATATTGGGTCGGGTCCTAACGAGAATCCTTATTAATTATAATTAATGAGTGAGGTCCAGAGGTCTTTCGTGTCACGCGAGGGAAACTCACCTTCTGTTATTATTAAATGACATTGTTATTTTATGCGTAAATCAATTAACGGAAATAGATTGTTATTATAACTAAATTGGAAGTGAATATTGAGAATTGGTATAAGTAACTTATTTAAGTAGGTGTTGATTGGCCTCTATTTGAAATGGAATGGGAGCTTTTAAGGCCAAAGCTAGACTCTCGCGGCATCCGACCAACATAACGCATCGCGTCGAAAGATTGAGTTTTCTTTATAATAATTTTCTATGGACATTCGAATTAATAAACGTATGAGCACTGCCAAGACTTTAAAAACATGTGTACGTATAGAAGGGTGCATAGATATCTGATCAGATTATATTAATATATGAACGATTCACCTATCATAATTATAATGCGCAAGCCTTCAATCAAGGACCATAAGAGAATTCTCTTATGATCCTTTCCTTCAACTGAACATTTTAAAATACCTACGTCTTCAAGTGAAAGTACTTGATAAAATACATATCTACCCAAGGGTTTTTTCAGATATTTATGAGCAAATAGTGACACACAAATATTTTTACAAGGAAAACATAATTTTGAATTAGAGATAAAAAAAAATCATTGAATTGGTTTTATTCGGCTGTTATGTATATTTTTCAGCCAAAAAAACTCGAAATGAAATTTACAAAGGATTTTTGAAGGTTTTCACATCACAAATACTTGGAACCTTCAACAAAACCATTCGCATTCCATTATTCGGTAAGACTTTCATCTCATAAAATGTTGTTTAATAATCAAGCGAAATCGCTTTGATCTCAGGGCGTTAGTTAATTACATCAAAGTAATCTGATGTAATTAGTACTTATGACAAAATAAGCTTTTGGTATGTCTGTTTTTGTAGACGCAACGCGTGTAGCCAGACAATTTATTAACTAACATGACAAGCGCGTTAAAAACGTCTGTAGATACCTGTTGTTTGTATTCCAGTTAAAACAAACAATCAAGAAATTCTCAGATATTCGTAATGGTTTCTAACTATATCAGTGCTCGTATGTTTATCTTTAGATGTCAAGCCTAGTTTTTCTTGACGTTAAACATGCTACATACATCGTTTAAGCTTGACCTGGTAAAGATCGCAGGATCGCGGTGGATGCGGTAAGCACTTGTAGAGTGGAGAGCCTTGGGGGATGGAGGAGGCCTATGTCCAACGGTGGACGTCTTTCGGCTGAAATGATGATAACGACGATGATTGTTTTTTGGGCCTTAGGAATTTGGGTCTTCTATGTTAACACAATATTTACACTTTGTCTCATTAGAAGTGCACAATAGTAGAGCCATCATTACAAATACGCTTGCATTGAAGAAAGCCGAAAGATTCCACTCACCAACTTTTCGAATTAATTCCGCCCTGTCATTTCGTCAACTGTAACTGAAACTGTGAAAGCAGTAAAATTCCGTACTTTTGCCCTTTGTGAGAATAAAAAACCGCCCAAGTGCGAGTCAGACTCGCGCACGAGGGTTCCGTAGAAAGATTTTAACGCTTTTCCCCAGTGTTTTAAGAAGTCCAGTGTAAGCAGAGCCCTACTCCTAAGCAAAATGTACGCAGTGTGGGGTCAACTTATATTGGTCCTCGAAATCCAGAGACAGACATAAAAAATTAAGATTTTGAGACTTTTCTGAGTGGTTGTACTATAAGAGCTACCTTCATACCAAATTTCAAGTTTCTAGGACAACTGGAAGTACCCTTTAGGTTTTCTAAAAACGGCAATTTGTATGGAAACGACTTTTTTAATGACTGTATCTTTTGATTGCGTTGACTTATATGCTTGATTTTTTCACAGCTTCAAGGGACCACAGGTATTTGATATTCATTTCAGCATCCTACCTTCACGCGTTCCAGAGAAAAAGGGTCTTGACAGACAGACAGACGGACAGACAGACAGACAGACAGACAGACGGACAACAAAGTGATCCTACAAGGGTTCCGTTTTTTCCTTTTGAGGTACGGAACCCTAAAAATGGAAAATAATTTCAGTTCTCACCGCCAGTTAGGTACTTAGATAATACGGAGAAACTTCCACTTTACCTCATCAGAGACCGTGAGAAAAGTTCGAATCGAATTTCCTGGTTCCGCTTTCAGGCGATGTAGGTCAAACGTACTATCAATGGTGAAATCTGTTTTAACCGACTTAATAAAAAGAACAGTTCCGTCCCATTCGCATGTAGAAACAAAGTTAAAGTGCTTAAGTTTTGATTGTTCCGTGTATTGACTCTGGCCGGGAATTTCCGTGCGTGTTGAATTCTTCTAGTTTAATGGGTAATAAGTGTTCATCTACTTTGTTTGCTTGTATCCGGGGCAGTTCTGTTACAAAGCCTATTGGGAACATTTTGTTTACTATCTTCTTCTAAATCCTAAATTCTACGGAAGATCCTAGGACCGACTCAGAGAGAAGACGGTAGCTGGAGGGTGAGGAAGAACCTCGAAATTGAAGGCCTAGTATCCGAGCCCAATATTATTGGAGAGACTAAAGCGTCCAGACTCCGTTGGCTTGGGCACGTGGAGAGGCTGGGAGGGGATCGAGCCGTCAAGAGGGCGTACTTGGGTCAACCGAGCGGTCGTAGGCCGGTTGGGCGGCCTAGGTACCGCTGGAGGGACGAAGTCCATAAAGATCTTTCGGACTTCGGGGTCGATGGCTTGCAAGAGCTGGCCCAACACCGCAAGGCATGGCGTAATCTGGTGTCGGAGGCCAAGATCCACTTCGGGTCACTGCGCCCAGCTAATAAGTAAGTAAGTATCTTCTTGAGCCAAGCGGAGATGAAAGGGCCGGCTGAAAACCAGCGCTGCGGCCCGCGGCTCGCTGTGTGGCCTCGGCTTATGCTGAGACGGCTCCTTTTGCCACAAGTAATGCTGCATAATCTGTTTAAATTGTAATTTTGAAATGCGTCTAGTATATTGTGCACTATATTATGTTTTGTTTTGTATTTGATTTTTTCTTTATTTGTGGCAATAAACATTTCCTTCTTTCTTCTAAACTTAAAGAAAAGAAACGTGACTGACTGACTGATCTATCAACGCACAGCCCTAACGCCTGGACTTAGAAAGCTGAAATTTGGCATTATACGGAGATAAAGCCGCGAGCGAAAGCTGGTCTTGTCTTTTGTATCAAAGCAAAATAATGACAATGCGCATGTTATGCTGTAAATTTGTTTTGTTACAATAATTAAATTCATACTTTTAATGCACGCAGATTGTTACAAATACATAAATAGGGCGGCTACTTTGTTGTACAGTCAAAGGCAAAAATATGCGTTTACACAAAATGACAAAAATATAGGTATGTATAACATCAATGTTATTGCCGCGGCAATATAGGGTTTAATGTATACATAAATATTTTTGTCACTTTGTGTAAATACATATTTTTGCCTTTGTATGTACCTAATTCCCGTTTTTCTCTGATCGTTTAACTTTAAAATAATTATACACAACTAAGCTAAATGCTAAATTTATGGACAACTGAAAAGCGATGTTGACCTTCCTGTCTGATTATTACTAATTGACAAGGAAACAGACTTCTTTACTTTTCCTGGTAAAAGAAGAAACCTGTTAAAAAACCATTTGCTCAAACCAAAGTAGAACCTGTAAAAGCATTCTTTCTTGCCCATCAAAAGTTTATTCCAACAATGAAAACCAGAACAGTGGGCAAAGTAGCGACAAACCGATGCTCTTTGTAGGTAAATAGGAAAAAGTTCCTGCTATCATGCAGTTTCACAGCGGTTCTCGCCACAAGGGAGTTTTGTTCTTGAGTGCATCCTATCCATCTTTGTTGCTTAATGTTTAGACCGCTAGGCTGTAGTGTTTTCCAGTAAGGGAAATTGGTACGGAAAGGCAGTAACTAGAAGATGTTTTGAAAAATGCTGCTGTAATTTTTCTGTTGTCTCTGTGGGTTGGTTGTTGTAGGAGTTTTTCACCTATATTTTATTTGTAAATTATTAAAAAAATATTATTACAGGTTGTCGTTTGACCACATTCACGTCTACGAGAGGCGGCTGAAAGTAATCTACCTAACAATGAAACAAAAGACTGTCGTGGCTAATTTTTTTTTATTTTTCTATATAGTCCCCTGCTAGTAAAATGCAATTATAAAATTTTTCAAATATTGAATTTAAACCATAAAAAAAAATCTTTCGGTTTGCAGCCTTCATTTCGTCATCGGTCATAAACCTTCGTCCCCTGAGGTCTTTCTTGAGAAGTCTAAACAGAAAATAGTCACATGGGGCTAAATCTGGACGATAAGGGGGGTGGTCAATGGTTTCGAAGCCATTGTCTTTAATTGCTAGCTTCGTTGTGCGGGCGGTATGCACTGGTTCGTTATCGTGCAAAATCAGAATTCCTTTGCTTAGTTTACCTCGCCGTTTTTCTTTTATTGTCTCTCTTAGTTGATATAGTAAGTTTGAGTAATAATCAGCATTCATTGTAGTTTTCTTCGGTAAATAATCTATGAGCAAAATCCCTTCTGTGTCCCAAAAGATTGTAGCCATAAGTTTACCTGCTGATGGACAGACCTTGAATTTCCGAGGCGGCTTCTCAACCTTAAATTTCCACTGTAACGACTCTTGCTTACTTTCCGGGTCCCATTGTCGAATCCAAGTCTCATCACAAGGGAAAGAGGGAGAAATAATTTCTAGAATTGTAACAATTCTAGAAATTATTTCTTCCTCTTTCCCTCGACTCGAGACCAAAAACTCTTCGCAACATTTGACACGCCTCTCCATGTCAAATGCAGTCAACATTCTGGGGACCCAACGTGCACTAACCTTGGACATGTTCAAATGCTCATGAATTATTTCATTGACTCGCTCTTTACTGACGCCCACATCTCTAGCTATCTCCCAGTGCTTCACTCGTCGGTCCTCTAATATAATTTTTTTCACCCTGACTACATTTTCATCGGTGACGACCGTAACTGGTCTCCCGCTACGAGGATCATCTTCCAGGCTCTCACGACCTAACTTAAACTGCTTTGACCAAAACTTTATAACAAATTCGGAAGAACACGAACTGCCAAACACACGTAACATACGCTGTCTGATCTCCGAAGGCGTATTCCCTTCTTTAGTCAACCTTAATCAAGTCAAACTTAATCACCGCACGCTGCTCGATTTTATCCATTTTTACTTTTTCTACCGACATGTTTGAAACAATTGTAGGAAACAAATAAACGTGATGCAATAAACAAATGAATGTAACACATTTTGAAAATAGAATAACAAACGAATATAAATCCATACCAGCCAGCATTATTTTTGTATATATTTCTGACCAAGGAGATTACTTATCAGCCGCCCCTCGTAATAGTGAGATGGTCAGCGTAACGTTATCAATTCCGCGTATCAAATAAATGAAAAAAAAAAAATTAAAACTTACTTTCTATAAGTTTTAAAGGATGTCAGCAAGGTCCACGTGTAGAAAGTTTTACCCAGAATTCAAGAAGAACAAAAAACGCTTTAAACAAAACTTAAGATTTATTTGAGTCGACAAACGCGCAACGTAAAATTAAATTAGACAACAGGAAACCTAACCCGCTTTCTAAAAACTAAGTCGTAAAAGTGGCGACGGGCATTCAATACTTAGAAACCATTGTAAGACAAAGGGACTTTGTGCAATTTTTCAATTGCTAGGATACACAAATTGCTTCCACATGTTGTTGGACCGAAGTTGAAACCGATCGCAGGAATAACGATGCAAAAAAAGGACCAAGAGGCTGCAATTTTAAGGGTGTAACTTACGCCCTAGTATGGCTATCGACCAATCGCAGGGATGGTCATTGTCATTAGCCAATCATATGTAATTCAAAATATTCCAAAGGGCATATCCTGATGTTTATATTAATGACCACTTTTTAATCACCCAGTAGTTGCCACGCGGACATTATTTCAATCCATAGTCAGGTCCTATCCTAACAAACATCAGTGATAAAATGATAAAATCGATCGAAATCTCACCTCCAGAGACCGTCCACCAAATTTTGTACCAGATTTCTAATGCTCGGTCTTCATGCATATGGACTGCAAGCATAATGTTACACAATTCCGCTGTGTTCACTCATGGTTTATCTCTATGGAGTAATATTGCCCCCCGTTTCCGGAGGGAACAACTAAGACGAGAAATATGTGTCGCGGTAAAAATTTTATACGTTTCACAATGGAGCGGAGTTTGTTTGCATTTTGTGATTTAATGCTGTTTGCAACTTTTGTTTTTCATTTTATTGCGTGCGTTGTTCATAATTACATTTAGTTGGGTCAATGTTTGCCTAAAATGTGTTTGATTAAAAGTCCATTTCATTTGCATGTAGTCGAAGTCAAAAAGTCAAAGTTTATTTATTTGCAAGAATCATGGTACACAGGCTGTTGAACATAATAATAATTTAAAATAGAAAATGATATTTGAATGATTATTATTATCATTTTAACTCAAATCGAAAAAAAAAGCCACAATTACATAACTGAGAGTACGCTTGTAACTGCGCCGAAATATCGTGAGCTTATGAAACCTATACGGTACCTAATCGCGGTCAATATGATAATCCCGTTCTCATTATGACAGATACATAATTATGTAAACGAAAACTTTGATGAACGAGACGACTGGATAGTTTCACTTTTTTCCACAAGAGACATAGCGGCGTAGTGTGGACTATTTATTTGTCTTTGCCGGGAGAATATTGATATAGGTAATGTTATTTGCTATTATAGACGTGACAATAACTTTTATCGAATACAATAAAGTTGAGCTAACTTTTACGAGACAACGTGTTAAAGATTATCTTTGGGGGATTGAAGGTCACTTTCTGTAGTTGGAAAGAAAAATAAATACATTATGACAGAGGTCTCGATGCGAGTTCATGTGAAAAAAGAGCTTGATTTCTACGATTTATAAACTAGTGGCTATGTGAGCTGTAGGTAGACCTTGCGACCTGACTTGACCTGATGACCTGATCGAAAAAAAAACCTTTATAGTTAGTGAACCTTCTCGGAAAACTTCACTAGAATCGGTTGAGAAATGCGACCTGTGGAAGAAAACAGCCGGACAGACGGCAGATATTATTACGAAAGCATTTTTCTCCAAGCTGAAACGTAGACGCTTCGCTTACTTCGCTTGATCAATTATTGTTTCCATAAAATATTGTTAACTTTCTTTACTTCAACGTGTATAGAGCTCAACAAAATATTATTCTTATCGAGTACCTGAGCTGTCTTAGCATCTTTGCAAACTGCTCTTTTCCAAACATTTTAAAAGATTTTTAAGCATTTTTCACCTTGTATTTCCAAAGCCTCAAGGAAAACATAAATTTAAGTTTGTTCATGAGATAAGGGAACTCGCCGTAAGACACAATAAGACCTTTTAAACCGTTTTCCGTTGCTTCGGACGAAAAGGATTTTGTTCGTATACTTGGGAAATGTTATTGCTTGTTATTGACTGGTGTAAAGAGATGCTTTGTACAAGTGTTATTAAAAAATAAATGCCTACATTATAATGCGCATATAAATATCGGTAGAGCAACAACAGTAGGAAAGTCTACCAAGACGGAGAAAAGCTCAATATAAAATGATATACCTAGCTATTTTTAACTTAATGGAATGTACCACACGTAACGTAAGTAAGTGACTATTGTCGTAACTCTACAACAGTAGAGTATTATATTGCGATGAAAATTAAAATACTTAACTTACCTTACCTTATATAGAATATCCGTTACCATGATTAAATTCGCGAAGTATATGTTTAGAAATTTTGCTACCTGCGGAATTCGCTTTAACGCTGCTGATAAAATACACGTTACACATTATTTTAGCTTACAGTTTTGTCTTAAGATTAAACTCGATCTCGTATTTTTCTTTTTACGTCAACAGTGCATCTCGGCTGTACCTGAGTTTTCGCTAAAATAAACTTCATGTTTGGCTTGCCGCACATTTTGTTTGGGCCACTATTTCCAACCACTAAACGCGACCACTAGTGGCTCAGTACGAGCGCACACTGAGCCACTAGTTGCGACCACTAAATGCGAGCACTAGTGGCTCAGGGCGGGTGCATATTGGGCCACTAGTCGCGACCACTAAACGCGACCACTAAAGGCTCAGGGCGGGCGCACACTGAGCCACTAGTCGCGACCACTAAACGCGACCACTAAGGGCTCAGGGCGGGCGCACACTGAGCCACTAGTCTCGACCACTAAACGCGAGCACTAGTGGCTCAGGGCGGGCGCACATTGGGCCACTAGTCGCGACCACTAAACGCGAGCACTAGTGGCTCAAGGCGGGCGCACATTGGGCCACTAGTCGCGAGCACTAGTGGCTCATGGCGGGCGCACACTGAGCCACTAGTCGCGACCACTAAACACGACCACTAGTGGCTCAGGGCGGGCGCACATTGAGCTGCTAGTCGCGACCACTAGTTGCCGCGACTAAACGCGACCACTAGTGCAAAGCGCCGGCGTCGCAGCTTGTGGCTGAAACGCGGCCACTCGAACGCTCGATTTGGGCCGATGCTATACAAAACGCATGAAAAAAACCACAGCTTGTGGTCGCATCTAGTGGCCACGACTAGTGGCTTAATGTGCGCAGGCCTACTACTCGACAGTTTGTTTGTCGCGCGAGATTATTACCCGTCCCGCTGCATTCTGAATGACAGAAAAGGAACGGGCAGTTGTTCTCGCGCGAGATAGAAGTCGCATTGTGAGTTGTGCTAGACCTACTGGCGACTCTACGTCACGTAAAGGTGGCAGTATGTGCCTAGAGCAATAGACACGTTATGAAAGTGCCTACTCAGCGAGTGTAATGTGAGATGTCTTAACGATCACATTTTCCGATAGGGTAGCTAAGGTGTTATAGTAAGGGTACCATTATTTACCTTCAAATTTAAGGTCAAACGCCAATGGCAAAATCCGGGCAAATATGAGATACCTCTATAGCTACGAGTAAGATATAAATCGCGTGCAGTTCATAATACGTGCGAGATTTCAAAATGGCGGTAAACAAATTTTACTAGTTCACTCAAAGAAAAGTAGAGAAGTTTCAAGTGCTCTGGTTTTAGATGTAGGTACATCATGTGGTAGGACTATCAGATCTAGTAGTATGGAATCAAAATATTATGATCAACGGAATAACGAAAGTTCTGTTGTAATAGATTGCGTCGAATAAGAAGTTCTGGCCAGCAGCATCATCATTGGCCATAATAATAGTCTGCCTGTGTATAAACAGTTATTATTATAAGCCTGGTGAAGTGTCCCAATGCTGGGCAAAGTCCTACTCCATATCCTCCACGCGTCCCAATCTTTAGCGGTTTTAGGCCAGTCGTAAAGAAAGATATCCAGATCTTCCCGCCACCGTCGTCTAGACCTACCACGCTGCCACTACAATTTTTCTGCCACTTTTTGAGGGGGACGAGGAACACACACGTACAGCACACGTCTGCGCTCATGTCAAAATTTATTACGTTCCTACAAACTGACTAAAACAAAACTGTCACACAAATGGTAAAAACACGCGCATAATCAACATACCCTGATCATTTTGGTCAGACTTAATGTTAGAGTTTTAACAGAGAGGAAATTGCGCGTTAACATCTCCATTACTTTTCAGCTCTAAGTATGTTGTATTGCCGAAATGAATTAATATGAAAATTAATGCAACGATTTGCGTAGCGACTCGACTGACATAAAAAAATAAATACCTGGGTAAAACATTAATTCCAAAACCTGTAACATAATTATTATACAGTTAAACTGACAAAATAAATGTCAAAGTCATTAGGTACCTTCACAGGATTCTCATAAATTAATTTTAGATAAATAGAGTGGAATTAAAAACCGTTTACTTAGACTTATGTCGTGTGGGCGTAAGTGGCGACGTAATTGTTGATTCGTCATAGCCCACGTAAAAATATGAAACATTTTTTATAGAAACTCAACCTAAGATAAAAATAAATAATGTACTTTATAATTATTATTATTAGTACAAAATAACCTGCAAAATTTCAAGGAAGCGAATTTTCTAAGAGAAAAATATTGGAGCCGTATTTGACTGAGATTATTGCCTCCACGCATCGAAGAAACCTCACAACCCGACTTGAGCGGAAAAATATCTAAAAAGAACATTTTGTTTATATACATGCATATATACATACGAAAAACGTAACCGTCTTTAGACAGTGTCAAGTAAAAAGACCCACCTGAACGCTCTTTCTGTCAGTTCAAACAGCTCTGACAGAATAAATGACGTAACGACCAACCATTGTGAGCCTGTGCTCAGCAGTGAGATGTAAATACTCGTAAGCTGATGGTGATAAACCTGCCACTAGCCTATACCTGGTACTAGCGCAACTTATTACTAAGAAAGGAAGTAGGAACGCTATCAAAAGCATTCCATCAAATTCCTCGCCTCCATCTTTTGTAGTCATTTACAAATTATTAATGTCTATTCTTAGAGTAGAATAGGATATAAGCACTTTTTATGTTTAAATTAACATAGTTGAACACTTGATACACAATGAATCCCAAGTACGACAACCCTCTTCCTTTTCTCAAGCATCTTATTGTCCGTACACTACACATCCGAAGCCCATTTTTGTAGCCCATTTTTGCTGAAGCCCCGACGGCTGTCACTTGCAGCTCATTTTGAATTTCCCTCCACAACCGCATATTGCGGTAGCATGGATATCTAAGTGCATGCAATGACTTTAATATGCGGCTGTACGTTGCTCCTAACTGGGTGGTATGAAATAAGGTCGCGGTTGCCGTAGCACGTCGGACTGTCATTCTGTTTCTGAATGGTTATGAGACACTTTTTGTGTGACCGACTATAATTCCCGGGGCTTAATTATAATTATATCATCATCATCATCATCAGCCTATTTACGTCCCACTGCTGGGCATAGGCCTCCTCTCAGAATGAGAGGGCTTGGGCTATAGTTCCCACGCAAGCTCAGTGTGGATTGGGAACTTCACACACACCATTGAATTGCTTCGCAGGAGTGTGCAGGTTTCCTCACGATGTTTTCCTTCACCGAAATGCTCATGATAAATTACAAATGTAATTTCGCACATAAATTCCGAAATACTCAGAGGTGCGAGCCGGGGTTTGAACCCACGATACTCTGTTTGAGAGGCCATAGGTCAAACCACTAGGCTATCACGGCTTCATTATAATTATATGCAAGAAAGTATTGATGAGTAAATCTTGCGAAATGCACTCGTGCGCTCTTTTTTGTTCACATAAACCTCTGTCTGAACACGGTTCAAAACTTGTATATAAATTTGTATTCTGCGAGAGTGGCGTAAATAGTTTTCTTACTTCACCTGAATGGTGTATAGAGATAACTGTACATGCTGTTCAACGTCAATGCTCTATCCTGAGAATAGATATAATTTTAATCTAATCTAATTTTACTTTACGTAAGTCCTTGTTTGTTCTAAGTTGTTTTTGCTTTTGGTAGAGCGTATTTTAACGTACAAACTATCACCACAGTCTCAAAACACTCCATCGAATTGCTATGAAAAATGATAAACGGATCATCACTTCCATTCGCCAACATCTGCGCTATTGCTTGCAAAGCAGCCGTTTCACTCTTGCCTAACTCTTTTCAAATGCAGTTGAAATGCATGCGTTGCCCGTGACATAGGCGGGTTTACACTACACAAGCTTACGAGTAATACTTGTCATGAGTAATATTGCGTAAGTACTGTGCAATATAAAGCATACAGAATGGAATGTGCCTTTGGCTTATCTGTGCACTACAATTTTTCTGCCACTTTTCGAGGGGTACGAGGTACATACGTACAATGCTAATGTCAAACTTTGTTACATTCATTCCTACAAACTTATATACTAAAACAAAACTGTCATTTTGCACAGACTTAATGTCAAATTTCCTGCTTTCCTTTCTTTTCCTGCTCTCTGGCCTGCAACATGAAATAGTTACGAGTATTTGCACGGTAACGTCATAGAATAAATTACATGAATACCTTCGCTGGCGGTAACTCAAACGCAGAAGTTATAACGGCTAAATAATGCTAAAACTTTACTTGCTTCTAAGCACATAACGTTATTATTCACGCAATCGGACAAACGATTAATAAGTATTTTTAGTCGGAATAGATGCTTGTGGTTTAGCAAATATGATCGGATTCTATTTACTGGTATTTGTAATTTTGCAAATACTTAACTCTTACAAGGTCTATGCTTTGGTAAAAAGTAGTTTCCCTAACATAAAAGTATCCAATTTGCGATACATTTTGTATGGAAAAGAGGATACAGTCCGTGGGCGTTTAGATTAGGATTCGAGTTCAGGTGAATTTGCATTGACATCTTTTTCTTTGACATAAGAAGCGCCATCGACAGCCGAAGTTTTTCGACAGCAGAGCTACAGTATTCTCAAAACCCATAACTTATTCTAAATGCTCACAAACTGTATTTATCTTAGGGAACCGACCCTACAAGACATTACCTTATAGGTTCACCGGCGGTAAACAGCTATAGCTGTTATAGTAATAGAACTTTCTTGTGCCTGGGTTACCGCCACTGAAAGTATTGAGCGGTAAGTACTAAGAATTAGTAACTAAACTGGTGTTAAACGGAGCCGTCATTTGTTTGCGCTTTTAAACTTCAGAAGTTAAAGTAAAGTGGCCAAGTAGGTCGAAGATTCTGAATTCGTCACACTATTGTTAGGGATATTAAAGAGACTTTGTAGTTCCGCGGTAGTGATGCATTTGGGCAGAAATTCAGTTATATTGAAGTCAATAGGTAGAGAAATCGGAATATTTTTAGCGGATTAAGCGTTGGGTAAAATTCGTTTTTTCCAAAATTTTAAAAAGTTTTTAAATAAGTAGGTACCTACCTATAGATAATATTATATCTAACAGGTACAAAGTTTTGAGATTTTTATAGACAAAAAGTGTAAGCATAGCAGAAATTACGGAAACTTACAAGTTACACCCAACTTTTTTTTATTATGATTTTTTTATGATAATGTTCACTTAGAATCACGAGCACTATCGATTTTAATAGGTGGAAAAAGTGTCCCAAAATGTTGTGTTCCATTCCGTTACCCTTTTCAAATTAAACTTATATGAGAGTAACGGAATAGAAGTGGAATAGACGTACAAAAAATTATGAAAACGTTAGGACTTTTTTTTCACCGTAAAATGGAACACGCATTTAATAATTTGGTAATAATTATAAGAAAAAAATTTCAGCATTTGATGTCTCTATTATTACAAACTTTTTTAGAATTGCTGTTCTCGATATTTAAAATCGATATTTAAAGTTTAAATGAAAAGAATCGAATTGATGACACAATTCATTGAAAAATTCGTTAGGATCAGCCGATTAAGTATGGCTTAAATTGTGGAGCGTGGTACGGATTACCGAGGTTGCTGGTTCAAGTCCAGCTGCTTAACAGTTTTTTTTATGCATTGTCATGTTAAGATCCATATAGTTTATTTGCATTTTCAATCAATTTCCATAGTAAAATTCATAAAACCCAGCCGGCTCGTGGGCTGTGCCCAGCAGCGGAACGTAAATAGGCTGATGATGATGACTTCATCAAACAAAATCAGACGTCATTAGTAAGTCTGAAGTTGTGTATTGCTTAATTGAATTCACCATTCGTGTTTTTTCCTCGAATTTCCATTGACTGGGTAATACCTACTTACGTATCTTCATTGTCTTTTTCGTCTAATCCAAAGTTAGATAAAAGCATACTTCCTAATATTGGCACGGGTTTTCATTACTTATTCCAGTTTAACTTAATTCTAGCCTCAACTTTTCAGCCACAAAATGCTACGTAACCGTATTTTCGCTCGCCAAGACAACTTTGATTATTCTGCAACAAAACCGTCGCGAAACCACGGACTGATGTTATTTTCTGAAACAAATACTCGTGAAATAAGACTGCGGCATCTTTAGAATTGCTAAAGCCAATACTAGGCTGACCTAGGAGGAAATTGGGTGAAGAAATTCGCCTCATTTCTTTGGTAGGAAAGTTTTATATTAAATCCTAGGTCCTAGGTTTACATTATGGCGCGGGTTCAAATGGCGTGCGAGGAACGGAGATTATTAGCCCGTTATTCACGTCATAGTATTTTGATCAAATAAAAAGAGAAAATATTGACGTTGTGTCATAGTCATAACCTGAAAGAACTCACATTGGAAAGAACAGACTGGAAGGAACTGCATCAGACAAGACTAATGCTTTTAAATAATGTGATGATTCATGTCATGCAAGAGCTGTAAACTATGGATTAAATATAAAACAAAACGGCAAAGTGCGAGTCAGACTCGCACACTGAGAGTTCCGTACCTAATCGGTATTTTATTAAAACAGTAACCAAGTTTTTTTTTGTGAGTTTGAATCAAAACCTATAGATAGGATAGCCTATCTAGACTAGAATCATGAAATTTGACACACATCATACTTGACGTACAAGAGACAGACAACGTTCTTGACACACACTGATGTTAAATTTGCTAGTTAAGTACGCTTGTCACATCGTCAAGGTAAATCCCTAATTGTACTGTATATCTGTAGTAAAGTGGTACCTACTCTTATAGTGGTTTGAATGAGCCTCTCAAACAAATCGTCGTAGGTTCTGCTATGGCATGCGCCTCTGAATTTTTCTGAATGCACACAGCTGCGAAGCGCGTCAAATGCTGTGTAAAGTTTTCAATCCGTTTTGGGTCCGCGTAGAAACCCCAGGCTACATTATTATACCATTGTTATTGTTATTACATAGCTTATTAAAACTGAAAAACAGACGGTAATTTAACCAAATGAGCTTAACCGAATTCTTCAACGATTGTAACAATCAGTAACCTTTGAATAAGACAGTCGGAAGCCACAGTAATCCTGCTTCACGGCGATTATATAAAAGCTGGATCCTGTTTTACGAGATCATTGATAAGAGATAAGCCTCACTTTGATGAATAATATCACCGCGTCTTAAGATGAGTTCAAAAGTCTTTCGGATTCTCTTTAATTTTGCTTAAGTGCTTATTGATTGACGCTGCCAATAAAATTGTGTTTTCTGCTTCGTGATTGGATTTAATACAAGGCAAGGGAATGTTGAGCGCCTATCGGGACCTTATCATAAAAAAATAGTTAATATCTTCAGGTGGAACCGGTATGCCATTATGACATTTTAGTGCGAAAGGTTCCACAGCTTTCAGTTTGTCTCCACTCCACATTGGACTACATTAATAACAGCTGTCAAATTCCGGATCGCTACCGCCATCTTACTTGCTAATCCTACCGCTATGTTCCGGTGTGACGAGTAAGACAGCTGGTGTAATTACAAGCAGAATAGGCATTCCATCTTAGCTCTCTAGGTTGGCAACGCATCTGCAATCCCCCACCCACTTGCTCGTTTGCCTTCCTTGTCGCATAAAAAACCCTGCTTATCACGCCACCGAAACACCATATTCCAAAGCACTCGACAACCCCAAAATCGGAATTCGACACGGAGAAGACGGTCCGTATCGACCGATTACCATAAGCAATATTTACAAGAGCGCATAACCTTTGTAATGTAGGATCAAGCAGTTAAAATCTCTGCCTGGGAAACCATATCTTATATCGGTCACGACGTGAGCCGATTTCCATAATAGACGGCTTCCTCCTATGTAGATGGGTGAGTATTTCTTTCTCAGACCAAAAGGTATTAAGTGTGAAGACTCCAGATGATTGATACGGTCCGGGCGCGGAAAGATGTATGGGTACCATCAATATCAATAAACGCCAGTGGAAAATAGGAATTGTTTTTTTTTATATACTTGTTTTTATTGCGTCATTTGGCGGGATGGTCAATTGTTTCGGGGTTTGACTCACCAGACTTTATTGCTTCCCACAGCTGGGCACAGGCTTCTTCTAAGAATGAGAGGGGTTGGGCTATACTTCCCAGGCGGCCAAGTTCTGATTGGAAACTTCACACATAACAGTGAAAGGTTTCGCAGGAGTGTGCTGGTTTCCTCAAGACTTTTTCCTTCAGCAAAAAGCTCGGTACTAATGTACCTAATTTCGTACATAAATTTCGAACCCACGACCCTCTGCTTGAGAGGCGATAGGTCAAACCACTTAGGCTATCACGGCTTCAGGGTTTGAATTGTAAGATACAACTTGTTTGGCTAGGAATTGTAAGGCCGACAGGTAGCGATAGGCGTCTATTTCACCAACTTGACAATTGTCAGATTTAAATGATAATTCGGTGTCAACTGCTGACTTGAAGAGCTTTTGTTTTAGCGCGCTTCATATTGTCAAGAATGTAGTTCGAATTGTCGTATAAAAGTGACAATTGTAAAGTTGACAAGGCCCAGGCGCCTTTCACCAACGTAACAAAATAAATAATGTCAGCTTACCATGACAATTCGATCCACATTTCATTCCTAATATGAAAAGCGCTAAAACAAAAGCTTAGGGTTAATGTATCGCACAGGTTTTGTTTTGAGTGACTTAATGTAATGAAGATTTTGTGTTTCTCACCATGTACTCCTGGATGAGTGCAGTTTTTTCAAAAACTTGACACTTATTTTTTAATATATTTTTTTGGGTAATAGAGTTTGAGGTCAATTCTTTTTTTATCATAATATAAACCTAGCGCTTCGAAAATGTTATGGTGTTTTTAATTAAACGTAGATCTGAATATATTTAATTAAAACGCATTTACAACACTACAGTGGCATCAAAAATATCTCGTAACTAATTTCGAAGAACTGCAATTAAAGCGAAACGGAATCCCTCCAACTTCGTTTTACGACTAACTTTCAGTCGAATATCTTTGATACGTTAGCTTATATTTTCCTTAACACAAAGGTCATTTTCGCGCAAACTTCCCACCCAATTGTTGAACCCCTGATGTAAACACCTCCGACGGAAGGCGGGTTCCGTCCCTTTGGGATTAAAGTCTAATTTGACAAAAGGTCTTTATACCATGGGTGTGTGACATAATCAAGAAGAGACTGTTTATCGCCGCTGTCTCACAGAAATTTAAGATGATGAAAAAGTTTTTTTTTTATAATTATTCTTCTCGCGGCGCATTCTTCTTGGCAATCATGGTCTTATATTTTTAATGAACTCACCGAAACATGAATACACAGAAAAAAACCAGAAAAATACCAACCCCGGGAATCGAACCCGGAACCTCGACACTCCGTCCCGTCCGTCACGGCGACCCGGTGTGTCGAGGTTCCGGGTTCGATTCCCGGGGTTGGTATTTTTCTTGTTTTTTCCTGTGTATTCATGTTTCGGTGAGTTTATTAAAAATATAATTGATATTCACGGGAAGACCGTAAAAATAAAAAAAAATAAAAAACACAAAAAGATTTTCCTATTGAGATCATGAATCATGGTCTTTCCGAAAGCGCTGGTAGACTAAAAAATATTACGTCTAAAAGAGCATTCAACTGCCTATTTCCTGAATAACGTTTTGAAATTTGAATTTTTTTAATCAAAACTGGAGCACTCTACCTCTAGACTAGTTTATTTACGGAACATGGTAATTAACGCCTACTATTCCGACAACTTCTAACTTCACAAAGACATGTACCACCTATATATTATTACTTAGGTTAGATTTATCATAGACACATTATCAAGGGCGGGCTAACTTAGTTCGTGGCATAACTTCGCGGTCTAAGTTAGGCATTAGAAAAGTTTACTTGATACTTGACGTTATTAAGTGAATCCGGCAAAGACTTTTTGTTCAAGGATGACCTGAGAGGATTATTTATTTATTTATTTATTAATTAAATTTCATATCATAACAGTTAAACCAAAGCACTATGAAACTAAGGTAAACAACCCAAGCATAATAACCCAACTATCACCACCACCACTACTCTATACGCTAACGCGTTTCGGAGTCTCTACGAGCCCATTCTCAAAGAACCAAAACCGTTCTAGCTCTCTAGGTTGGCAACGCATCTGCAAACTCTTCTTGGTTGCGGGTGTATATGGGCAGTGGTGATCATTTACCATTAGGCGACCCACTTGCTCGTTTGCCTTCCTTGTCGTATAAAAAACTGACATGTAAACCTCAGAATACAGAACAAACAGAAGCCGCGTCAATCATAACATATTTTTGTGGATTTCGCTACTTTTTAAGACTTAAAATATAATCTTAATATCGTAGTGAAATAAACGGATCACTCACGTATGTCGGTCGAGTATAGCCGGACATGTTTCGGACTAATCCGTAGTCCTTCCTCTGAGAGGACACGCCACGCCGGTGGCGAGACGTAAACTGCGCGCCGCGAAAGACATACGTGAGTGATCCGTTTATTTCACTCTGATTGAGTCTCACGGTAGTTTTATGTTAAAAATAATCTTAATATGTTCTGTATAAACTCAACGGCATTTCTGCATGTAACATCGAAACAAGATGGGATTAAAAATATAAATAACATAAATTGTCATTCGTTCATACATGTCGCGATACGCTACGTGCACCAGATGGCTACGCGAAACTGCACTGTTTAATTCGTAATCTTAATAACATTATAGATAGATTTCTTTATTTCTTATTGAAAATTGCATTATATTTCAAATGTCATTATATGTCATTATAATGTTAAAACATAATAAATTCACAAAAAGATCGTCAAAGAAAAATAAAATACAATAAGAATTAATGCGAAATACAATAAAATAAAATAAAATGTCAAACCGTGTACAATATTTTATAAAATATTCAAATGTCAATTAGAACTAAGTACCTATGTAATTTAAAGAAATCTGTAAAAACTCAAAAAAAGTGAAAATGTCATAAAAACAAAAATAAAGGCAATAACAAATAAAATAAAACAATATGGTACATAGGTAGTTCTCTGTTTTTTGTTTATGTTTTATGTAGCAAATATCCTTTTTGTGTTAGAAACTACCTTTACATTATTTCACTGTAGTTGCGTGAAATTGCGCGTGAGAAAATTAATCGTTTTTAGTTCATATATCAAAATAACTGAAACACAAACCTCCTAGGACTTTTTCTCTTTAATAAAATAGTAAAAGCGACGATCTAATGCCAGATAAACCCAGCAAATTAAGGGTCGTGTGTCGCCGACGGCGATACCGTCTCATATTATGTGATGAATTAGGCCTCAAGAAGTTCGGCTTTATCGATAACGGGTAAGTAATTAATCAAGAATGATAGTACAGGGTGAATAACCGCAGCTACTACAGTTCATGGTCTATGAAATGTTTTGAAATGAAATGTTTGTGTGCCCCATACTCCGTTTATTTTTAACAATTGAAACAATTTTCACATATTTTTATTATTAAGATAAGAAAAATAAAGACACTGTTTAATTTTTAACCGACTTCAAAAAAGGAGGAGGTTCTACGTTCCACTGTATGTTTTTTTTTTATGTATGTTCATCGATTACTCCGTCAATTGTAGACAGATTTTCATTTTTTTTATTATTTGAAAGGGTATACTCCTGAGGTGCTCCCATTGCCACCAAGTCATGATCTGATGATGGGATCCCAGGGAAATCGAGGGCAACCCTCAAATTTTACAGGCACGTACTATGTGTTTCATATATTTTCTAAGGTTATTCAAGTATTTGCGTCTGGTAGTCATCATCTCATGATGATGAGCTGATGATGGAAGGTACAACTCCTTATCGGTTAGGAGTTGGATGATAATTCTGAATATGTTAAATCATTATTCGAAAGGGTATACTCCTGAGGTGGTCCCACTGTCACCAAGTCATGATCTGATGATGTAATCTCGGGGAAATCGAGGGCAACCCTCAAATTTTATAGGCACGTATCATGTGTTTCATATATTTTCTAAGGCTATTCAAATATTTGCGTCCGGTAGTCATCATCTTATGTTGATGAGCTGATGATGGAAGGTACAACTCCTTAACGGTTAGGAGTTGGAGGATAATTCTGAAAATGTTAAATCATCGTAAAATTGTGAAATAAAAAGCTTTTAACAAAAAAGTAAAACCACCTTCAAAAAAAAAACCGTAGTAAAAAAAACGTAAAATAATCCTCTAAAATAGTGATAAATAAATAAATAATAATAATAAATTCAAAGGTGCGGTGCGAGTGGAATATTCTTTGAATGAAGCACCGACTTCGTATATCTGCTGCTTAGTGCTAGGCCATAAAACTTTAGGCTTTAGTTTCTGTTGTCCGAAATAAACGCATTTTATTTTATTTTATTTATTTATCACTATTTTAGAGGATTATTTTACGTTTTTTTTTAAGGTTTTTTTTTTGAAGGCGGTTTTTTGATATTGAGTAAGTAAACTTGTTTGAGGAAAAGAATATAATATAATAGCTAACACTGTAAATCTTATTATTATGTATTTTTTCCCATTTTACTTCGAATTAAGTACCAAAAAAACGTGTAGCTTAAGTAAATAATTTGTACCTATTTATACATTATACACATAACATACATCCCAAATCCCAATGATGGCTTCCTTTCACATAGGCATGGTCTTTTTTTTGTTCAAGAATTATAGTTAATTATAAAAAGTTACATTATTTTGATAATTAAATAATGGGACAAAACGAGGTCGTTGAACTATTTGTCTAATTATAAAATCGAGCCCTCCTAATTCAGTACTCATCAAAAGTCAGAGATTATAAAGTGACGCAACTGTTTACTGCTAGTGTTGTGTCGCAAGTTTTCACTTCACTAACACGTAGGGTAAGCATGAGGCATCATTTACCTCTCACTTTAGATAATTTTCACTAACGTAATTAAAATGCCACAACGATGTCGTATTAATGTCATTGAACTGGACTCCTTCGTGAAGGCCCGGCCGGTAATTGCGAAGGCCCGGGAGCAGTGGGTCAAGCACGACTTTAGGAATGCTGCGTTACGTTATAGTTAACGTATCGAGATCGAGAAAACTCATACTAAATTTTAGTTCGGTAATCGGTTCACACGAGTATTTTAAGGCCTAATTACGTAGAGTTACATACATTACTAACTTTATTAACACACATATTATAAGTACTCTAAGATGGGTTCAAAAGCCGAAGCCGAATAATAAACCTGTCACGAATTTGGCTGTTTTAACCGACTTCAAAAAAGAAGGAGGTTCTACGTTCCACTGTATGTATTTTTTTTAGGGTTCCGTACCTCAAAAGAAAAAAACGGAACCCTTATAGGATCACTTTGTTGTCCGTCTGTATGTGTGTCTGTCTGTCTGACTTTCAAGACCCTTGTTCTCTGGAACGCGTGGAGGTAGGATGCTGAAATTAATATCAAATACTCAAACCTGCGGTCATTTGAAGCTGCGAAAAAATCAATAATCTAAGTCAGTATCAAAAGATACAGTCATTAAAAAAGTCGTTTCCATACAAATTGCCGTTTTTTGAAAACCTAAAGGGTACTTCCAGTTGTCCTAGAAACTTGAAATTTGGTATGAAGGTAGCTCTTATAGTACAACTACTCAGAAAAGTCTCAAAATCTTAAATTTTTATGTCTGTCTCTAGATTTCGAGGACCAATATAAGTTGACCCCACACTGCGTACATTTTGCTTAGGAGCAGGGCTCTGCTTACACTGGACTTCTTAAAACACTGGGGAAAAACGTTAAAATCTTTCTACGGACCCTCGTGCGCGAGTCCGACTCGCACTTGGCCGGTTTTTTTCATCACTGATGATGTTTCGTATCGATTTTTTTTTAAATTGAGACCTATATTTAAACTGTATTGGTTTTTGAAGACGAAAATTGACTGGCGCAATGATGGTCATTACCTACGGTTTCTGAACGCACAATAGTTATGTGTGTATATAAATAATTATTATTTGAGTACTCTGAAAAATTGTAAAAATAAAATAAATTAATAAATGTCCACTCTAACCCATCACCAATCCTTACTTTCACAAAAAAAAAAAAAAAAACTAATATTTCGTACGATTCCCTTTCTGAATGCGATCACCCAATTTATTTAACGCCGCGTCAATTTCATAAAATACGTATGAATAAATAAAACACATGTGATTTTAGTATTTCTGTCGAGTTTGCCATGAATATGCGAGTGGCAGTGCTGTGATGTAGCATAAATTTAGTGGCGCACCGTCAGACGGGTGTGATACTGCTACGTGTAATCATTCATGTATTATATTTAATATTAAAATTAAACTGCGGGTTGGGTCGGGTTAAGCGCGGCTTGGGAATGCTAAGGGTGACGACAAGGCAATAAGACTTACACACACATGGCTCCGCTTTGTGTGGTATCACAGAAAATATACTACCCATCGAAATAACCAACGAAAATGTAAGCAGGGGATCGATTTTTGAACCTCACTTGGTGACTGAATTCTCACCCATGACATTGATATCACTATTTGCCAAAAGCCTTATTTTTTAATGTCATACCCGTCTACTAACATTTATTTTAATATACATACATACACTTAATTTGCGTTTCTGTCGTAGACAACCGAGACAACATAGCGGATTGAGGTTAGCTGTCACTGTCAGTGGTCAAGAAGTCAGTGAGCTTGTTTACGAATGGGTGAGGGCATTAGTTTCGATATCATGGGCATGAGAATTTAAGTCACCAGTGAGATTCAAAAATACGAACTTTTAAAAATCACTGAATTTAGTCACCGGGTGAGATTCAAAATTAAACTCCCAGGCACGTGCTTTGCGTACGTACTGTACAGTTAATAATTAGTAGTCTTTTTAACACCGTGCAAATCAGTTCGGAGGATGTTAGTCGGGAATAATGCAAAATTCATCATCTTTATGTTCCTTGAAAAACAGTTTGGTCACCCTTGAGTGTACTAAAGCAGTTGGATGCAAGCGGCTCAGCATCAATCTTACTGGAGATATAGGGGAAGCATGTCCAACAGTAATGTCTTACGACTTAAATGATGATGATGCAAAAAAAAAACTAAAATGAATTGAATTTTTTTCCTAAAAGAACCTAAATAAAGCATAAGTCATAAAATTTATACGAAAGACTTTTTAAGGCGAAAACAGCTCTCAACGACCTTGTGCGTCCATACGCAGGTGTTTACTTCCCTCTCCCCGCGCGTACCCTACCGCTCCTTTCCTACTGATTTGTTTAGGAAATGTCATTAGATTTTTAAATGTGATCATGTTGTTTAAAGTTCAAAGTAGGTATAATACATCGAAAAGTGAAAAAAAAAACTCGCATTAATTGAACTAAAAACAATTACTTTGCTCACCCGCGACTAAAGTAAAGTAATTGTTTGTTTGCGCGGGTGAGCAAAGTAATTGATTTAGTTCATAGATATGGACCTTCGCAAATTAACGCAAATTATTTCGAATTCGTCTAACCATTTATAAGCAGTGGGCAATTTAAGTAGTAGGTATTACTAAAAGAAGTTATGGATGTATAACTTTTTCATCCATCTTAAATATTATTATAAAGGAGCAAGATAGAGTATCTCGGTCACGTGCTTAGGACCGACAGATAGACGCTGCTGCAGCTGATAATGATAGGCAAAGTAGAGGGAAAGAGACGCGCTGGACGCAGAAAGAAATTATGGCTGCGGAACATCCGGGAGTGGACCGGCATCGCCTCCGTCGAACAGCTGTCCCAGCTGGCTGCTCACAGAGACGAGTAAAAGAAGCTGATGGACAACCTTCACGATTGAAGAGGCACTAAAAGAAGAAGAAGTTGTTGAAGATACTGTATAGCATTTTTTTTGCGAGCGTATAAACACAGGGTTACAGTTCAAATTAATGTAAATACTTTTACGATGTTGAGCGGTTTTCGCCTTAATGAACCAACGCTGTGTATTCGTGTAATTCGTTTCATGTAAGCTTATTTTGGGAACTGTAATATTGAACAAAAGCATGTTTGACTTCAAAATTGTACGCTGTTTATTTTGTTCTCACATTCCTCTGAGCACATTTTAACTGTTGAAGTCTATTCCGAAATAACTCAGCTAAAAGCAGTTTTGTAATATGTTAACTCGTGTGGGTACACATTATGAAATATTGTATTAAGGTGTCTACCCACTACACCGTATCATACCATGACCGTATTAGGAACGTGTCAGGCAAAAAAATATTCTTTGTATAGAAAACTATGGGACTATGCCCACTAGCACGTTTTGTCACCGACCAGCACCGTAGCGTGCCGTGCACGGACCATCAACAATTGACGGAGAGAATATTTTGCCGGTGCCGAAACGCTCCGTGCACGGCACGCGACGGTGCCAAGCCGGTGCGCGCAGGCGGCGAAACGGTGAGCATACGGGCTATAACCGCGTATGATGGCCGTTCTAAGCACGTTATAAACGCGTTGCCACGTTTCTGTTATTAGAAGTTTAAGCTACTGTTATGTAATGAGGGCTACAACTACCATTAACATAACATTACATTAATGAGTAACAGCAAATAGCAATTAAATAACAATGAGATTTAATTATTTATATTGTTATGGACGTAACGGTTACTTATTTCAAAAAAGCGTTTTTCAATAAAAATACATGTCAAGATAGTTTCCTTCTGTTTTAATGCTAAAATAAACGGAGCATAAGTGCCTAAATAATGTCCAGTACTCTCCCTCGACTTTTATTCTTTTTAACCCAGTAACATCGTGATGGTCTGACATTGTTTTCCCGTTCTTCCTCGTCTAAAATAATGGATATCATAGACAATTCTCTCGTGGACAGTTTCCTGATAGCCATCGCATAGGTATAGCAAATATTTTTTGTTAAGTAACAAAACTATTCGCTCGCTCTTCCTGACTCGTCTGCCTCACGCGAAAACACATATGAACTGCTACAAGTACATAGAACGGGGACGGCGGATATGACACGTGAATAAAACGCAGATGCTACGGGGATGCTACGCGGATGCTACGGGGATGATACGCGGATGCTACGGGGATGATACGCGGAGGCTACGGCCACTAAACCCGTTATGCGCGGTTATGAAACGCTGTTGACACGTTCTAGTGGGCATAGTAGCCCGTATCGTGTTACGTTCCGTGCCTATAGGCTTAAGACGTGAGTGCAGGTTTCTCTGCTAAAATTGTATTGTGTTATCAAGAGACCCCGTTATCAATTTAGTAATTTCATTAAAACAATAATAAATAATAATAAACCAGTTCACAGAAAACAACAACTGGTTACAACTCGAAAGTCGTTACAAAAAAATCGACGGTAAAAATCTTCCAGAAATTAAAGTATCTCAAAACATTGAAGCAGGTCGAACAAGAAACATAAAACCGCATGGGGCCTACATAAATAAGGTAAACTTCCCGTCTGAGCATTAGACGGTGAAAAACGTCCCAGCCTCGAATCATAAAGCTGGCCCCAGATTTATAAGCGCCCCAAACAATACCAATAATGCCTTGCCAGATTTAAGGAATCGGTAAATACCTAAGTTTGACCGTTTACCGTACCGATAAAGTGCTGCCGTTAGTCGAGTGTCGTGATTGCGTTTTGTTTTTCTTCCAGTTTAAAATTGGTCCGAATTCGTTGAATGCATAAATAATTAAATAGCGGACTTCGTTTTAACCCCCGACGCCAAAAAGAGGGTTTTTTATATACTTTATAGGCTTGCGTTTGACGCCTGATGGTAAGCGAAGATATGTGGTTTTTGTGGTCTGTGGGGTGTTATAAGATTGATTGATAATATGTGTGTATGTGTGTGTGTCTGCGGCACTGTGTAACGTAAACGGGTATACTGTTTTTTTTTCAGCAGGTTTTCTAGCGGTGATTTTTAATATAAATGTGTTATCAAAATCGGTTCTGCCGTTTTTGAGGACAATATCGAGGGTTTTAAAAAAATTCTAAGTTCCTTAGGTTATTCTTATTTTGTTCATGTGGGCGCACATCTTTCCAACTTACCATATCTGCTTGCAGCTTGTTAACTTGAACGAAGTGAGCATAGCGTTTCACTTTCAGCTTGGACAAAAATTCTTTCGTATGTCTGTCCGGTCGCTGTCTATCCGTCTGTCCGTCTGTCTGGCTATTCCCCTCTACAGTTCGCATTCCTTAACCGATTCTCGTGGAATTTCGTTAGCAGATTCACTAATTATTGTATAGATTTATTTACATTGCCCTAAGCAATACTAAGCAATATTATGTACCTATTTAAAATTGTTTGTCTTACCAACTAGTTCGAATAAGTCTAAAGGAAAGCAAAGGCGACTTGAATTAAATTCCCCTGGTATTTGCTAGTATAATTTTATTACAGAGGACTGTTTCGCAGTGCTATTAAGATGACAAATGTTCGGTGGGCGGGCACCAGACGCTGATCTGGATATTACTAGAAAAAACTGGACAGAACAGAATTTTCCTCAGAATTATAGGTAGGCAATTACAGATTTAAAATTAATAAAATGTAGGATAAGTCAGGTAATTAAAAAAACACATAAAAATACCTAATGATGTTAGACTGTACATTTTTCAAGTGGTAATTTTGTGTAATCAAATCAAAATCAAAAAAACACGTTAAAAATTTACGAAAGATTTTGAAGCGATTACAATCTTTAGCAGTAAGATAGCCTACGTTAATTTTCGTTGACCTGCAACATAAAGGAGAGTTTTTTTTAAGTTTGACGTGTGTATCTTTGCGTCTGTCTATGACATCGTAGCTCTTAAACGGATGGACCGATTTTTGTACGGGTTTTTTTAGTCGAAAACTAGTTTAATCAAAATGGTTCTTAGCTAACTTTCATCAAAATCAGTCCAGCTGTTTTTGAGATATTGAACTTTTCTGGACTTAACTGCGACCTAAATGTTTGCAAAATTACCATGTCGTTTCGACACTGCTGCCGCCATGGTCACGAGTAGACTGAAATGGCGGGTCTTAGGTATCGTTGTACAGTGGCGCAAGTTTTTTTTTTTAATTCTTATTAATTGTTTTTGTTCAATTTGCACCGGCACCTCATCACACCGACACACAACACGTCAGCCACGTTAGCCAAACTTACATACATCTCGACGCCCGCACTGGCTTCCATACAGATTTCGTGTTCAGGAAAATAGCCCGTATGTACCTACCTGTTATATTTTTATTAGACTGCAATATTCTTCTCTGTGGGGAAAACAATAAAAATTCCTTAATGAAATCTAAGCAAACGCCCGCTGCGCAAACGCGTATTAAAGGGATCCAAATAAACATTGCGAAGTAATCAGTAATAATCCAATAAGAGTTTCGCACGTGCGTACGCGAACATTATTAATGCTTAGAGAATCCGGAATGATCTGTGCATAAAAAAGAGTGCCATCTTTAAGAACGAAAAAATGAGGTAGCTGTAACAAAAAAATATTACAGCCATTCGTATTTGTTACAATCAATTATGACATCTGAATACACCTAGTTGAATTGAGAAATGATTTTTGCCTGACCTGTGGGAAAACATTTTCACTATACCTAGTATGTACTTTTTACTTTAACTGACGTAAATAGCTTTAACATAAATCCATCAATACATCTTTTGACCTTTCTAAACCGGATTTTTCCTGTGATATTTAAAAATCTCAGCGTGGAATCTTCATTCCGTAAAACATCTAGTTGAAAGGTAAATCTGTCTGCAATCGAATTGAAACTGGCACTAAAGGAAACCTTTCAGACTTCCACAGCACCTCTGTAATTAAGAAAACGGAAACTTTCAACAAATTCTCGTAATGGCACTTTTAGTAGTTACCTAATGCTTATAAAAACACATTTTAGTGATAGGTAAATAAATACTAGTATTATAGTTACAGTTAGTTAACATAGTCAGTCACTTGTTTCTTTTAATTCTACTCCTACTCTTTTGTAGTGGTAGACGAGCCATACATGTTAGCTATTTGCTGCCGTACGAATGGGCCGGCTCTCGCAGAAAATCAGCGTGAAGCAACAGCACCCCTGATGCGTTTCGTTCGGCCAGTGAGAGTGCCGGAGGCCCGATCCCCCCCCCCCCTTTTCCTATGTCTCTTTTCCTCCTTAAAGGCAATGGGCTAGTGACTCTCTTGGGGTTGCTGGTTCTCATGAGTTAAAAGTAACCTTATTGATAAAGACATCATATTTGCAGCAGCTGCCAAAAAGATCGATCTCCATCCACAAGTTCAAAGAAACCACGAAACGCCGTTATTTCTTCAAGCGAAAAAATAATTAACCCAAAGGGTGGCTCGTCGCACCTAGTATGGCAATATGTGAAAATGGAAACCTCGCATATTATATTATAAGGGATTCAATAACCGCCCATGGGAACATCTGCTCGGTGAAATTGATCCACCGCGTTCCTCAGTACAGATGTCTTAAAACGACGATAACATAAAAAGTCACTTACGTTAAATCGCTTTTCGACGTAAAGCGTCTGATTCTCTAACTGCACTTATGGCAGATATGTTAGTTCAAGACGGTTTTGATGTTTGCGCCGATTTGAAAATAGAATTACGTAAAAATTTATTTAAACCCCCGACGCAAAACAGAGGTGTTATAAGCTTGACCTGTGTATGAGTATATCTGTTTAAGGCATTACAGCTGCCAAACGGATAGATTGTATTGTATTGTTTGGTTCCTGAATAAATGATGTTTTACTGACGGTATTCTTTGTGCGTATATTTATTATGTAGATTGGTATCCATGCCAAAGTTGATGCCAGTCTTGCAAGATTTGAAACGGACAACTTACTTAGATAGGAATGATGCATGTTAAATGAAAGCTTGTTGCTTGTTGAGAAAAACCTAGAGAGTTATTAGTGGTTACGTCAAGTCAAAGACTGAAATATTTTCCTTTTGCCGACGCATCCAACCCGCTCAAAAATGTCTGCAATATTCGTGCTTACGTGCGGAGCATTATAAATAGTCAGTAAGATGATCAGTCAAAAATGACCCGCCTGCTCGTTTGCAACCTCTTGTTATTTACCTATAATAATTATAAAAAGAATCCTACGGTGATGAAAAGTATAGTCAATGTCACATTTTAATGTTGTTCTTATTTAATTTAAATAAGTAGTTTCTAGTTTGTTTTTTGACTTGATTCATGTCCAATTTTTAACCGACTTCAAAAAAGGAGGAGGTTCTACGTTCCACTGTATTTTTTTTTTTTTTATGTTTGTTCATCGATTATTCCGTCAATTGTAGACCGATTTTTAGAATTCTTTTTTTATTCGAAAGGGTATACTCCTGAGGTGGTCCCATTGTCATCAAATCATGATCTGATAATGGGATCCTAGGGAAATCGAGGGCAACCCTCAAATTTTACAGGCACGTACTATGTGTTTCATATATTTTCTAAGGTTATTCAAGTATTTGCGTCTGGTAGTCATCATCTCATAATGATGAGCTGATGATGGAAGGCACAGCTCCTTAGCGGTTAGGAGTTGGAGGATAATACTGAAAACATTAAATCATTATTCGAAAGGGTATACTCCTGACCTTAGGCACGTATCATGTGTTTCATATATTTTTTAAGGCTATTCAAGTATTGCTGAGCTGATGATGGAAGGTACAACTCCTTAACGGTTAGGAGTTGGAGAATAATTCTGAAAATGTTAAATCAACGTAAACTTGTGAAATAAAAGTCTTTTAACAAAAAAGTAAAACCGCCTTCAAAAAAAAAACCTTAGGAAAAAAACGTAAAACAATCCTCTAAAATAATGATAAATAAATAAATAAAATAAAATAAAATGCGTTTATTTCGGACAACAGAAACTAAAGCCTAAAGTTTTATGGCCTAGCACTAAGCAGCAGAAATATGAAGTCGGTGCTTCATTCAAAGAATATTCCGCTCGCACCGCACTGAATTTATATTTCTGCTGCTTAGTGCTAGGCCATAAAACTTTAGGCTTTCGTTTCTGTTGTCCGAAATAAACGCATTTTATTTTAGTTTTATTTATTTATCATTATTTTAGAGGATTATTTTACGTTTTTTTTCGAAGGTTTTTTTTGAAGGCGGTTTTACTTTTTTTTATTGGTACATTTTTTCAAACTGTTTCATAGCATTCCATGCCTCAACCTAATGCTGTCTGAAAATAGATTTCCCTGTTAGCTACATTGACTATTATTTCCAGTTAATTAACAGGTATTTATAGGCAGCTGAGCGCAAGCAATCTCTAACGACTGAATAAACTAAAGGGAAGTAGATGCAAACGATTACTACGCGTCGGTCGCCAGCAATTACTTTTAACGGGCAAACAAATGAACTCAGAAAAACAATTCCACCCAATAGATGTTAAGTACCTTAATATCTTTCATTGTAATCGATGTCTCAATACAACTAAGCCAAGCTGATCCTTTAAGAGTCCCTTACAAATTGGACAATTTTAATTAGACGCGAGGCGGGAAGGTCCGTTTTCAGGGTCCTGAAGCACCTTTATCTTTTTTAAGGGCTGTTAAAAAGATTAATAGAAGGGACGACTAGGTCATTGGATTGTATTTAGTAGCCTCCAGGGCTGAATAAAGCAATGTCTTTATTCGTAATGCTTCTGAAGTTAACAGTTACGCTCGATTAGATGCCGCGTTCGGCTGCTTAATGGTTATTGGAAGAAACATCTGGGTACATTCTCTGTGGGGCTCTGATTGGTAGCAATGGAGTCGATTTTCACATGTTTTGTACCGGACTAATCAGTGGGCTGATGGTAATCGGGGGAGGCTGTGCCCCACGTAATGAAATCAAAGATCTGAAGATTAGTCAGTGGCGTTTCGTCAGTTTACCCGTGATCATGATGCATGTAACTGCGTTGGAATATCGGGAGCTCATCAAACCTATAAGATAATTGCGGTAATATCCCTTTTTCATTATGTCTAAATAAAAGGGATTTGAATGCAGTTTTTTTTTACTTCCCGCATACGAGGGGTTAAAATGTTAATCGATAGTTTACAAGATGTTGTTAACATTTTCTAGGTTAAGTATATATGTCACAATGTTCTGTTTTTCAATAAGGTTCATGTTAATCTTAGCTACTACATCTATACAATTTATCTATATTGACCCTGCAAAAGCAACTAATTTGACAGTTGACGAATATACAGACGCTGATGAGATTGCTTGGAGTTTCACGGTAGATGATGTATTTTGTAAACTGTAAGTTTGTTGAATAAACTGTAAAGTCCTATGTATGTCTGTTCTATGTATCTTTTTTATTTTACTTAGTGTTTTTTAACCCACTTGTTCCTCACCTTGATGGTAAGTGAGTAGTTAATTTTATGTTACATAATTTGTGTAACTTTTAAGTACTTTTAGGTATAGCCAATGTTATGAAAGCTGTGTTAGTTTACCATCTAATAGCACGTACCTCAGTTGTTGTAAAACGACAATTTTTCGTGATAAAAACTCGATTGGAATCTTGAATAAAGTATTTTTTCGAGAAACCAAGTAATTTTATTTTATTTTAGCAAATCCTTCCAAAGCAAGGGTTTTTTATGCAGTATTTTTCCCATTCCCCTTAAAAACGTCTGAATCAGATAATACCGTCTGTAATTTGCAAACCCTGATCTGTTTTTATTGTTTTTTCTCTTAGAAAAAATCGCTTAAGATAATTGAAGCGATATCTTTGTAAAATATCTAAATAAGTAAGTATTATAAATAGTAGCTCAAGTCAACATCATGACTGTAATGAAGAAAACAAATAACTATAATATGACTTTTAGATCTTATGGTGTTTATTCAATAATAAGTTACGCCACAAGAATGCAATGTAGCTTATATATCGTTATCCTACGCAAACTATAAAAATGTCATTTTTAAAACAAGCTATGTTGTCGTCTTCACTTTTTGTTGTCTGTACGTGTACCTACTGTCATCCAACTTACATAATAATTATTATACTATAGATTATATTCGAGTCGATGCCATTAACCGTTGCAGAGTTCCCTCTTGTGGACACGACCCTGGACGCAACACCAGAACTATACTACCAGATTATTGCACTGTCACCGAACTTACATAAGTATACAACATTTCAAAGCAACATTGTTGCTAAATCGAACATCGGGAAGTGGGTCAAATTTAACTTGCAAGATTTGTCCCGAACACACATAATACATCTATACTAAACAATACTTCTATAGTAATATTATGAATGCGAAAGTAACTCTGTCTCTCTGTCTGTCTGTTTCTTACCTCTTCACAGAAAACCGCTGCACTAATCTAGATGAAATTTGGCAAGAAGGGAAAATTTGAAGGGGAAATTTATTCGGGAAAATTGTAGTTATAGCTCCCACGGGACAGCGATAACCGAAATCTACGCAGACGAAGTTGCGGGCATCAGCTAGTATTATATACAAACATTGCATGCAAGCTAGATAAAAGCTTGTGAAAATTACAGTTTTCCGTTAGATAGACTTCTGTGTACTTGTCATTCGTCTTATGTACAACAGTGAAAATAATCGATTCATTGATTATTTTTGTTGTGTGTTGTTGTTTTGTTTGTTTTTGTTGTTAAGGCATTGAAAAATTCGTTAGGTACACCAACGTTAAGTATAGCTTAATTGGTGGAGCGTGGTACGGATTACCGAGGTTGCTGGTTCAAGTCCAGCTGCTTCACGGATTTTTCTTTGCATTGTCATTGTATGTTTTATGTACAACAGTTCTTCCCGAAGAAAATAATACACTAAAATCATTGAAATTTTTCACAGCAAAACAAAAACGAAGCTCAATAATTTCAATTTGCTCCAACCCCTTCACCTAACGACAAAACTAACGGATTATGACCCACCATCGACCCAAAACGCCTTGATAACAAAGGGATAGGTACAATTCGGTGGCTTCCCGAGCGGGGTCAGCCCAGGTTAATACACTGCGCTGTATCGCTCTCACAGGGATGGGTAGTCGCAGGTAACTACATCATTAGGTACAATTGAAGACAGTAAAAAGGACGGTATACACAGAACTAATATAAAGAGGACAGAAATGAATCAATGTCACATGGACTGTTTTTTTTACCATCATGAAGAAACGATGTGCGTTGCTCCTCAATCGCAGTCGTGGCAGCTCAAAATAGTATCCAGTGCCCTTAGTGTAATCAAAAAGCACAAAAACGTCTCGATCGCGTTTGCGTTAAAGGGTCAAATAGTATGAGAATTGTTAAACGCGAACGCGATCGGGACGTATTTCTTGGCCTGGTCGGCGATTAGGTACACTAGGCGCTCTGAGCGTGCTAGCCCATAGCTGCAACGATAAGTGACTGCACAAGCCTGTAATGCCGATACCTAGGCGCTTTTAATTTAATCTAACCATAGCTTTAAGTTACTAACTTCTAACACTACGGGTCCAAAGTCCTAAATAAATGATTTGTAATGTCGCCAATTCTTCCTCTCCACTTGCTATTTAACGCACACACGTAATCACGCACACAATTACTAGTGTGATTACATAATGTGGATGAGTTTCCGCAATTAAAAATGCAGCAAAACAGGATTCTAGAACACTGTACCACGAACCACGAGTAATACTCATATACCGAGTCAGTTTACGCACTTTCTTGTGTTGTGTCACGTACAAACGCGCCAACAAGGTTGCGCGACCATGCCACTTCTATTCTCTTATTATTAGTTCTGTGTCTGTATACAAATTTCATTCGTTTTGAAAGTAATGTGAAAGAAGGGTATTTTTGCTGTTCCCTTTTGGGCGGAAAGTAGGTGTTCGTTAGGTGTTTATTAATTGATATGGTTATAACTGATTGTTGTAAAATTTTGTGTGGGTACAGGTTCGAAAAACAAGTACCTTGTTTAATTATAGATTCGTTTTTGTTTTTTCTTTTTTCAAAATAAAAAAGTTCAAAAATGACCCAAACTCCGTGAAGTTTTGTCATCAGATTCGATAATTATGTAGAAGTCCTTTGTCCATTCGTTTATAAAAAAAAAAAAAACGAAAAATGTGTTGTTTTAAAATAAGGTCACGAGTTCTCACAGAGCCACTAGGTTTCAAACCGACACGCAACAAAAATAAACACTGAACCAACCTTAAAACTTCGTCTATCAAAGTAATGTAATTTTCGTGTTCCATTTGTAATATTGTCCTCAATTGCACAGAAAGCCAAAATGAATGTCGCCTGCGGGACCATAAATCCTTAAATATTAAAACTGTGCGCTGACCATAGAGCCAGCAAGGGGAGAAATAATGAAGACATTCATATTGTTTCAAAAAGGGTTTCTTTTGTGGTGATTTTGTAAATAAAAGTTTTCGGTATATTTTGGAAAATACAAGAATTTAGAGTGTCTAATGAAGAGTTGTGTAAACTGGCTGTGGTCGTTTAAACTGACGGTAACTTGTTTCCGAAACTTTTACATTTTAATAAGGTACTATTTAAAAGAGTGAGTGAGTATTCTTAAAAAGATTAAAGACGTCCAAAGGATCATTGAGCGTTTTTAATTTGAGCTGAATTGGTTTATTGTGAAGTCACCATAATATTTTTATAATAGTTGACTTAAGTTCCGATAGTCATGATCTCAAACCCAAAATTTTATTGCAAATTCGCTTGCATTGATAGCGCACCTTGATTTCTTTTCCGATCTACAGTTGGCCGTCATTAGCTCCGATTTCTCGCCCCATTCTCGAACCGAAAAAAAACATCACTAGCTCAAAGAAACACACCTGCCTGCCTGGAGCCGAATAAAAAAAACATACCGACACTTTCACAAAAAGCTGTGATATCCTGGTGGTTTGACCTATGGCCTCTCAAGCAGAGTGTCGTGGGTTCAAACCCCGGCTCGCACCTCTGAGTTTTTCGGAATTTATATGTGCGGAATTACATTTGTAATTTATCATGAGCTTTTCGGTGAAGGAAAACATCGTGAGGAAACCTGCACACACCTGCGAAGCAATTCAATGATGTGTGTGAAGTTCCCAATCCGCACTGAGAGGAGGCCTGTGCCCAACATTGGGACGCAAAAAAAAGGCCGGTGATGATACCGACACTTTGTACGAATGTAGTCCTTGAACACTGGCCGGCAAGCTCAGGCAACTTGATCTCTAGCCACCCCCTCTAAATCTCTTAACGTAAACAAACATGATTGTACCAAGCTCATCAGCACCCTTTAAACGCATCAACTTGATCCCCCATACAAAAGGCACTTATTAATTCGTGTGTTACTCGAGACTGAATCACGTTTGCGTCGTTTGTTCAGCTAAACGATCTTCGTAATTCATCACCCTACAGTGTCACTGAAGACAAAGGAATAGGGATTGCCTCTTAATTTGTTTCTTTGAACTCTCGTTAAGGTGATGAACTTGGAAAATATAAAATTTCGCGACATTTCATTGGGTTTCATTTGTGTAAATGTGATATTGTTGGGTTTTCTTTGAGTTAGTAATGAAGTGTTTTTTTTTTGTTTTCGGGGCGACAGTGGGTTGAGGAAACTAGAGCTCCTAACGATCACGAAAACAGTGCATCAATGCTAAAGAATTTGAAATAAAAGACTTTCGAATGTTATTTCATTTGACAACATTCTCAGGCCTGAGTACGAATATTGGAATGCTGCGTAACGTAAAGTTATCGTATCGAAATCGAGAAACTTTAGTTCCATTGTCCTATTCTCTCCAGATCCCTTGAACGTTTTCTGCTCATGTCCGAACCTAAAAATTATATTTATATCAACAACTAGGCACTCGCCTAACACAACGAACTTTAAATCAACGATTGTCAAGTTTTTTTTTTGTCGTCGTTTGATTGTCGTCGAAAAAACATTTTGACGGCCACATCATAATTATACATACGAACGTATAATCGCCACCTTTCTCAAACCAAAACGTACCTATGTAAGGCCTCCGAAATAGCGAATGTACGCTTAACCCTCCCCCCCTCTCCTGTGTACGCTTAAAAAAGATAATGCACACTTTTTTGTCACAGCAGGAAAAATTCATCAGGCACCTCCCCCGTACTTCGTTTATAGGCTGCGAATGCATTTACCTATACCATCAGAGCTATAAGGGGGTTAGTCATATTTTTCGGTTTTCTATATTCTTGTTTCAGAATGAGTAAGGGTATCATAAGATCTGTTTAAATCTTTGTTTATTGGTACGTTCAAACAAGAGCAAAACTTCACGAAGTTGGCTCGCCATTTTGGCAAACAATAGTTTTGTTTACGGCTTTGGCGAAACACCAATACATATGTCCAATGTTTTTATTAGCTTGGATATTTTAGTGTTTCTCAAAGTACTAAGGAACTGCAACAGGTGGAGTAAATGGTGATAAATTTTAGCGGAATTTTTCCACCAGTTATAAAATTTTAAGTGTAATCGAGTGCAGTTCTGTTCAAAATGTACGCTTGCTTCGGCGCATTACTTCTTTTCATCTTCGATTCACTTATTTTGAAGGAATAAAATGACTAAGATTTCCACTCAATTTATACATGTAATTTAGCAAATACGAAACACGATTATATTATTTGCATTTTGCATAGAATTAAAGATAATTTAGCTTTACTTATTAAGGTTGCCAAGTTAGAGCATTTCATACGTTGTTTATATACTTACGCAGAGTTACAGACAGACGCATATCGTGAGCTTAGCAAATATGATCCAGTCCTTTGAGTTCGCAACTTTTAAAAATTTAAACAATTGATGCTGAAACCAAACATCAGATTGCTATAAAAATGGAAACAATACACTCGTTATATATGGTGAAACATTGTTGCTCTACAGCCATCCATTAAACTTTATTAAAACCGAGTTGTGGATTGCCGCTTCAAGAGAAAATCGAGATTATTTTAGTACCTTCGTAAAAATTGCTTATGTTTGTTTTAGCCACAGTTTGCTTATTTACTTTCATTATTTAGGTAAATCAGATAAGACATAATCAGAACGGGATATTGACCGCCGGGTATTGTTACGGTCGTGGCAGTGCGCGTAGTCGCCGCGCAAGACTGCGGGTAGACACAGACCCGAGTACGAACATTCAAAACCTGCGTAACGTATAATCGAGTAATAAACGTTATCGAGAAATTTGTATGACGTTTGGAACAGCGCCCGCCCGTGAGCGTATTTGGAACAAAAATTTTATATGAAGTTTCTCGATTTCGATATACGATAACGTAACGTTATGCAGGATTCGTAAACTTCGTGCTCGGCCTACAGAGACCGGCGGTCTGCGCAACAATAGCGTCTACCCGTTTCGTCTATCAGTCTACCCATGATCACGATGCATGTAACTGCGTCGAAATATCGGGAGCTCGTCAAATCTATAATTTAATCGCGGTCAATATCCCGTTCTCATTGTCTTATGTAATAAATCGCGAATCATTATACACTGTTATCTAAATTGATGCTTTAACCCTGGTTAGTGGTTACTTCTAGCTGCTTACAAAAGAGTGTCGGAATCTGCTTTCATTTATTTTATCTCCTCATCTACTAACCTAACCACCGAAGCCTTGTGAAATTGAGTTTAATTTCATCCTCTCACTGACATTAAAAAACTGTTTCTTTTTTCAAGCAATACAGCTACAGTTCTTGATTCAAGTTATGACAAGAATGTTAGGTAACTTTTCATGTTTTATTATGACATGTAGGTACACAATATTGTGTTGTTGTTATCGTGTTAGGAAATTGTTTATTTTTTCAATCTCCTCCTTTTTATGACGTTATTTGAACAAACATTACAATACAGCTTATTGTCTACTTTGCCTATTTTTTTTTGCTATTTTATGTGTACTATTTTGTGGTGTTCAATAAAGAATATTCGTATCTGAATCTACTTGTTTTTGTTAACTAGCCTCAAACACAGGATTTCCTAGTTCAGACATATTTTATTAATGTTTTTGTGCTTACTAAGCTACTTTGTAACTCATTAACTTTTTGAATTAATAAATTTAATAAAATCTTATTTCATGTTGAAGCTCTCGTTCCTCTTCTCTGGTTCCTTCACGTATAAATTGTAACAAAATATTTAATGACCTACAAACTTTGTAACATTCTCTGGCCGATAAAATGCCAATAACCAGCGAACGTACTCAATAGTAAACTTTTTATAAATGTCAAAACGATGGTTTAGTATAAAGTTTGTATTGAATTACCACACCATGACGTCATAATTAATATTTCCAGCTTCCGCTGATCAAATTGATTCCTTTTAAATAAGAGTATATGTCTGTCTGTCAATGTCTCCGGAACGCGTGGAGGTAGCAAGTTGAACATAGGTAATATCAATACTCAAACCTGTAATCCCTCGAATCTTTGAAAAAATCACACTTCTAAGTCAAAGGGCACTTCCAGTTTTCCAAGATACCTGAAATTTGGTATGAAATTAGCTTTTATAATATCACGAATCACGACCACTTCCAATCAAATTTTTGTCTGTCTGTATTATGACCAATGGCCAATACAAAATGCGCTCATACTCGGGAAAAGCGGGGATAATCTACAAGACTCGATTCCCGTGATAGACTTTATTTGAACACCAACAAATTTTGCACAAATGCACGAGTCCGATTTGCACTTGTCCGGTTTTTTTTACATCAGTCAACTACTTAATTATAGGACTTGTAGGACCATACTCCTAGTTGTAATAGGTCCAAGCTCCATATCAAGGTCGTATGTACGAACACTTCCTTATAGGGCGATGATGAAATTTTATTCTTATTCACGACGGCGAGTAAGGGATAAAGGTAATGCTCTAACCACTCCTAGTTGATGGCACGATATCTATCAAGGAGTTCAGGTAATGGCAGGGAGTTTGCCGCAGCTCCCGAGTACGTCTTTTTTGTTTACTATTATAGGCTGTCAGGTCAATGAACCGGCACCCTATGGGTAACTTGATAAGAAATAAATAGACAGCCTACATACGTACCAGGGTAGCATTTTTGGAGGGGAAAATGTCTGTGTTTTACCAGGATGTCAGGTAAATTAAAATGTTGGGTAATTACTCAAATCGTAAAAAAAAAATACTGTCGTCTAAAAAAATTAAAGGGAACATCTTTGGACTAGGGGTTTGAAGAAAGTGTTATGACCTGACATAACAATACTAAAAGTTTATAGTTTAGCATTAATTATTGACGGACCATGTTGCGGATACCACTTTATAAGGTAATTGTATTATTCATTAGTGTCATAGATCCTATTGACGAAGTCATGTGCTGATTTTCAGTTTGTCCATCACATCTTATTTTTTGTGATTGGTTGTTATTATTAAATAAAGCATACATACGCACTGTCTTCGTAGCTTTACTCTCAAAACGTGCAGCTGAAACATACCTATTCTAAAGGAGAATATTTCAGCGAGCAAGATGGCAGCTAATCAATCATACCCATACGAAGTGCACTCAAGTGCATTCACGCAAAGACAAACGGGAAAAATCACAAATATGAAAATATTTTCTCACACGGATTCTGAGTACCTGCCAATAAGAATATTGCGAGATGCACAGTCTTACAAAAATAGCAAAAATAAAGGCCAGTTTACTGTGGAACTAATTGAAGAGGATAATTTTTAATGATGGTAATAAAAGCCATAACAAACAGCTGGTTCTGCTCATCGAAATTTAGCGCCATAAGAATTGTTCTCAACGCAATAAAAGAGGTAGGTAACTAAAACTAAAAATGTCTATACCGTACTGAAATCAACTTTTTTTAAATTACCATAGCTGGATTTACAAAATAATACTGAGCACAAATCACTGTAAATTATTTAAAATAGACTAAACTAGTGTATAAAACTAATCTAACCTTAGCCCATTGACTTACCAACATCATGGACTTCGGGTTAGCGCTTAAAAACGTCCGAAACAAAAGGTAATTTGCAAAAAAGACCACTAATCGAGAGTCAGTCAGTCCAAGTTTGGTCGAACGACAGTGCTATGACGTATGGCTGTCATCGAAAAACGCTGTGTTGTGCACATTTTTCGTGAATTTTGTACTAGACCCAAAGTCCATGGTGTTAGTAAGTCAATGCCACCCGCCCCTCCCTCCTCATCTCGGTTGCTACACATTTTGCACCAGAAGGCTCGTACATTGCCGCCTCGAATAATAGTGTTATTCTTTGCCCAAAATAGCTGCCAGAACATACTGAACAATTTAAATCATCCCGAACTAGCCAGCCCTATATAGGTACTCTGAAAGACGAGGTTCTTTATCATGCCGGATTCGCAAATATTTTTGGCCTTAGTAACACACCACTTGATTTCGTAAAAAAATTAAGCACCAACTCAATTGAATCCAGAACAAAAGACTGGACGTTTAGGATAAAACCGACATTTTTTTTTCAATCTTTATTAATTAAAAAGGCTTTTGTCAAACGCTGACAATGTCCGCCCCGTACATTCGAGTGCACAATTAATAAGTAGACAAAACCTACGTGTGAAACAAGTTTGTGAGTAGGATGACACAGTGTTCTTCTCTCTAAGGTGACTTCTTATTCCAGAGTCAGTTGAAAATACTTCTGCATTCCAATACTTTGCAAGTCCATGAAATATTTCAAACCAACATCTCGTAGCGTTTCCTTGAAATTCAACGTCTATTCGAAAATATGCTTTCATCGTATTTTAATTTTCTTAGAGTGGCGTATTCGCACGGCGAACCAAACCTCTTAGTATATTTCTCTCGATCCATCAAAGGCATGGCAGATCGTTCGTTTCCCCTAAAAATTTCTTGAAAATGTTTAGTGTTTTCTGCTCTATTTAATAGTGAGTGAGATTCACTGTAGTTTATTTTTAGTACAATGTTTCTCGAATGAGAGTGTGAAATAGTGTTAGCTATTTTTTAAAATTTAAATACTATTACGACTAAGTACTGACTACGTAATGATGTAGGCACATAAAATTCAATCCGCGTGAAAAAATCATACAACATCTTTTGGTAAGTTTGGGAAACACCGCAAACATTTAAGGAATATCAAAAATTACCACCAAACTATGAAAAAGTAATTATCGACTAAACGAAAATGTTTGTTGAGACTTTCAAAATGAAAAACGGTCATTCACTTCTTCTGTGCTAACGGTATTTTTTTAGCAAAACCTAACGCATTTCCGCGTACGGTTTTTACAGCAAAAAGTGTGACAAAATCCCTCAAAAGTCGACGAACTAGGCCAAAGCCAGTTAACCCGCACACACTGTCATGCTAGTTTGCGTTTGCAGCCACTACATCAATGTCACGTTGCAGTTTTTGCAGCTAATATCAACTCTATAATGCAATTTTTGTGTTACCATATCCCCTGTGGCAGCTTAAAGGTTACGTTTATACGAGGTTGCATAAATCAGGTTAAGTTTAAGTAATTGTTAGAATCAGGCGTTATTTATTAGCCTTTGACATTATTTTTTAGTAAGTATTGTTTATTTTTGCCCAAAGATACGGTTGCCGTCCACAGATACATTTTTGCCGTCCATAGGAACGAACTGTAGTACCTAAGGACAAAATGAGTAATTTTTAAAACATTTCTGTATCTTTATTTTTAATTTTTTACTAACTGAAAACAAAGCGATGATTTTAAAAGAGCGTTTATTGTACATTTTATAAAAATGAACTTTGTTTACTTTAAGTTCAGTGTAGTGTTTTAATACAACAATAATTTGTTTGATCATTTACTAGAGAAATTTCTGAGCCGACCACTTCATGTAAGATAGCAACATCTCCCCCTCCACTGAGACACGAATGAATACATGTCTCAAAGACTCATCATACATTTTGACGACCGGATAGCCTAGTGGTTAGAGTCCCTGACTATGAAGCTTGAGGTCCTGGGTTCGAATCCCGGTCGGGGCAGATGTTTGTATGATGAATACGAATATTTGTTCTCGGGTCTTGGATGTTTAATATGTATATAAGTATGTATTTATCTATATAAGTATGTTTACCCGTTGTCTAGTACCCATAGTACAGGCTTTGCCTAGTTTGGGACTAGGTCAATTAGCCATGGTAACTTTTTATATATGTATGGAAATCTCAAAACCATTTCGAGAAACAAGCTTTCGGTACAGTTTCTGTATATCAGATTAAAAAAAAAGTCCTACATTATAAAGATATTCGTTGAAATGGTTTGACCTTCAAATGACCTTTCTGTGAGTCATCAAACGCTTCATGGATAATGATTCCTTTGGCTTATTAAAAAAAAATGACTGACGTCTGTCTAGTCTATATCAAACACAAACTCAAACATGACATTGACGTAGTCGTTTCGTTTTGTAGTTTGTTTGTTTATTTGTTATTTAAGCACAAAGAGTAAAACCAGCAGCATTTTGTCCTCTAACGGCACTGAAAATGGCAAAAAGGACGGCTAATTTCGAAAAAGCCGATTCTCGCAATTTGCCACAAGTGGACAATGTCATGATACTTACTGGATTTCATGGCGAATTCTAGCAACCACAACATCGCTGAAATAAGAGGAGCTAAAGCAAAATAAAACAATATTATAATAATAATACAATCTAATTTATTAATTTATTCGAGTACTCAACGGTCAAGACTTTATTGTTAAACATTTAAATGATCTTCACAACAAAACTGCTAATAGTTCTTGAAGTATTTTTGCTTCACTTCACGACACCATTCCTCTCGCCGTCGTTCTGGGATTGGTACGAATAACAAACCCGGGTTATCCCTGTTGTTATTCGGACATAAAGGGACGAAACACTCGTAGCCTTCCATTTCAAATAAGTTCAGTTAGTGTTAGTGATTTTAATTTTTTTGAGGTTAGCCGTCCGCGGTCGCGGTGGCGTTAACACCTTGACGTTTACTTTACCATAGACTTTACTGTATTTTTTTTTTTGTGCAGGCGAAGACTACACTATCCATTATGCGTTTGATGACGTCACGTCAGCAATAAATTAATATTTATTTTTAATGTACATAGGATTCATTAAATACAAAAATACCGAAATCGGATTCTTAAAATAGTCTATATTTGTCAAATAAATTATAAAAACCATACAACAAAAATATGAAGCATGACCAATTGGTGTCAAATTGTCTCATGATATTTATTTATTATTATTTATTATACATCACCACCATCTACACTACAAGCTGACGCGTTTCGGAACTCCTAGGTATTTACAAGCCTATTTTCAAAGTACCAAAATCTGTTTGGTAAAGGCAAGTACGCCCTCCGATCTGACACATTTATCCCAAAAAGCCTTCCCCTAAACTCTTAACGTAACAAAATTAAATGATCCGCAAAGCATTCAGGAATCAATCCTTTAGCAATATCAAACACCTTTTCTTAATACAGAATATACAAGTCAAAAGGAACGGAAGCGTTAATACAAACGTATTTACGGCGAACAAACAAAACAGCCTGAGCTTGAATAAATTTGTTTAAGATATTTGTGAGCGGGTTGGCAGTACTAAGCGGCTGAAAAATGGCCGACGAGCGAAGTAATAAAGCCAGGGAAATCGATTGAAAGAAATTACAGACTTTGCCTTTACAGAAACGATGGCGGGTTTAAGACAAAGTTGCGTGACACGAGATACATTTTTTTAAGCCCCCACGCAAAATGGACGTTATAACTCTACCTGTTCGTAGCTCTCAAACAGATGGACGGACTTGAACGTGTTATTTTTTAACAGGCAGTTAATTAGGCCGCATTCGCTTGGTTAAGTTTAATTTAAGTTTCATCAAGTATATGTATAACCCGGTAATTTTAGACTATGAAATAAAACTCTGAATCAAAATATTTTACTTATATGCAAATTGTCTTATAGCAAGTCTTTCTATTTTATATGACTAAATGAAATTAAAATTATGTAAGTAAGTAAGTAAGTAAACGCTTTATTGTACAGAAAATAGAGAAATAAATACAGGTTACCAACAGTGAGATACAATTAAATGTTTACAATAAAAAATAAAGAGGGTCGAGCACGACTTTTCGAAACCTGCGTCACGTAAAATCGAATACTAAACATTGTCGAGTTTGTCTGACGTTTGGAACAGCGCCCGTCCGTGCGCGTATTTGGAACTAAAATTTAGTAGGTATGAGGTTTCTCGATCTCGATACGATAACCGTAACGTAAGTCGTGCATTCGTAAAGTCGTGCTAGACCCTCTGTTAAATGTCAACTTACCACTCACGTAATTCGCCTATACGTCGCTTCGAATAGTCCGTTCAATCGTCATTAGGTTATAAAGCTAATTAATTTTTTATGCGAAAGTGGTTATTATGGTTACATTTTATGTATAATGTGCTCATTTATATCACGTTACGGCATTGGAGCGACGACCTAGTAAAGATCGCGGGACCGCGGTGGATGCGGAAAGCACAAGACCGGTCAGAGTGGAGAGCCTTGGGGGAGGCCTATGTTCAGCAGTGGACGTCTTTCGGCTGACATGAATATGACAACGATTGGTTATGCTTTCGATCATTGGATGCGATTCTACGTGCACATCGCTTAAATAGCCTAAAACTAAATTTTCTAATTTTTTGTTAAAATTTAAACGGCGGATTTAACAAGTGCTATTCCAGAATGTCAAGCTGACTAAATTTAGCCGGGTTTTATCCGTATCCTAAAATTTCTAAATTAATTTGAGCGTGTTGCTACTTGAAAAAAATAAGTGAACGAATGAATGAATGAAACTTGTCAAAAAGTATGGGATCGTATTTTCTTAAATTTGAATGGGCAACATTTAGAAAATGGCTTCTGGCATCGTGTTTAAGCTGATAGCCTTGTAGCCAATGCTTCATAATAATAAAAAAAACTATCCTTGAGGAAATTGTCTTGAAACTCCTGGGTCGTGTTTTGTAGGGCTGCAGGTTGCAGTTCGCGGGCGGAAGCCTCATTCTATCACCTATCGTTAGAAAGAGACTTCCGCTTGTAGATTGTGAGTTGTGGTTTTATAAAACACGGCCCTGCACTGCCCTCTCTTTTTCCAGTCTAGTCACTGGGAACTTGATCCACTGTGGGGTCAAGCTTTCTAATATTACAGGACAAACAGCTGCCAGATTGCGGCTTATTGTTGGTTGACTTTGAGCCAGAATATTAATTTCCCTACCTACAGCAGTCTGGTAGTGGTAGCTACCATGGGCAAAAAAGTTCAATGCTCTCAAAACCTTTCAATGTGGGGGCACCGTCCCCACTCGCAGCGCACCCCCTGCACACAAAAGTGTCCACTGCGTGTTGGCCATTATTCCGCGACAGCCTAAACAATTTCCGAAACTTCTGCTCGGACCGGTCAAACGGGTTGGATTCATCTCGCAACCTCTTCAAATATTTTTTTTCACCCTCACCCTCGTCTTCGGCCACCAGAGCAGTTATCACATATTCGTCACCCATTTCTAATGGATAGTATATTAAGGAATCGATTAAGCACAACTTGATTTTAAGCAATTGTGTTTTAAATGGGACTATTTTATTCGCCGCTAAAATTAGGCAGTTTAGTTTGACTTTCGCTTAAAAAGGACATGTAAAGAATAGCATTTAAGCAGCTAAACCTAAATTGAATAGACCGCCTAAATTAAGAAACGTCAGATTCAAATTAGCGTTGTCATTTGATTATGACAGCCGCTCATAGAATAGCAAACGGACTTAGCGACGCCTAAATAAAATTAGGAATTTTAGCGGCCGCTGTGGAATCGGGTCCATTATCTATACGAAACTTAAATTGCCAAGCAGGCAAAATTTTACTTGCAAGACAAATTGACAGACAGACATCAGGACAGATGAAAGAAAATAAAAGCTTGTGAAATAAATACGCCCATAATAGTACATTGTGTATTAAGGGCGGTAAGTAAGGATTTACGTACGAGGATCTAGTAGAAGCCCGAAGCCGATGATTGGGGGCTTTCTGAACCGAGGTTCGTAATCCCGTGCCCGTGAAACATACAATGTTTTTCATAGCACTTGCAAGGAAAAAAATAAACGGTAAAAAAAAAAACTTCAACATTCTTTTTTTAACGATATCATTCGCTACTTTGTTACATTTAAATTTCACTCTGTTTTTTAAAAAAGTGTCCTCATTTCACAAATCAAGAACTAATGTTATATTTTCCAAGAACCTGAAGTAACCTCCTTCACGCAGTGCTGATAGGGTCGTGTTGCAGTAAATTACAGCCCTCGGGCGTTATGACAAGGGAAAAGCCAAGAGGCTTTAATTTTATGCACGCTATAATATCATTGTCAAAGAATATAATTATATAAGTAAAATTAAAAGACACAGACACATTTGTGCACAGTAAACGACCTCGTGGTCTATGTGTGCGTTTCGGGACGCGAGCGGGGGCGAGCGCGGGGCGTGCGGGGTGTGGAAAGCGGACCGCGGTCCACCGAGCCACAGAAGCTCAGCTCAGAAGCCCAAGAAGGAATATTCGAGTCCAGCGTAACGTAATCGAGTAGTAACGTTATCGAGAAAATTTGTATGACGTTTGGAACAGTGCCCTCCCGTGAGCGTATTTGGTACTAAAATTTAATATGAAGTTTCTCGATGGGAATACGATAACGTTACGTTAGGCAGGATTCGAATATTCGTACTCGGGCCTCAGCTCGAATCAATTCGTCGCGTCGTTCGCTCGTGCCGAACACAAGGTTACCGACGAGCGAGTTACACGGACACAGCGGTGACGCACCTGTGTCATTGTGACGTAAACGCATCACTAAATCCGTTCACCTGATTGGTGAATTGTTTGCAACTGCAGTTTGCTGTTTAATACAAGTAGTGCTGCATCGAGGCACCCCAGAACACTATGTCTAATCAAGCCATGATAAGACATTGAGGTACGCTGAGCAATGCGTGGGCTCTCAGTGGGTATTGAAATCGGATTACGCCCACTAAACTGTAAATGGAAGCGGACGAGAACACAGTTGCTAATTAAGAGAACACAACCATGCGTGAAAATAATTGGGAGAACTTATATCGACATAATATATACATAATATATATAATACGAGTAAAGAGTTTATTGATTTGTATGGGAACTGAGCGTGTAAGATTTTGCATACGTAGTAATATTTCACTATACATACACAGACACACAGATGCACAGACCAACAGATACATAAATACACATGTCAAACTTATAACACCCCTCTTTTTCGTCGGGGGTTGAAAATAAACATAGGGTCAGTGACCATTCTCAGTCATTGCAAAATATCGCTGAACAGTTCTCAAAGCGCACTTGTTGAAGATAAAACTACGCATGTTGGAATCATTATCATCATATCAGCCGGAAGACGTCCACTGCTGGTGCCTTTCCGAAGGATCTCCACGACGATCGGTAATGTGCTATCCGCAGCCAATGGCTTCCCGCGATCTTTACTAGATCGTCTGTCGATCTTGCGGAAAGCCTACCAACACTTCATCTTCCGGTACGCGGTCGCCACTCTAGAACCTTACAACCCCAACGGCCACCAGGTTCTACAGGCAATGTGTCCAGCCCACTGCCACTTAAGGTGAAATTTTCTGCGCTATATCGGTAGCTTTAGTTCTTCTACGGATCTCCTAATTTCTGATTCGACCTCGCAGGGATACTATAAGCATAGCTCTTTCCGTTGCTCTTTGAGCGACCTTGAGTCTGACGTCGGAATTCCACGTTCCTGTTCTCAGTTCTTATTATTAGCATGATTTTAAAAATCAATCAAACCTTGTCGAAAAATAAACAATAGGTAGGTACATCCGGTCAAAGCAATTTGAATATAAACCAGAAATGACAAGAAAATTAAAAGCCTCCAAATTACGCTCACAATAACCGGCGAGCAAACTTCACGGAATTACTCAAATACATTTCCATAACATGAATTTTTAAAGGTACAATAAAAATTTAAGTGTTACTCTTATTAAGTTGTAAATTTAATGCGTTGTGAATGGAAAAAATTAAAAGGACATTCTTTGGGAAGCGCTAATGGATCTGGAGGGAATTAAATTTTATCAATAAAGTCATTTGTCGCTCTTTGTATGCCTAAACGACGCGACTATAATCAATTTTGTATTAGCTACTTTTTATGATTACATTTATTTTCACCTCGAATAAAAGTTCGATGGAATGGAACCTCTAGTAAACTGAACTAAGCTAAAGCAAGGCTTATTTGACGTAACAAATTTGGATGCCAAATTGGAAACGAGAAGACTGCTAAAACCATAAAATAGTTTGCTGTGCTGTGTAACTAATTATAATGGGATACCAATTTAGCTAGCCCCAAACCAAACAAAGTAATATACTACGAGGGCTGCCTTTTAAGTTCTGTCGTTTGCAAACTTCCCGTGATTATTTAAAGAAAAAACTAGTATCATCATAAAATATTTAAAATATATAGTAATAATATAAAAGAATGACTCGGATCGGCCGAACCGTTTCAGTACAGCGGCGGTTCAAAGTTGACAAGTCAGTTGTGAAAATGGAAATTTCGAAAGAAAATTTACGCGCGATAATTTTTTACAACTTCAAAAGGGGTTTAACGCGTCTTCAGTGCTTTGAAGAGCTGACTACGGTTTTTAATAATAAAGCACCATGCATCCGGACTGTGGAACGCTGGTATTTAGAATTTCTACGTGGTTGCTCTAGTCTTAGTAATAGGCCCTGTGAAGGCCGACCAAAAACAGCCTGAAGTTATCGGCGAGTTCCGAAAAAATAACCCGAGACGTCGTATAGTACTGCACCACGATAATGCGAGCTCGTACACCGCCCGGCAAACAATTGCGTTTTTAAAAGAGCAAAACGTCGAAAATCTGGAACACCCGCCGTACGTCCCAGACTTGAGCCCTAGTGATTTCTTCACTTTTTCAAAAATCAAGCAACGACTTCCTGGTCAACGGTACCGGACGCCTGAAGAAGCGGCTGAGGCATACAAAACGGCCATTTTGGAGACCCCGACTTCAGACTGGAATAAATGTTTCGAAAACTGATTACTTTGAAAAACAATAAATACCATTTGACTCTTAAATTGTCTTTAGTTTTTAACAAAAGACAAAACTTACAAGGCAGCCCTTGTATACTGCACTAATTCGCAGAGGAGCTAACTAATTTATAGTCCATTACTAGAAACTGGTTTAGTCAAGGCCTCGGGTGACACGTCGTAACCAGCAAAGTTCTCGAAACGACAAGAGTTTTAGTTGTAAAAGGATTACTTTATTTATTAAAACTTTTATTTCAATAATAACCATATCACAATACACAACTGACAGCAACTAGCTGACACTTCATTAAAATGCATTTTAAAATGCACATCCGCCACCACAATTGACTTTATTTTTCGCGTAAAGGTACTGGTTTAACCGCTACAAAATTGCCAGTCAATGAAAATAGGCGCTTTAATTTAAATAAAAAATAGGTACCCGAATAAAAATGTCCTTTTGGATTTCCGCTTGAATGCTCTGCCTGCCTATCACTTTCGGGAGTAGGTACAATTAGGTAAATTCTGTAAATTGAATGTAAATTTACTTTGGGAAACCAATATGACAGGTATTGCTGCTTACGAATACTTTCGTATGTGATGCTGCGAGCTAAGTAATCATCATCATCATCACCAGCCTTTTTACGTCTCTCTGCCGGGTACAGGCTTCCTCTCCGAAAGAGAATCCCAGTGCTGATTGGGCACAATGCTGATTGGGCCCAGTGCTGATTGGAACCTGTGCTGATTGGGAACTTCACACGACACCATTGAATATTTCACGATAATAACGATATTTTTCATCACCGAAATGCTCGTGATAAATGTAATTTCACACATGGATTCCGAAAACTCAGAGGTGTGAGCCGAGGCTCGAACCCACGACCCTTTGCTTGAAAGGTCATGGGTCAAACCACTGCACGGCTTGTAGCTAAACAACCATTTTGTTTTGGTGATTTGACTAATGAAGTTCATTATAATTATGCAGAAAAGTTGTGTTGTTGAGAACCTATAGAAGGGTAACTCAAGTTAAATTTTATTTCCTAAATTCCATTTAAGCACCTTTTAGTATTACAGCCGCCAAGTTTCAGAACTCACATAATAAAGGATTATAAGTTATCAAATTGCCGTCGCCTTCGAAGTACAGTAAGCGTCTTATCCTTACGACGTATTTATAATTTCGGATTGGAGTGTACGCCGACGATAAGACAGAGTCAACAGACGCGTACCCCATTTTAACAGTTGGAGTAGCTTTTTGTGTCAAGCAACAGTTAATGTGGTCGTTGGAAAATATTTAAAATGGTAATGAGGCGGTTGTATTTACGTTGTTCATGCTGATAAAAGTTTGAAGTTTGTCGATGTTAAAGTTTCTTTTTTATTATTATATTAGGGTACGGATATTCATAGCACGCTCGCCAAGACGAAAAACTTTGCTCACTCATACTTACTCATACTTAACTCATGCCTACTCATTAATTTTATTGTTTAATCGAAAACACCTCTAACGATAATTGGTTCTCGTTTAAGTTTTATTAAAATCTGTGCAGCCCTTTTTGAGTTAAAATAGTACGTACCTACCTGAGCAAAGCTAGAAAACTTTTCGAAGTTGTAGTTACATATTAAGTATAATGTGTTGCAGCAAATATTTTGATGGCAACTAACTGTGTATATTTTATAAACATTTAGTTGTTAATTTGCCTAGCAACTGTGTGGAATTTACCAACTTCAAGAGTTAGCATGTTTTTGCGTGAACAATTTAGGATACACATATTCTTTTTGTAGGGCTATTGATAATCCGTCAAAAGTTGCACCGGCTGCCAGTAGTTGAAAACACAAGCACATTCTTTTTATATTTTTGCTCATCTATGACAGTTTTCATGTTTGTCTTAAACGTTTACATAGTAAAATCATTACTAAATAACCTAGCCTGACCAACTTAAAATTTAAAACAGAAAACCCGACTGCAATTCCGGGAAACAATACCCTATGTCACTCTCACAACTGAGACAAATCTAATGACACCTCACAATATGTTGAAATCCGTCAAACGGATTACGCCGTCGAGCGTGCCAAAGAATTAGACATACATACATACGCCCGAAAAACTAAGCCCTCCTTCGGCAAATCGGGTAAAAAAGAGCAAATAGCAAACCGAGACATTTAGCAAAAACAATTTAGAAATTAACTTTGTAAATAACATCAGACCTCTAATTATAAAAATATCGCACGGCAACAAAATTATCGTCAAAATGTTTATATCGCGTGCGGTTCGGAATCAATAGCTGATATAAGCATCGGTTGTGCGTACTGACATTAAACAGTTTTCAGGGTTCCAACGGTGAATGTGAAAACTGTACTTTTAGAACTATAAATTGCCCGCGACTTCGTCTGCGTAGAATTCGGTAATCCCTATCCCGCGGGAACTATACAAGTTTCCGGGATGAAAGATAGCTTATATTTTAATCTAGGGTATAAGCTATCCCTATTCCAAATTTCATCCAAATCCATCTAGCCGTTTTAGCGTGAAGAAGTAACAAACATGCTCACTCACAAACTTTCGCATTTATAATATTAGTAGGATTTTTGTTCACCAGCGACCACACGTATAAATCTGTATTTCCATACAACACCGCCCTCACTGCTACATGAATCAACACAACGTCACACAGACTCAAATATCACCAACCACTACACTTACATAAATGAAAAAAAAAAAATTGCGCGTAGGTACGGTCAACAAACAATACTACAACCTTAATTCGCTGACATAACAGCCATGGGACATATTTTTGAGTGAGTTGCATGCACCCATATTGTTGCCCTGCGAAAATTCTCCTGTGTAAAACTACATTTACCCAACAAAGTAAGGAATTTACGGATCACAAAAAAACTAAAACCAGCTTTTTGTTAAATATAGTAAGTTTTCATTGGACTTCGGGAAGTTTATGAGGTCGCCACATTAAAAATAATGATACGCATTTAATGAATAGCTACTATGAAAAGTTACTGCTTCTTGCAATTTTGATTATGAAATTCTTTCAGCGCTGTCTGAGGAATTTTGTTTGAGTTCGCTTTTAAAAGCTTCAACATTTTTGTAAGCAAAAAACTGGTTACACACAATGTTCAAAGTTTTATTTTCGAACGGAAATTAAATTATTATTGCCGCAGCGTAACGAATTGAGCAGTTAATTTGCGACTTAATTAAATTTAATATTTGAAATTGCCCGATGGCTGCTTTTTAAAGGTAGTTGAACAGTTGATCAGAGGGTCGAGCACGACTTTACGAACGCTGCGTAACGTAACGATTCTCGTATCGAGATCTAGAAACCTCATACTAAATTATAGTTCTAAATACGCTCACGGGCGAGCGCTGTTCCAAACGTCATACAAGCTCGACAACGTTTACTATTCGATTTTACGTTACGCAGCATTCGTAAAGTCGTGCTCGACCCTCTGATATGTCGACTTTACCCCCTCTTAATTGAAGTAGATAATAGCTGCAACTTTATTTTCGACTCAATTTCTTCTCTAGTAGAGTCCCAATTAAATGACCGATTTATTTCGACTGGTGATTTCTAAGAAGAAAAAAAAATCATTATGAACAAATAACGAAGCCTAATGTTTCTCTTAACTTCAAAAAGCGCATCATCATAGCGCTATTGACACACGTTTTAAGTGACTAGTTTAAGTGGTTTTATTTAATGATGTTTGTAAAGATTCTGTTTTTTAGGGTTCCGTACCTCAAAAGGAAAAAACGGAACCCTTATAGGATCACTTTGTTGTCCGTCTGTCTGTCTGTCTGTCTGTCTGTCTGTCTGTCTGTCTGTCTGTCTGTCGAGAGTTTTTCTCTGGAACGCGTGGAGGTAGCATGCTGAAATGCAGTCCCTTGTAGCTGTGAAAAATCAAACTTCTAAGTCAACGCAATCAAAAGATACAGTCATTAAAAAAGTTGTTTCCATACAAATTGCCGTACCCTGAAAACCTAAAGGGTACTTCCACTTCCAGTTATCCTAGAAGCTTGAAATTTGGTATGAAGGTAGCTCTTATAGCACAACCACTCAAAAAGTCTCAAAATCTTAAATTTTTATGTCTGTCTGTACATTTTGCAGACTAGTATAAGTTGACCCCACACTGCGTACATTTTGCTTAGGAGCAGGGCTCTGCTAACGCTGGACTTTTAAAAACACTGGGGAAAAGTGTTAAAAATTTTCTACGGAACCCTCGTGCGCGAGTCCGACTCTCACTTGGCCGGTTTTTTTTTATTGTGTGAATTTAATTAGTTCTAGTCGGATAAATTGCCATTAAAGTTCAGAAAAAGTCATCTTCAGTAGCAACTGGCCATAATTTTTTTTCTATCCAGATTTATAATTTTAAAAGCAATTTTGTATAGCGACACTGAGTATGAATACTTGCAGAATGATCTTGGTAACAGTTCTGGCTGTATAAATTTTAGTTTGATTACGTTAATACCTATCAATACTATATTTAATTCTCTTACAGATTATAAATTAGCAAGTTGGTCAGATACAGTAACCCAATAATAGGTGATTTTTAATATAACATATTTTGATTTTTTTCTTTAAGAATGGAACTACAAAAAACGCTGCCGGCCAAAACTAAAGCCTTATACAATTTATTTTCAAAATGGCGCTTTCTTTAAACGCGGAGTGAATTAAACAATAATAGGTCCTTAAATCAATGCATTACTTGCAATCTGAGACCGGCTCAACGCCCATTCCGTGTCGCACCCTGTAACGACCGACTTCCCCGGTAATAAGGAGAGACCGCTAGATTAGAGAGGTATTGATGGATGACGAGTAGGTTGGTTATAAGTAAGTAAGCAAGTAAGTAAGTAAGTAAATACTTTATTGTACAAAACAAAACAGGATAAAAACACAAGTTACAACAATCAAATCAGACCGCTAGATTAGAGAGGTATGGATGGATGACCGAGTAGGTTGGTTATAAGTAAGTAAGCAAGTAAGTTAGTAAGTAAATACTTTATTGTACAAAAAAAAAAAAGTTTAAAAACACAAGTTACAACAATCAAATCAGACCGCTAGATTAGAGAGGTATGGATGGATGACCGAGTAGGTTGGTTATAAGTAAGTAAGTAAATACTTTATTGTACATAAAAACAGGATAAAAACACAAGTTACAACAATCAAATTCGAGTACAAGATCCATTTAAGGGATCTCTACCAGCCAACCTTTAAATGGTGGAAAGGGATAATTGACTGGGAGAGGGCTTGGGCTATAGTTCCCACGCAGGCCCAGTGAGGATTGGAAACTTCACACACATCATTAAGTTGCTTCGCAGGAGCTCAACGAAAAGCTCATGATAAATTACAAATGTAATGAAAACGGGATATTGAGCGCGATTACCTTATAGGTTTGATGAACTCCCGATATTTCGATGCAGTTGCATGCATCATGATCATGGGCAAACAAATAATGCAATTAAACGCGAATCATTTAAAACTGCTAATTACAAAAGTAATTTAATTCCGCACATGAATTCTGAAAAACTCAGAGGTGCGAGCCGGGGTTTGAACCTACGACCCTCAGCTTGAGAGGCCATAGGTCAAACCACTAGGTTACCGCGGCTTTTTATTTGTAAAAAGAACATTTCTCTTTTCTTTCAAAAAGAAGTTTCTGTAACAAAAACATTTTATTACAAACACCTACTATTTTTAACCGACTTCAAAAAGGAGGAGGTTCTACGTTCCACTGTATGTATTTTTTTGATTACATTTTGCCGGCTATACTAATGCAACAATCTGCGTATGTATACCAAATTTCAAGTCAATTCGACCACAGTGAACGTAATAATAATATTTATTAAAGAAAAAGAGAATTAGCTCTGAATAGTATTTTATCTACATAAACATCGGGAGGAAACCTGCACAGTATTGAGAAGCAATTCGTATGTGAAGTGTCCATTCCGCACTAAGCCCGCGTGGGAACTATAGCCCAAGCCCTCTCATTCTGAGAGGAGCCATAGGCCCAGCAGGAGGCATAGGCTGGGTATAGACTCAGCAGATTTTTCATCATAATATTTTATCCAAAGCAAGCGAAACCGCGAGCTAACCGCTGATGAATGAAATAATACAATTAGCTAATTAAAAAAAAGGTTCAAGTCAATCATGTCAATCTCAAAGCTCGAACTTTAATCCGGATTGAACTTTAACTTGTCTTAAATTCAAAATTATTACTTTTTTCATCCAATAAAGTAATTTTGCTTCCAAAAAGTTTAAATTTTGTCTAACTTTTCTCGTTAAAAGTTCGCGAGTGAATAACATAATAGACCTCCCATTGATGACGGGACTAATCGAAGATTTTAGTGAAAAGCACAGTTTGCAATATTACTGATCTTTTGGAATAAAGAGGGAAAATCACAATTGATACGCTATGATTGTGGAATAAACAGATCAATCACGTATATATTAAGTCGTGTTTAGCCCGGCATTTTGTTTTGTAGTCCTTCCTCTAGCAACGCACGTCTCGGCGGCAGCGAAACGTAATTGTACGAAAATCGACTTAAATATTGTTAGTTAGATGTTAGTGATCCATTTATTTAACCATGATTGAGTCTCACGGTAGTTTCATGTTAAAAATGATTTGCTGTGATTGAAACTTGACTCTGAACATAATTTTAAAACAAATCTAGTTACTAACTTCACTTTAGCACCATATACGGGCAAACAGATGTGGTATTACGCTACTTACAGTGTAATTTTTAGCATCCTTTTACTCCATTTACGTCACTTATGTTTTCGTACACACATCTTAAGTTCTTAATTATTTTCTCTACATTCATTTTCACAGGACCCCGGAACGTTTTAAACTCATATTAACACCATTTCACTTTATTTTCACTGCAATTCTTGACTATACTATATACTATAACTATATACTATAACTATAAGCGTTCCTAAAATCATACATTTGCTGATTTACCTTTCTTTGCGTTTCACAGTCTTCTACTGGACTCTACAAAACCGGGCTTCGCACGCGCTTATGCGCTACACCCTTTCCTTTTCTTTTATTCATTAATTAACTTATTTTCACATTTCTCGTCAATGTTATGAACCTGAAAGTAAATTTTGACATGTTTTGACATCCTTGTTTATATGGTCGTCATGGTAATTTCTGTTTCCTTTTCTCGTCAGCCTGGTGTTTTTATAGCAAATCTCTATCTAAATAACTCATTTCTTCTTGGCCACTTTCAAAATTTTGCTTTTTATTTGAAATCTTTTGCGTCCTGACTCTGGAGCCGCCGTCGGGCACGCATCTCCGGCCGAATCCTATATAAGCCGTACAAGCGCCCGACGACGGCAGTCTCTCGTCATCTTTCAATAAAGAAAGAACTAAATTAAAGGCCTTGTCCCGGGGTCGCTAAACCTCACGTTTTTTGGCATACATTGCTTCATAATTTGCAAACAGTTAATCTGAGAAAAAATCCACCCAAAAGAAAATTGTAGAGAGTTAAATTAACATTAAGAATAAGTAAATATATATGTATTAATATGTCATCTACCGTTGAAAAGTAATACCAATTTCAGTCCAACAGTGCACAGTTCTAATCTGTTGAATCGTGATCAGATGATGGTACGAAGTAGTACGAACGCTCCGCTCCTACTTCTCCTACATCACTGCCACCGTCGTCATTGTTGTCGGTGTCCTCCAACATGGGGATGCCATTCATGCAACTTCCGTGGTAATTGTGGCAAATAGCTCAACACAGCTTGAAGGCCTTCCTACACCCACATCTAGCACTACTTTTTTGTCTCGAAGGGACTAAAGAGGCGGGTATCAACATCACCTAGCTGCACGGGTTCCTCGAACTACCCGCACTTGGTCTTTATTATTAGTTTTTTCACTAGGGTTGCCACTAGTTGAACACAACTGAACTGAACACAACTAGTTGAACAGTCGACGTGCAAGCACACAAGATGTAACCTAACCTAACCCAACCTTTTTTTTATACGACAAGGAAGGCAAACGATGGTAAGTGATCACCACTGCCCATAGACACCCGCAACTTCGGGGGGTTTGTATATGCGCTGCCAAGCCAAAGAGCTAAGATGAAAATGCCTCTTGTGCCCGTAACTATATTGGCTGTCTTAGGTACTCTCCACACCGGAACACAGCAGTGCAAACACTGCTGCTTAGCGGCCAGTTTAGCGAGTAAGATGGTGGTAGCGATCCGGACGGACCTCGCACAAGGTTCTACTACCCGCAACAATTAAACAGTATGTAGAGTCGCGGAAATTAATTCCTGACCCACCATAGAACATTTTCATAGTAAACGTCCTAATGATTTTCCTTGTCAAACTATGCGATGTCACTATGACGTTTACTGTAAAAAAGTTCTATGGTGGGTCAGGAATTAATTTCCTCGACCGTACTTGAAATGAAAACAAATGCAGATCGGAAATAAAATCGCCATTTAAAATGTTTATTATTAAATTATGCCTATAATACACCTAAATTCGCGTATTATCCTTTATTTGCTTCCATTAAATTGTGCTATTATTAGGCATTCATTGCAAATTTATTGAGAGTGCATTGAAAGTTAATGGACTGGTCAGATGAGTGTTTCATTTATTATATCATTAGTATTGTAATACGGATACAATAAATTAGTTACAGCAATTTAGTGTAATTAATAAACTCGAGGAAAGTAACTGACTGCTTTTTTTTAATCATAAAATCTTGTAAAAAATTATAACTCCAAAAATACGTTAAGGTTTGTCCTTAGGTTCTGCTAGTATGGATGATAATGGGAAAGCGGCAGGAATTCGGGCTGAATATTCAGATATTTGTATGAAATGAGGTAAATAAAAAAAAAAGTAAGATAACCAAGTTATTGTTTATTATTAAATTTCACATTTTTCAGATAGCAAAAATGACTCATAATCATAGTAGTGAGTATAATTATTAGTTGTCATTTGCTTTGGGGGAGGCCTATGTCTAGCAGTGGACGTCAATCGGCTGACATGATGATTTGCAATTTCTGTAATATCATAAAACTAGGGAGATTAAAAAAAGACACCCCAGTTATTAAAAGTAGGTAAACAATAACTTAACTACCAACCTCAAATCCGTAGATACAAAAACTTCTGAAGCACTAAACTGTTTTAACCCATGTAAGTGAGCCCCGAACATTTAATAGAATTTTGTGATGCCCCGAAATAGTGAAAATCCATGAAAAACATCGTGCTTCCCGCAAAAAAGTAATATCAGTGCAAAACTTTGCTGGCTGAAATCCCTGTGAAACATTAATAATGCTGAAGACACGTCAACATATAACATTTTACTGCTTACGTATATGAAAATTGCGCGTTCGTAACGTAACGGTAATGTAGTTGACATAGTAAAAACAGTACCATAGTTAAAAGCAGCGACGCGTAGTTTTGATTGCTGATAAAATCTGCACAAAGCTAACCAATTCAATTAGGTGTGTGAATTGGAAATAACACCTCTGCCCATACAGGAAACAAATACAGACTCAAACCTACGAGTATTCGTTTTGAGAGGAAAATTGCATTCAACAGAGGGACGGAATGTAGGATGGAAAATGATGATAAATGTAACTGTAAGCCTGAGAAAGCGTTATTAATCCCTGCCGTAACAATAGTGATGTTTTAAGATTAACCTGTGTATCTGTATATGCATAAATCTGCCTGTGGTGTGATGGTACGGTTTTACACGATCGTCTATTTTATTTATTTATTTAGTAATTCGAGTGTTTTAAGTTTATTCAGGAGATCTTACGGGTTAGAGCACAACCCATTAGTAGGGCGGCAACTTCGTTAATAATTACACACAGTACGTTGGTTAGATGGCCAATGAACCGGACTGTCAATCACTCTACCGGCTTCCCTAGAATTTGTGCGTATTTATTTATATAATTCCTACCGACCGGTCTGAGTGGAGAGCCTTGGGGAGCCCTATGTCCAGCAGTGGACGTCTTTCGGCTGACATTTATTTATTTATTTATTATTATACATACATTTACACAGCATTACATACATACATACATACATACAGTCACGCCTGTTTCCCGGAGAGGTAGGCAGAGACCACGAACTTCCACTTGCTACGATCCTGACATACAACCTTTGCTTCCCTTAATCTCTAAACATTCTTCGTACATGCTCTTCGATTTTGGGTACTCCTGACCTGTCCTTTTTCCAAAATATCACCGATTTGATCGAAGTACGTTCGCCGAGGTCTTCCCTTTCCCACTTTTCCATCCACTCTCCCTTCATACACCCATTTTGTAAATCTGCTTTCACTCATTCTCTCTACATGCCCAAACCATCTTAACATACCCTTCTCAATTTTCGTCACTACATCTTCATTCAAATCCTACTTCTCTCTTATCGCATTAGTCGTCACTCTATCTCTCAAAGTCACACCACACATACTTCTCAACGCTCTCATTTCCACTGCATTCACTCTACTTTGGTGTTTCTTTTGCCACACCCAACTTTCACTACCATACATAAGTGTCGGTGCTAACACTTCTCTATGTACTGCCAGCCGTGCTTTTCGTGACACTTTGCGGCTACTCATAAAGGCGTGGAGTGCCCCATTCACTCGATTTCCAGCAGTCACTCTCCTTTCAATATCTTTCTCATACTTACCGTCCCTAGTAAACAAAGTCCCCAGATACACAAAATCTTTCACTTGTTCCAACCTAACTCCATCGACCTTGATTTGACAATCTGACATACTCTCATCCCTTTCAAATACCATCACTTTGGTCTTACTTACATTCATTTTCATTCCTTTCCTCTCAAAAGATCCGTGCATAATAGTTACCATCTCCTGCATTCCCTCAGCCGACGACGCAAGTAAAACCTGGTCATCGGCGTAGAGAAGACATTTGACGACTAACCCATTCATTCTCAAACCACATTCATCATCTTTCATATCTTGCAAACAACTGTCCATGAATAAATTGAACAGCCACGGCGACGCTACACATCCCTGTCTAACACCCTTTTCGATGCTAAACCATTCAGTGTATGACCCGTTTATCCTCACGCAAGCACTGGAATCCTCGTAGAGAGATTTCAGAGCTCGAATGAGATGACTGTTCACTCCATACATTGACAGTACCGACCAAAGTTCATTCTTCACCACTTTGTCATAGGCCTTTTCCAAATCCACGAAAGCGCAGTAGACCTTTTGACCTTTTGCCAAATACTTCTGTACTGTGTTTCGTAAGGAAAAGACCTGATCCGTACATCCCATACCCTTACGAAATCCCGCTTGCACATGCCATATTTTCTCATCGGTTTCTTTCACAACTCTTTCAATTAACACTTTCGCATACAATTTGCCGACGATGCTGAGTAAGCTAATGCCCCGGTAGTTTTTACAGTCAAGTTGCGAGCCCTTGCCTTTATAAAGAGGTACAATGACTGCTTTGCACCAATCTCTTGGAACTTGGCAGGTGTCAAAGCAAAAATTGAAAAGGCGATACAACTGACTTGCTACGACGCCATGTCCAGCTTTCAGCATCTCGACTGAAACTTTATCATACCCTGCAGCTTTTCCTGATTTCATACTTTTCAATGCTTTCATAATTTCATCCATGCTAATAGGACTCTCATCTTTCAAAACACTTTCATTCATCTCTGAGGTAGGCCCACTTGCTTCCTCCTTCTCAAACAAACCCTCAAAATACTCTTTCCATCTCTTTAAAATGCATTCTCCCTCATTCAATAAACTTCCACTCTGATTTCTGATTGAGTTTAGCTCAGAGGTCTGAGTCTTACCTCTAGCTAAGCGGATGGATTTCCAGAAAAACTTTATATTTGTCCGGAAATCCTCAGTCAACCTTTTATCCATCTCATCTTTCAGCTCATCTTTCTTTATTTTAACTATTTCTTTTACCGAAACCTTAAATCTTCTATAGTAATTTTTTGCTTCATTTACTTCTTCAAACGTGGCCTTCTGAATCCTATGGTTAGCCCTTACAGCTAACCAATCCAGCCACGCTTTTTTCTTCTCGCATACTGCCTTTTGTACTTCTTCATCCTACCAAATATTCTTTTCCTTTTTTCTTTTACTCCTTTTAGTCACTCCACATACTTCACTAGCCACACTCACTACTTTTTCTTTGAACTCGTTCCACAACTCATCTACCTCACATATATTGTCTAATCCTTCAAATCTATTCTTCAGTTCACTTACATACTTAGTTGCCACACTTTCATCTTGAAGATTCTCCACTTTTATCCTTTCTAGAACACTAGTGTTAGTACGCAGTCGATTTCGCCATCTTTTGAATCCGTATGGATACCCGACCCGCGATACACCCTAGTGTCCAGAACATTATTTTTAATTCGTTCATCAACTATAACAAAGTCAATCATGCTCTTTCATACATTTTTCGCCTCCCGAGTATACAAATGAATCCATTTGTGGTAAAATATTGTATTTGTCACACAAAGATTCCATTCAAGGCAAATGTCTAACAAACTTTTACCATTCTCATTTACTCTCTCGTCACCGTGCATTCCCAGAACTTGCTCAAAACCTTCTCGTTTCACTCCTACCCATCCATTAAAGTCACCTAACATTACTAACCTTTCATTATCCTTGCATACTCTCAAAACATCTCTTAACTCCTCCCAAAATTCTTGCCTTTCAGCTTGTGTACTTTGTGACGTTCCCGTACCCATGTCTACAGGAGCGTACGCCCCTACAACAAAGATACAAGTCAGTCCTACTTTCATTCTAATCCATATTAGTCTAGGACTCACGCATTCAAACGAATTCACACACTCAGCCATCCTCGCGGAGAGTATGATACCAATTCCCTGGCAAGCCCTGTCTGAACTCGGCACGCCAGACCAGTACGCTGTGAAGGGTCCGTGCTTGGTAGTGTCACACCCTTTCCGCTTCGTCTCATTCACACATAGAACATCAATCCTTCTTTCATCCATCATCTGCCATACCTCATTCAGTTTATCTTCCATTCCTCTACCAACATTCAGCATAGCAAAACGGCTCTCCATGGACCGCTTTTCGCCCCCGCGGGAAACGAGATGTGACGGGTGGCGGACCGCGTCGCCGCCTTGCGGATGATTTTTATTTTTTATAATCTCCATAGCGTTCCCACGAGTAATAGGGATCTAAAGGTCCACCCCAGCAGAGCCCTGTACTGGAGTAAGACGGAATGCCGCTGTGCCCTGTGACCGTCAACACAGACACCCTCCGTTCGACACCAGACTCCCCTCTGGCCACGCATCCCTCAGCACGGGTCGGTTAACACCTTATATTGGGGGTTATATTTCGGAGTTTTCCTTCTCCTAGATAGGTTGCAGCCCAATGCTAACGAGGCCCATCCCCCCGAAGGTTATATTTCGGAGTTATAAAAAAAAGAAAAACACATGTTTCAATATAAGAATACAAAAAATACAATTGGTAAAAGACAAACTATGCATCAAGTGGGAACACTGGTCTGCCTGTCATCTGACATCTAGCAAAAAACCAAGCACTGACGACACACGGTAGCCCAACTCCCCGCAAATAGGTCACAATCCAGCGCCGACGCCAACACCGCGTCGAGCATCGTTAGAGCGCGCGGCAGCGGCGAGTTTCTGCGCGACACAGTGCGCGACGCGGGCACCGCCAGTAAGGGACGCATACGCGGTCTCAGAGTGATCTTGGGTACATCTGGGATCGATAATTTTAACAATTGATCTACAAGCTCAGGACAATCTGCTTCCCCGCGCAAAATACGACCCGCAAAAGTGAGGAGATTGTAGTTACGCCTCACCTCTAAGGAATTAAAGCCCAGGGTACCAAGCAGGAATTTAGAGATGATGATGATGATGATTTACTTATTTAGGCACAGAATGTTCAATGAAGTCACTTACATAAAACAGTTATTACTAGACAAGGTAGTGACATTACATAAGTCGAGTTTAACCTAATTAAGTTTTAGACTGATTCGTAGTCCTTCTCGTCTCATCTAAGTCGATCTTTCACTACTTCTCAAAAATACCCTTAGACTAATCTTACCCATAATCCATATTTTTATTCTTATCTTACTGCCACAAATTTGTGTGCTGCGGCAAAAGCCGTTAACATGCTCGCTGATGAAATTATGAATTGAGTTTATTTTTCTGTGTATTTGTATAAATTTGGCTGCCGCTCAGCATTTCAGGGAGATTCATAATGTGACATGGAATGGCTAATCGCTATGTACTTAAGGATAAAAAAAAACCTAAATTAGATACACACAAGCTGATTTTTTTATAAGATTTTTTTTCTTGAATAGGCACTGAACCGTAAAATGTTTTTTTCTTATTTAACCGTTCACGCTCATACACAGCACATAAACATACACACACGCACATATAAATACGTGGTGCAAAAGTAGTTTTCTTAAAAAAATTAAGGTGTGCATTCTTTATTACACTACCTATGTTTTCAATTCCTAACTTGTGCCACCCCTGATCAGTCTACTTTAATTCGCGCCTTCTCATTGGCTGCACGAGAGCACTCACGCCAATCGGTGACGTCGTAACAATCGGAAGCTTTTAGGGTTTCCGACATTTTTCACTCGAGCGCTATCGGCTTCGTACCGTCTCGTTTCGTATGTGCGGCTGAGCACTTTAAAGCAGGTTAAAGTACGACTACAGTTTGCTCCAACGGGTTATTTACTCATAAAGAAAATAAGGTTGCCAATGTCTACTTATTGATGATGATGATGATGATGTGTTTTTGTAATCGCTCAGCAAGGACACACTTATTATTAAGATTAAATGAAGGAATGCTCGCAAACTTTTTATCACACACGTATCATTAAGTCATCTATTATGCGTTCAGAAACCATAGAAAATTACCAGCATTACAGCATATCGTCGACTGGCTCGTCGCCAACAATAACGAAAAATTCGATGTCGTTAAGAGTTTAAAATTTGAACGTCTTTAAAAACCAACATAATTTACAATAAAAAAAAGTCTACGAAATGTCCGCTCGGTATGTTTGTCTATGATTAAAAAAAGAGTCAAATTCGTGACAGCTAGGTATGGTATGCCTTCGGCTTCTGAACCCATCTTAGAGTACTTAAAGTATTGTATATAGATAATGTACGCAACTATACAGTCATAATTAGGCCTTAAAACACTCGGACCCTGATTATAGTTATAACAGATGCATAAACTACTATTAAATAATTCTGGTAATTTTGCAACTTTCAACTCCATTACAAAACGCTTTCGCAGTTCTATGAAACTTAAAAACCCGACTGCAAAAACAATTAACCAAAAAGAGAAAAACTAGCTCATTATATACCTAAGTACTTTATACATAGGTAGCTTGAATATTATAAGGAGTGCAGGCGGGGCATGTTACAGCTGCTGTTTTGTCATTTTTGTTTGCCCCCGCCTGCAGTCCTTATAATATTATAAGGAGTGCAGGCGGGGCATGTTACAGCTGCTGTTTTGTCATTTTTGTTTGCCCCCGCCTGCAGTCCTTATAATATTCAAGCTACTACCTATGTATAAACTACTTACATAATGAGCTAGTTTTTCTCTTTTTGGTTAATTGTTTTTGCAGTCGGGTTTTTTGTTTTTAAATAATTTTGTTTTATTTAAAGTTGGTTCGCAAACATTTTCAGTTTATATGACTAATAAACTTTAAACAGTTATAGATCCTAAACGGTCACTCGAAATAAAAAATTACTAAAGAAACCTAAAGTTGATTTTCAAATACCTATTCAATGATACCCCACTTGATATATAGTTTGTCGACTTTTTATTTTTCACAATATTGCGTCTGATGGTCACATATTGGATTCAAATTACTGTCATGATTTTAGTGACACTGGCAAGATGAACACGAATCGATTGACGTAAGAATCATTAAAGTCGGCCCACGCGTTCGGTCTCTAGAGTGCCACAAAGGAACAAAGATACGTACATACATAGGCTGTTAAACACATTACCCTCCTTTGCGTTTCGCAGTCGGGTAAAAAGAGAGTCATTCGACAAAAGAATAAAACGATCGAGGGCTCTCCAACCAAATGATTCTATCCGCATCCAACAACACCGTTTAACATTTTGATTCCGCCGTGCGGGAAACTTTACCGGATCAAGTGTTAAAGTCTTGGGCGAGGGTGCTTAAGTCGGCACTTCAATGGAATCCGTAATGGGCTCGTGACAAAACTCACGATATTCCTAATATTACGAGTATGCACACAAATACTCTGCGATGTGCAATTTGATATCTAGACGAAGGTCGGTTTTCAGTTAAGGAGATATTTATTTATTTTATTTTTTTTATACGACGAGGAAGGCAAGCGAGCAAGTGGGTCACCTGATGGTAAGTGATCACCACTGCCCATAGACACCCGCAACTTGCAGATGCGTTGCCAACCTAGAGGGCTAAGATGAAATTCCTATTGTGCCCGTAATTACACCGGCTGTCTTACTCTTCACACCGGAACACAACAGTGCAAGCACTGCTGCTTAGCGGCAGGATTAACGAGTAAGATAGTGGTAGCGATCCGGACAGACCTCGCACAAGGTCCTACCACCCGCAAGATATTAGAAGAGTTAGAAGGTTATATTAGAGGAGGTAAATGTATTGATTTAAACTTTCGCGATTTTTACACATTATCATGATACTCGACCAAAAAAAACCAAGACCTAAAAAAGACCAAGTGCGGGTAGTTCGAGGAACCCGTGCAGATAGGAGATGTTGATACCCGCCTCTTCAGTCCCTTCGAGACCATGGACGCAACGTCGCGTCCGAAACGTCGAGGTATTTAAATTGAAATTTAAATATTTGTTTTTTACGCGATTAAGTCCCGAGTATCATGATAATGTGAAATTTTAAGGCGCATTCGATTTTTACCTGACTGCGAAACGCAAAGGAGGGTAATTATCAGCCTATGTATGTATGTACGTAATTGTTTGTTCCTTTGTGGCACTTAGAGACCGAACGCGTTTGCCGATTTTAACGATTCTTACGTCAATCGATTCGTGTTAATCTTGCGAGTGTCACCAAAGACATGACGGTTATTTAAATCCAATATGGCGACCATCAGATGCCATATTGTGAAAAATAACAAAATAAAAAGTCGACAAACTATATCAACTGGGGTATCATTGAATAGGTAGGTATTAGAAAATCAGTTATTTCTGCACTTGGGTTTTTGTTCTTAAATAATTTTGTTTTATTATGACGATGTGTTTGTAACCACGTTTTTTGGTATGGACCATAATTTTGTAATTGCGGGTAGTAGGACCTTGTGCAAGGTCCGTCCGGATCGCTACCATCTTACTCGCTAATCATGACGCTTGCACTGTTGTGTTCAGTGCCCTAAGCACGACTTGCCGAATCCTGCGTCACGTAAAATTCGAATAGTAAACTATAACGAGTTTGTATGACGTTTGGAACAGCGCCCGCCCGTGAGCGTATTTGGAACTAAAATTTAGTATGAGATTTCTCGATCTCGATACGATAACCGTAAAGTAACGCAGGATTCGACAAGTCGTGCTTAGGGCACTGGCGTGAAGAGTAAGACGGCCGGTATGATTACGGGCACAATACGCATTTCATCTTAGCTCTCTAGGTTGGCAACTCATCTGCTAATCCACGGGGTTGCGGGTGTCTATGGGCAGTGGTGATCACTTACCATCAGGTGACCCACTTTCTCGTTTGACAAGGAGTCATAAAAAACCCGACTGCATTTCTGGGAAATAATAGTTATACTCTATGTCACTCCCACTCATACGTTGAAATCCGTCAAACGGTTTAGGCTGTAGGACGTGCGAAGGACTTCGAGAATGGGTTTATAGAGAGTTTGAAACGTACCAGCGAGCGTGTTTATAGTGTCGTGGTGGTGGTAGGTAGGTCTATGTGACATATGTGATTATGATATGTGATTCGTGTGGTAGTGGAGGTAGAGGTGATGCATTCAACATCTTACACGTGTGGTTGCGGGTGAGCAATTTTAACATTTTTATTGTTATGCATCTTACTGTCGAAAAAATATTTCTGGAAATACTTCGTTACTAGCGCAAAAATAATTTAATAGCGGCAGCGGCGGGGAACTTTCATAACTTCAAAGTTATTGGACTTTTTTAACGGTTTGACTTTGGCAATAATCTTATACAGCCAAAGAAGTTTTTTTTTAATTTTTAATGACATGGACCAAGAAAATGGGCAGAAACCGAGTCATCATCATCATCAGCCTATTTACGTCCCATTGCTGGGCACAGGCCTGCTCTCAGAATGAGAGGGCTTGGGCTATAGTTCCCACGCGGGCCCAGTGCGGATTGGGAAGTTCACACACAGCATTGAATTGCTTCGCAGGAGTGTGCAGGTTTCCTCACGATTTTTTCCTTCACCAAAAAGCTCATGATAAATTACAAATGTAATTTCGCACATAAATTCTGGGGTTTGAACCCTCGACCCTCTGCTTCAGAGGCGATAGGTCAAACCACTAGGCTATCACGGCTTGAAACAGAGTAAGGCTTCTTAAATAATTTCTTTTTTTCAACGCAAGATTTGTGTTCCGAAATAAGTTAATTACCTTTCAAATAGGTACTGGCTGAAACATGAACACAGAAAAAAACACAGAAAATGCTAACCCCGGGAATCGAACCCGGATCCTCTACATTCTGTGTCGCAATGCGGAAGGAGAAGACTTTCATATGACTTATGAGAGTTAGAGGTTAAGTTAGTTACTTTCAATTGTTTATTTTAGCAAACGTCATTGAGAAAGTAAGTTTATTTCCTCGCATTTTTAGAGAATAGCACTTTACACGTTTCGGCCGAAACAGGCCAGACTCGTATAATAGCAGGCCTCGTGATATTCGGCCGTCTAGCCTACTCGTTAGGGAACCCCTTTCTTCCCGGCCTCTGCAGTAATGTACTATTAGTTCATAAGTATGACCCTCCGAAAAATAAGTGATAATCCTACAGCACGATGGACTTTCTCAACAATAAGGGCAATTTGTAATGTTTCAACATAAATATTAAATAAATGGTCAATTATGTAGGTAAGGTTTTTAGGTTAAGATTGACATTTTTATTATGATTATTCTTACATTGTTATTTTTATACTGCTAATTAATTTAACTGTATTGACATTGGCAAATTTTCTTTTTCATCACATCATTATTAATGTTATTTGATTTTTAGGGTTTCGTACCTCAAAAGGAAAAAAACGGAACCCTTATAGGATCACTTTGTTGTCCGTCTGTCTGTCTGTCAAGACCCTTTTTCCCTAGAACGCGTGAAGGTAGCATGCTAAAATTAATATCAAATACTTAAGCCTGCAGTCCCTTAAAGCCGTGAAAAAATCAACCTTCTAGGTCAACGCAATCAAAAGATACAGTCGTTAAAAAATCTATTTCCATAAAAATTGCCGATTTCCAAAAACCTAAAGGGTACTTTCAGCTGTCCTAGAAACTTGAAATTTGGTATGAAGGTAGCTCTTGTAGCACAACCACTCCAAAAAGTCTCAAAATCTTAACACTTTGTGTCTGTCTGTAGATTTCACAGACCAATATAAGTTGACCCCACACTGCGTACATTTTGCTTAGGAGCAGGGATCAGCTAACACTGAACTTGTTAAAACACTGGGGAAAAGTGTTTAAATCTTTCTACGGAACCCTCGTGCGCGAGTCCGACTCGCAATTGTCCGGTTTCTTATTTTTCTTTGACGTTTTATTGTACTGCCTTATATATTTATACCTATAGTCTGACAATAAAGTTTTTGCATTTTGTTATGCTTGGTACAACCAATTACTATTGCCGCAGTTGAAATCTATTTCTACACTTTTCTTTATCCCGATGTATTGGTGGAGTCATTGTTTTCGTGTATATTTTATCAGACGGAAACTCTTTTTCCCCCAGGGGTGTTAACTGAACCACAATGTCACTATTCCGGCAAAGTAGAATTATTTTTATCGATATAGACATTAAGTAGAAAATATTATTTATAAACTTAAATAAAACAGCCTGAACTCTTCAGTTTTCCAATAGAGTTGTAGGAAGCAGAAATACTCTTCTATTAGTCTTATTCAGCTTGCCTTTTTACCCGACTGCGAAACGCAAAGGAGGGTAATGTGTTTGACGAAGGGCTTATAAACTCTTTACAGGACGAGAGCTAAATCGGTTACACGAGCGCCCGTTAACCCATGGGACACGAATTTGCTAAGTGTTCACATGCTATTATCTTCTTCTTCTAGTGCCTCTCCAACTAGTGAAGGTTGGAAGTCAGCTCCGCAAATTCACCCGGTCTTTGGTGAGGTTGAAAAGCTCCGCGACACTTGTGATTCCGGTCCACTCCCGGATATTTAACAAGAATTTAATAGGATTTATAACAAGATACCGGAAGATATAATAAATATAGATAGTATGACTAAATTCAAAAAACTTTATGTAACTTTCTAGTGTCAAAAGCTTATTATTCGATAAATTAATTTCTGACCGACTGCAATTAAGCACCTATTATAGTGAACAACTATTTGTATGCCTTGCGGCGCAACATAGCGACACTTCACCTATGTTGAACAAATAAAAAATTCGTATTTCATTGTATTTGTATTTGTATATTGCGCAGCCACGACTTCTTCCTACGTCCAACAGCTCTTTTCTACATACTATTATTATAATCTATTCAAAACCTTATGACTTAATTTGGATAAACTATGAATGAAAAATGTGGCCATCTTTGGGGTAAAATCGCATCAGAAAAAAAACGCTTTTATTTTTAAGTAATTTTTACGGCATTCCTGACAGTTTTTTTTCCAAAATATTAATAAAACGATAATACAGAAAACAGCGGAAAACTATCGTTTAGCTAGGAGATATTCAGGTCCTTGTTAATGTTGACTACGAAGTTATTTAGAGGTACTAATGCCGGTGGGACACGCGTAACATGAATAGTTGTGAAATTTTGAAGGTTTGCTTCCACTTAAGCCATTAACACTTAATTAAGTACCTAATAGATCGACAAGAACGGATTCTTGAGAAAATGATAGCTATTCAGCAATCTTCGCTTATTACTTTCTTGATAGAATCAGGCGTTACTTTGTGGAGGTCCATACTCATAAACTAAAAGCAATGAATTTGCTTTCCCGCCACCACACGTGTAACAAAGCTACGTTCCCATGTTTCCATGTAGAGAGTATGTATGTATGTAGAGAGTTCAGAAATAGTTGTGATGATGCATGTGGCAGTGGAGGGGGACATATTGCATGAAAACATGCATTGGTCACATAGACGCAGCTATCTTAAACATAAGGTCACCGGTGAGTAAATCAATTAAATAAATAGATATCGTGAAACAATTGACACCAATTGACCTAGTCCCAAACTAGGCAAAGCTTGTACTATGGATACTAGACAACGGATAAACATACTTATATAGATAAATACACACTTATCAAACATCCAAGTCCCGAAAACAGACATTCGTATTAATCATACAAACGTCTGCCCCGACCGGGGATCGAATTGGGGACCTCAAGCTTCATAGTCCACTGACTACTACTGACTGACTTCATAGTCTCTAACCACCAGGCTATTCGGTCGTCGTCAAAAAATGTTTTAGTTTATATTTTTACTTTTTTCTACGTTCTGATAAAGTTTCGTTAAAGTTCCCCCGCCGGATAGAACCCTCCGCCATTTTGAATCACTCGTAACACATTGCACTTCTCCTCTGCTATATTTTACATCACTCTATAGTATGATTTTGTATTCCGATAAACTTTGCCAAGTAATATTTTACAAAAGATATTTAAGCTAAAGGTTTTGACAGGCCAGATTTTCTTTGATAGATTGCTTCGTGGAATTCTTAAATTAATTTTGTTTCTAACGAAGATATAGTTCAGGTGTGTTATGTTAGGTATTCGTAAGGTTATTCAAGGCAGTTTTAGCTCTAATAGCATAATATAAAATTTGATACTTTTACTCTGAAATAGTGGTGAATGCAACGTTATCACCTGAGAGAAAAACATAGCAGGGGTCGACTTTTGAATCTCAACTGCTGACTTAATTCACTGATTTCTAAAAAGGTCACTAAAATTGAATGCCTATGATATCAAATACGAATTCCTCTACCCACACGTAAACGAAGTGACTTCTTGACCGTTGGCAGTGACAGCTAACCTCAATTTACTATGTTGACATGCTTGTCTATGACTATGACAGAAACGCAAATTAGCTGCATGTTAGTAGATGGGTATGACAATCAAAAACAAGGCTTTTGGCAAATAGTAATATCAATGTCATGGATGAGAATTTAGTCTCCAAGTGAGCTTAAAAAATCGACCTTCTGGTATTTTTTTGCTGATATCCTCAGTAGGTACATCTTCATATGGGTGACGTACTTACATGGTCTCAGTGCTCAGCATTGCCTCAATAGTTGACACCTTTAATCCTAATTCATAGCAGTAAAGTTAAAAAGCAGGGTGTCGTTATTGAAATTTTAGTAAAATTAACGGCGATTTCATTTTGCAGATAACGAGAAGATAAAGTAGCCAACGATTCCAAAGACAGTATTGATTAAAAAAACCTCATCATTCCAAACGAACGGAGAACTATTTGGGCTATTCATATTGGTTGGACAGATTAATAGAGTTCGTCACTGACCTAATTTAATAGCTTTGAAGTCAATAAGCCGACTAAATTAAGCCGTCCCCGGCCGGCGAGAGAATCATATCGCAGTCATTTACATACCCAAATGGTTATGTAATGACGGACATATTAAATTGAAATGTTAATATTAAAAAGGGGTTTAAAAGAAACGCTGGTATTTTTAATAGAACGCGGAAGCGAGGACGTCCGATACTGGAATTTAATGATACTCTTACGTTGAATGTTTTAGCTGAGATTAAATTAATGAAGACTGTAAGAAGGGGAATGTAAAACCCTGATTAAAAATTTGACGAAAAATTTGGGGTAAGAAAAGGTTCCTCATGATAAAGTCGACATTTGCTTGCACAAGGGAAATTACAACCGTCATTTATGACACTGACGACATTACAAACTTGTTTCAAACTTCGTAAGTGCATTAGTTTTAAAAGGAACCATGATTCTACGGCTTGACGAAGGAATGGTGCCTAATAAATATCTTATAACTTGTACCCGCGACCATAATTTGTGGGAGTTCATCATTTTTAATTCATAAATATGGACCGCTGACTGTCGTTCGGTATCCACCATGTGGCTGAGTGCGCCCACCTTTCTGAGTGCTGGCAAGACTACCTAGACTCCGAATCAAAGGATTGGCAAGATGTGGCTCAGGATATTGAGATGTGGAAGTCAAGAGGAAAGGTCTTTGCCCAGCAGTGGGACACAATTACAGACTACATAAAAAAAGATATGGACCTCCACAAAGTACCTAAAGTCTGTATAAAGTACCTCAGAAAGTACCTCAATCAATTGTGTAAACTCAGTTTAATTATATCGCCTATCTGTAACCTGAAGGGTCCAATGTGCGATTGTACCTACATATTATCACCGTGTTGATATATGAGTCAAAATAATGGATACTAACTAAGGACAATTATTCTTAAATACCGCTGTTACTGAATAGGTTACATAAGGCCATTACTGAACCAGTGAGAAACACCTTTAGCCTCATTCTATTAAGTAAAAAAAATACAAACGTGTATAATGAAAGCACCACATAGGGAGTAGATATTCGCGTGGTTGTAAGAACGTTTTCATAACATAAATGGAACAAATCAATTGACTGAAATACGCACAAGTAATTGCGTTGATCATGAACCGAAACCTTTGATTAATCCTATTTTCCGTGCTGTGATCTATAATGCCTATTAAGATCAAACTCATACTTCATCCACGAAGAGAGTATGAACATAGTTTGAGATCAAGACAAAACATACGGGTTGAACAAAATTGAACGTTATGGCTGAGGGAATAGTACCGATGATAAACGCGTCTATATTCAGCTACGCATACTTGATTAGTTAGCAAGAAATGCTCTGATCTCGGTAATTTGATTTCGTTTCTGATTTCCTTGAATGGCAACGCTATTTTTGTTGGTGGGTAAAACATTTTTTTTTGTAACTGTGAGCTCGATTTATAGAAGATTTACTTTCACGAAAAAATACTTCTTTCTATACACACATTCATGTTGTTAAAAGTACTCTTCTGGTATGGGTGATAGTTTCTCACACAAGAAAAAAATGAGTAACCTTACCTTACCTTATGATTTTAAGAGTACTTGTAAAATTTTAATCTTAAGTAAATAAAAACAGTTTTGACGATTTAGATTTTGCAAATGTAATTATATCTTTTGCTATGGCAATTCCTTGACCAACCATGCAGTCTGGGGACTTGTTATAGTAATTATATTTTTTATAAACTCACTGAAACATGAATACACAGAAAAAAACCAGAAAAATGCCAACCCCGGGAATCAAAGCAAAAAAAAAGCAATCAATTCATGATCTCAGTAGGAGTATCTTTTTGTATTTTTTCTCCCAATTTTTTATTTTTACGGTTTTCCCGTGAATATCAATTATATTTTTTATAAACTCACTGAAACATGAATACACAGAAAAAAAACCAGAAAAATGCCAACCCCGGGAATCGAACCCGGATCCTCGACACTCCGGGTCGTGTGCTTTTCCCCTACACCACGATTGGACATAGAGGAAAGGCCGAATTTTTTTCCATGTATTCAAATCTTAGCTTGTTTTTATCACTTTTTGCAGTGACTAGCGCCATCTATGCGATTACTTCGTAAACCGAAAACAACGCACCCTTTCGAAACTTATCAGTTTACCCAGGCTCTACAACGAGATGGCGCACTAAAGCAATCAATTCATGATCTCAGTAGGAGTATCTTTTTGTATTTTTTCTCCCAATTTTTTATTTTTACGGTTTTCCCGTGAATATCAATTATATTTTTTATAAACTCACTGAAACATGAATACACAGAAAAAAACCAGAAAAATGCGAACCCCGGGAATCGAACCCGGATCCTCGACACTCCGGGTCGTGTGCTTTTCCCCTACACCACGATTGGACATAGAGGAAAGGCCGAATTTTTTTCCATGTATTCAAATCTTAGCTTGTTTTTATCACTTTTTGCAGTGACTAGCGCCATCTATGCGATTACTTCGTAAACCGAAAACAACGCACCCTTTCGAAACTTATCAGTTTACCCAGGCTCAACAACGAGATGGCGCACTAAAGCAATCAATTCATGATCTCAGTAGGAGTAGGGGTAACTGATAAGTTTCGAAAGGGTGCGTTGTTTTCGGTTTACGAAGTAATCGCATAGATGGCGCTAGTCACTGCAAAAAGTGATAAAAACAAGCTAAGATTTGAATACATGGAAAAAAATTCGGCCTTTCCTCTATGTCCAATCGTGGTGTAGGGGAAAAGCACACGACCCGGAGTGTCGAGGATCCGGGTTCGATTCCCGGGGTTGGCATTTTTCTGGTTTTTTTCTGTGTATTCATGTTTCAGTGAGTTTATAAAAAATTGGGAGAAAAAATACAAAAAGATACTCCTACTGAGATCATGAATTGATTGCTTTAGTGCGCCATCTCGTTGTTGAGCCTGGGTAAACTGATAAGTTTCGAAAGGGTGCGTTGTTTTCGGTTTACGAAGTAATCGCATAGATGGCGCTAGTCACTGCAAAAAGTGATAAAAACAAGCTAAGATTTGAATACATGGAAAAAAATTCGGCCTTTCCTCTATGTCCAATCGTGGTGTAGGGGAAAAGCACACGACCCGGAGTGTCGAGGATCCGGGTTCGATTCCCGGGGTTGGCATTTTTCTGGTTTTTTTCTGTGTATTCATGTTTCAGTGAGTTTATAAAAAATATAATTGATATTCACGGGAAAACCGTAAAAATAAAAAATTGGGAGAAAAAATACAAAAAGATACTCCTACTGAGATCATGACTTGTTATAGTAAAATTCATAATATTTTTTTGAATAGTTATTCAATATCGGAAACTAATCATTTCTCGAGTATTACTAACCTTTTCAACGCATTGATAGGGCAAGGATTACGCGCTCAATAAGAGGAAAACCTTTTTCCTTTCATAATTTGGTACAAAGAGGATGTTCGATGAATCATCGGGGGTATTACTTATTAGCAGGGAAATTGATTTCCTACGTCAGTCAAATTTGAGTGCGTAAAAGTTAAGTATGCATTGGATTGAGTTGATGACTTAATATCAAAGTAAGATCATTTTATATCATCATTTAATTAAACTATCAAAAGTACCTACTAGAAAAAACAGAGTCACTTATTACTGCAATCTACACGAGTATTTTTTGGGTTTTATTTGAACTGCTTATGGTATAATTGAATGTTACAGCGCATTGTAAAATGGATTTAGTCCATAGAAAAACGTGCAAGCGTGAGTCAGACTGAGGGTTCCGTACCAGTGTCCTTAATAGTAAATAAGCACGAGTTATCACCAAAAATTGAGTAAATGGTAACGTTGTCGTATCGCCATCGAAAAAATTTGTATGACGTTTGGAACAGCGTATTTACTGATGGCGATTACGATAACAACACTGAGTACTCGATTCATGCTGATAACTCGTGCTCGTAAAAAGTTAGTGAAAACAGCCATTCTAAAATAAAAAGGCAGAAATGCATGGCCGCCTTAAGCACACAAGTACAGTTATCGTTTGTCGTTTGGCGTACTGGAGTTTTCAAAATAATAGGCGGATGCTTGTGTCTATTATTTTATAAACTCCAGTTTTTTAAGTCTGTCAATCGCATGTAAATCGAAACCAATTAGATTGCCAAGCAAAAAGCATTTGTTCACTTTGTCTCATTTCATGAATTTAAAACGATGGGAAGTACCATTTACAGGTTTTGATTTATTAGCGATTGATTGCAACATCTGCCTCTCTCGATTTTTCCCGAAAAGCATTTTTTCGATAGTAAATTACTTTGTATTATCCATAGTTTCTATTGGATGTAGGTAACATAGCAAAAAAGTGTTAAAAAATGATCTAAGCTTCACTAAGCAGCTGGATTTCAAGTAACATCCGCGGTGTTCCACGCCCAACCAATTAAGTCATACTTAACCGGTTGAATGAACAAATCAATGCATTGTATCATTTTCATTTGGAAGTCTTAATCTAGACTAACTCGTATTAACTTTGTCAACTTTGAGTTTACAACCTTTGCCCGTTAAACGTTCCGAATCGGGGTCACGCCAACGCTTACCTTACAACAATGTTGTTTTACAATTTTTTTAAATCACGGTCGTTATAAGTCCTTCCTGGTAAACAAGCTTGTTCACTTTTACTGCTTTTTTTCGCACCGCAGTTAATTTTAAATGGAACGCCTAGTTTTGCACGGGCTACATTTGCTGGTGATGTTAAATTTTAATTTCAACCGGAAAAAGCACAAAGGAATTACGAGGGAAAAGTAAAAATTTTGCTACTATAACCACATTAGCATTTTTTATGTGTTATAAACAAGAAATAATATTACTTCTTTTTGGCGGTAGAACACAAGTTCGACCGAGCTACCAGTTCAAGGTCTATAAATTATGTTTTCAATTCCCAATAACGTGCATTGTAAAACTGAGTTTGTAAGTTGACTACGCCACCTTCTGTTAATGCCAGTCTCATAGTGATCACTAACTGAAGTTGATTTACTTCACCTGTATCATTATTATCGTACCGTGTACCATGTTCAGTGCACCGAATTCCCACAAAACTCTCCAACAAAATATTCGCTTTCTTCCGCAAGAGATAAAAAACTTGGGCCAAAATATTAAAATTATAAATAAGTTAGCTTACCAAACTCGACAAAAGTTTGAGATTTATTACTGCTATTAATTATTTGCTTGCCCGAAGACAGAACGTAATTATTTTGTAGAGGCAAAGTGAAATCCTACGCCTGACGAAACCGCTGTGTTTTGTATTAAAATTTAGCTCTTTGCCATTATTTATGAAGAACGGATTAAATTTTAAAGAAAATTGTGATGGTTTAAGTATAAAAAATAGGGCAAGAAAATAGAATAGAAAAACGCACATACAGTGGAAAGTAGAACCTCCTCCTTTTTGGAAGGCGGTTAACAATATATGCTGACGACCGGATAGCCTAGTGGTTAGAGACCCTGACTATGAAGCTTGAGGTCCCGGATTCGATCCCCGGTCGAGGCAGGTGTTTGTATGATGAATACGAATATTTTTTCTCGGGTCTTGGATGTTTAATATGTATATATTATAAGTATGTATTTATCTATATAAGAATATTTATCCGTTGTCTTATTATACCCATAGTCCATACCCATTCCAATCCCTTCATCCCAATTTATTTTTATTTTTACGGTTTTCCCGTGAATATCAATTATATTTTTTTTCGGTGAGTTTACACCGAAACATGAATACACAGAAAAAAAACCCAGAAAAATACCAACCGCGGGAATAGAACCCGGAACCTCGACACTCCGGGTCGCGTGCCTACCCTCACACCAGAATTGGTATTTCAAAGTTTTTTTTCTGTGTGTTCATGTTTCGGTGCTCATTTGTCATTTCCTAAACGCGCTATAAATATTAATCCCGAGCCCACAACACAGATATGAATAATGTTCACGTAAATTAGTATCGCCGTAACATCAGTCCAAGTCCTAGGTGTCGCCTTGACCGCGGGTTCATAGCATATTAATCTGGTTCAGCACCTAGGGTCAACGGGGTGTGGGTTCATCATAAATTCATACGCCGACGTACCTAAGTGTCCCGAGCGAGTGTTCGTAGTTCATTAAGGAGATTTTAAGGTAGAGAAGTTGATTTTATTTAGCACGATTTGAATGGTACATGGGATGTACGTCGTTTTTAAATAAGTTGGTACATGAAATGACATTGTCAACGGTATACCATGTGTTTCAGTGTGATGAAATTCTAAAACTAGGAAAAAAAAAATCAAATTATTATTAAATAGGTAACACAATGCTAAATTATTTATAGAAAGACCATTGAAAATCTGTGAATGTTTAGTAGATTTGTTAAATTATGTCAAATTAGGTAATATTTTTTTCATAAATCAAATGAACACTGACCAAGAATAAAGTTGAAATATTTAACGACCGTTAATGGTGAACAATATTTTGAAAATCGATTATCCCACATTTATTTTGCCGGATGTTTTAAGTTGTCCAGTGTAAGCAGAGCCTCAGAAGCAAAATGTACGCAATAGTGGGTAATTTTACGTTGGACATTATAGGTACAGGCAAACATAAAAAAACAGATCTATCTGATCAATAACTGGAAGTACGGTTGTAGGTTTTGGTTTAACGACAATTCATATGAAAACACCCTTTTTACTACTGATAACTGTTATCTTTTGGTTGCGTTAAATTAGAAGTTCCACTTTTTAAAAGCTTCAAGAAACTGCTGACTTGAGAGTATTTGACATTACTCACAACTTGCTACCTCCACGAATTCCAGAGAAAAAGGGCCTTGACAGACAAACAGACAGGCAACAAAGTGATCCTTTAAGGCTTTTGTTTTTTTTTTTGAGGTACGGAACCCTAAAAATGGAAAATAATTTCAGTTCTCACCGCCAGTTAGGTACTTAGATAATACGGAGAAACTTTCACTTTACCTCATCAGAGACCGTGAGAAAATTCAAGTCCATGAGTCCGGATACAGCTGGTGCAGTCTGTAATTTTTTACAAAAGTATTAACTGTTAATACGAGGCCTAGTAATTAACATACGAATACTTGAAACTTTGGCGACTGACACGTGTCAGACGCGCATGTCTCTAAAGGCAATTAGGGCAACTCAAGAGCAACAGGCGTCAAAGACGGCTTAGCCCATCTATCCAAAGCATCCAGGATATTGGTTTCTGCCGTTAATTGATAGCTCTGATCTGAGGTCTCGTGGGATCAATAGGGATGTCGTTGAAAAGATAAAACTCATCTCTAGGATGGACACAGTGAAACAGTGATCTTGACATTATTTATCTTCAAATTTGAGCTCAATCGCCAATGCAAAATCCGGGCAAAAATGATTGAAAACCCCCTGACACTGTCATTTTAAAGTTTAATATCTCAAAAACAGTGAATCAATTTTAGTGAACTTAGCTAAGAACCACCTCGATTAAATTAGCTTTCAATTGTTAAAAGCCACGTCCATATTCGTTTATCCGTTTAGTAGCTAAAGGTTAAAAATAGGTTATTGTAGATGAATGGTTATGAACTTGGTGGGTCTCTGCTAATGAGATGCCTTTTTTCAAACTGGATAATTTAAACTGGTGCCAAAGGTAACGTAGTCAAAATACTGTTAGAGTATTTGTAGGTAGGTGTTTGTATCATCTGTACTGTCATCGTGCAGACCTGAGTTTCGAAATCAAAATAATTAAAAAAATTTTTTTTGCATGTTTTCGGTTATGTGCCGAAATGAACTTGCCACCTTTTTTTTTCTAAAACCTAATAATACTAACAAATTAAAACTTTAGTCACACTCACTGAATCATTTCAGTCCGTACTTACTTCTGTTTCAAGGCTTTATGAGGCAATAACAAGTATTGGATAAATTAAAGCTAATAATGCTAACCTCCTACTTTTTGGAAAGCAATCAGTGAGAATGCTTAAAGCGAAGTGAAACCTGAATCATAACTTGTTACTTACACTTATTTAAATTGGTTCGAATCGAAACGAGAGCATTATTCCACTTCACATATTAACTACTCAACCTCGCGCCTCGCCAAATAAGCCCGTACCTAGTTTCGCAAACACCTAATTACCACATCGCAACCAAGTTAGAAGGTGCGAAACGCTCCGCTCAAAAGTTGGCCGAATTTCCGACCGTAGAAATATAATGAAAATTATATAATTACAGGGACCCCGGGCGTCAGCGTTTCGGATGTCGTTTGGTGAGTAGTTTGAACACATTTCGCGAGTTTTCAGGTCGAGTGCTTTTGCATGTTGCACGTGAGTAGGTTTCAACAAAATGGATGCCACGCCGCTGGTCGTAAATCTCGAAATATGGCGACGGGTTGTCCCTGGACACATGCTTTTGAAAGCCGGTGGTTACAGCGTGACGGGGTGACGAACTAAAGTATGCTCGTTTTTGCATGTTTTTAAGGGTAATTACCCAATTAAGATACACAATCGTCGTTGAAAAGAACATAATCATAGTTTATTAGTTTTCACTCTGACAGTTTAAAAATAAACCAAATTGAAGTGATTCCGATAAAAAATAATAATAATAAAACTGAATTTTAAGTCAGTGGTAATTAAGTGTAATATCAATTTGTTGCCACTTTAACAACATTGGACCAATTCAAGCTTTCTTTCAAGGGTCCAAAAATTATACCCATAAAATTACACAATATGACAGGCCTATAAAAATACGCGAGCAATTCAAATAAAGATTATCGTCCATTGTTATATAAAATAATTCGCATCATTCTACGCTATTGATACTGAAAAGAAAACTAAATAGAGTCACAGAGCGTAAAATTGGAATATTCCTAGATTCATTTCAAATTTTGCGCGACCAAATATCACGGTCGACTTCCCTTACTGTTGCTTCTGACAATATATCATGCAGTTATTTTAGCTTTGTGTTTCTGTCGCGTGAATCAAAAGTTCATAGTTGCAGTAAAATAGAGATTTAACAAAATGTCACCGCCAGGAAAAGCAATTGCTTAGAAAATGTGTGACCACGTGTTATTGGTTGGATGGATTTTTATTGGTAAACATTATTATCAACTTATACAATTTGTGCCTGTTGATTAAATATCGCACATTTTTGCATTGCACTACGTTGATGATGGATATAGGTAAAGCTTTTTTTATAATGCTGTTTTTAAAAACGGTTAAAATATTTAAAGGAAGAGCTTCGTTCCAGTGGCGCAGCCGGCAGGATAGGAATCTATGCTCCCAAAGGAAACTGAATTTATAATGTTTCATACCAGGTTCTGCTGTGTAGACTTGGATTTGAACCTAGAACTTGGATTTTCTGGGCCTTATAATAGTACGAACTTCAACATAAAAACCTATCACGTTTTTTTAATAAATTATTGTGGTAAATTTTACCCATTCTATTCGCGGCGTTGTATTCGCGGCATGTTCCTATTTTAGTCGTAAATGCGAGTCCTCAAGCTCAATTGGATTTTAAAGTGATTCCAATAACTTGAGATTCATTAACTAAGTAGCATCATCATCAGTGACCTTTTTCAGGAGGTAAGTTTGTCGTAAATTTATCAGATTTTTCCTTACAAATGGATTATCATGGTAATCTATCGATCATTGTCACTTCACTGAATATCCATTGTCCGGCCTTCGACTTTAGGCGCGATGGAGAGAATTATCGAATAGCCATAGTAATCGGTTGACAAATTAGGAATCCGGTGTCTTGTCATGCTTGATGTGGCATTTTGAGTAGACAAATAAATGTGATGTTAAGCTGAACGATTGTCTCAGTAAATATTATTAATTAGATACCCTGACATTTGACTTAACATGGTGCATTTAACTTACTCAAAAACATGTCCCGCGGCTCTTATGTCGGCGAATTGGGTTGGATTGTTTGTGGTGGATTAATCCGTTACATATTTTTTCACTTATCCGTACCTGGCAAAAACTTACGGTTTTTTACATCTTGCTAAGTAATAATGAACTAAGTTTTTGACCAGTAGATTTTTTATATGTTTACCATTCCATTTCATGCTCACTGTTTTTACTATTAGATAGATAGATACAGACAAACTTTATATTAAAACATGGTCATATAGTAAAAGAAATAGGTAAAAGAAATGTTGGGCTTCTATCCATCGTCTATATTATCGTCTATTCGAAGAGATTCACATCTTCATGCATTGCAAAATGCTCTCCTAAATCCATTGTGCGTAAAGCAAATCTGCAGAATGACATCACCATTACGGCGCGCACTTCATTCGTACCCTTTTAACCAGATCACAGGCAAAAACTGCAACACCGCGTTACGTAACAGCCTTTGACAGGTTCTTTGAAGCCCGCCTAAACGCCATACAAAGTGCGGTGGCAGTCTAAAAACAGATTAGCATCACTAATGAAAGCGAAGGTATGACGCATTCAGGAGTTGCGGCTAAGCTACTGCCGGTAGCTATTGCTCGCTTTTTTGTGACTCTTAGAAATAGAAATAGAAATGATTTATTTGCAAGAATACGGTTAGTTACAGGTTTTAAAGATAATAGTGTTAGGGCCTGCGTACTCAACCTGCAAGCAGGTGTGCAAATCATAATACATAAGGATAATCTAATCTAATCTTTCATAAGGAACTCTTTAGAATGAGACATACATTAGTAGTATGCTAAGTTATGTGGTTTTGTCAGTTCCTGGATATAACATGCAAAAGTAAATTTGTTCTCTCTACCTGTCTGTCACTTTTTCACGGCTAAACCACTCAACCAATTGTAACGAATTTTGGCAAAAAAATATTTTAAGCACTATTGATTATGATATTATTGTTGCCTTCTGTTTTATTGTCGCTGACATCCTTGTGTAAACTACAGTACTGTAATATTTCAATGCCAAACAATAGGTACAGCGTTTCCATCACCATCTCTCATCCTCACGTCCTACAGTCCACACCGCTCCACCGCTTGATATCATTTACAACTAAGAAATGAAAATGCAGTTTCTAAAAACATCGAAGCACTGCAAAGCCTTGGCTCTTGTGAATTATTGAAACCGTCCCTCCAGTTTCAGCGCGGCGTGCCCTCTAATATACCCTGATTCTTCTTCATACGATATTTATCAAAAGAAACCCTCACTTGAGATTTAGTCCATGCAATTACTGAAATCGTGAAGTCTTTTTGTAACAGACTTTGCTGTCATTCCAAAGTTTCTTTCGTTTTAAAAATATTTTTAAAACTGGCAAAGAATGCATAAACCCCAGTAACAAAGAATCGTCATTATCATCGTCAGCCTATTTACGTCCCACTGCTGGGCAAAGGCCTCCTCTCACAATGAGAGGGCTTGGGCTATAGTTCCCACGCGGGCCCAGTGCGGATTGGGATGTGCCCACCATTGAATAGAGTATCATTACCAAGGTATCGGTATTTGTGGTGTCATTTTACATGAAATTTTATAAAAAGTGATTGACCGGTTTATTTTACAATGATTTTATGGTATCATTACCAAAATAACGTTACCTATTTTTAAAAACACCGGTAAAAATACTACCGATACCGGTATTACTCCCGGTAACTTTATCGAGATCTGGTAGTAACTCAAAACTCGCAACGCACTCTAAATTCCGGCGCAAAACGCAAGCAAAAAAACCGGACACAGATAAATCAGACAGCTTGCTTGTGTAAACTGTAAAACCGGAATCAGTTTATCGATTCCCACCCACATAAATCCGAGGGAAAGGTGTACAATGTCACAGTAATCTCGTTAACTACCACGATACAGATTGAGTGGGGTATCACTGAGCGCTGCTGAATTATGGATGAGTGTGCGCTGTGCCAAAGGAAAGATAGTGTCGCTCTGCTTAGGAAAGGCTGTAAATTAAACGGAGGTGCTAATGGGGTTTGGATTCTAAAGTTAAAGGCGTTAACCAATCGGTGTTTAGAGATGACGACTCAGTACTTGTTAGCGACTGGCTGCGGGTCCAAACCTTAACCTTTTTTAATACTTGTATTTTTGATATGACTCTATTGTTTTGCTAGTGTTTGAGTGTCATTCATTGTGTTTGGTCGCTGACATTATCCTTGTGAAAACTAGATTATATTTTATTGATAAATACGTGTTTCCATCACCATCTCACATCCTCACGTTATACAGTCCACACCGCTCCACCGCTCCATATCAGTATTAATTACCGAAACATTCGCAGTCACATTTGAAAAGAATTTCACGGAAATCAGAGCTTAGCTTTTATGTCTTGCGCTATCGCTAGCTCGTTAGTTTCGGTTCTTATTTATTTCTTTGTATTGTCTACTTTGTTACTGTATTCCATTTATTTGTATTCCACCTATGTAAAACATAACAAAAGACTTTTCTTTGCTGTTGCTCTCAAAACCTAGGTACTAGATCTCGTTCTTTATTCCTTTATTCTTCTAGTCTGACCTTTGTACTTTGTTCAATTGAAAAACATCGCATGTATCGAAACTTGCCCACGAATAAATTATTCAATACTTAATATTATGAAATCTCAGTGGTGTTTATTGAAACCGATCGTCCTTTTTTAAAATTGTCATTCACCTATTTCTATAAGCCTTGTCTCGCCGTCTCCAATCGCCATTGAAAATACCTACTGTTTCAATGAATTCAGTTTTTTCGGTCAGTATTTCTTTTTTTCTATCTGCCTCCTCCGCTCAATTGCGGCCAGTTGTTTTGACACACACCTGACGCGTTTGGTTTTGAATAATATTTGTTTTCCTTTTCAGGGTTCTATACCTCAAAAGAAAAAATAAACGTTACTTTTAATAGAATCATTTTGTTATTCGTCTGTCGATTCGTAGTCAAAACAAAAGCGTACTTCCTGTTGACCTACAATCACAAAATTTGGCACGAAGCAAGGTCTTACAACACAAATTAAGGCAAAAATCATAAAAACTTTAGATACCTACTCGAACTGAACGAGTCTGACTGGCACCTTAGCAGGCTTTTTTTTTCAAAACCTAACGAGCCCAAACTTCCACATGAAAGAAACATGTGAAGAATGTTTTCTGAATGTAAATCGGTCGCATAAAGTTAAAGTAGAATAATTATTTATAACGGTTCAGCTTTATGAGTACCGCTATAAAAGCGTCGGCCCTGCTTATTTAGTATTCGATCGGTCTCATACGCTTTGAATACTGGTTTCATGTATTCCATCTGAAATCGGTGAACGAATGGAATCGGGGCTAACTGTTTGAATTATTGAACGCAATTTGTCGCACTGGCGCCATTGTGATGGTCGTTTCATTCACTCATCGAAAAGTTTCATTCGGTGTCTATTTATAGGAGTGTGTCTATTTAAACAGATTCATTATGTGTGAAGGTTCATTAACACCTTCATTATTAGCTTTAGGTTTTAACTAGCTTGGTACCCAATTAACAATCTGAAATTTGGCAGATGTATGTAGGAACTAAAAGAATAGGATTTACTCCTGCTGTTTAAAGTCGAACCGTTTTATTTCTGAACGACCGTAGAACGTTCTCAACTTCTCACAGCAAATGTCATAATGTTATTCCTTGTCAGGCACAATGACATTTTCTATGAAAAGTTTCCACGGTGGGTCACGACTCAGTTAGTTCGATGGTAGGTAAACCTTTATGTAGTGCCTCCACCTGATACACTATCACAAAAATACTACTAATACTACGCCGCCACCACACGTCACGCTGGCGCGTTTCAAACTCTCTGCGAGTTCATTCTCAAAGCAAGCACAAAATTACATCCAGAGCACGGTCGCTCCCCGTGCTCTATGACCCATAATTCTATTGCATTTTTTTTAAAGATGAAAACTGACTGTCGTAATTCTGGTTTCTGAACGTATTAAAGAGGACTTATGTAATTTGTGTAGATAATTTTTAGGGTTCCGTACCTCAAAAGGAAAAAATGGAACCCTTATAGGATCACTTTGTTGGCTGTCTGTCTGTCTGTCTGTCTGTCTGTCTGTCTGTCAAGACCCTTTTTCTCTGAAACGCGTGGAGATAGGATGCGGAATTTAATACCAAATACTCAAACCTGCGGTCCCTTGAACCTGTGAAAAAATCAAGCATCTAAGTCAACGCAATCAAAAGACACAGTCATTAAAAAAGTCGTTTCCATACAAATTGCCGTTTTTTGAAAGCCTAATAAAGGGTACTTCCAGTTGTCCCAGAAACTTGAAATTTCGTATGAAGGTAGCTGTTATAGTACAACCACTCAGAAAAATCTCAAAATCTATTTTTTTATGTCTGTCTCTAGATTTCGAGGACCAATATTGACCCCACACTGCGTACATTTTGCTTAGGAGCAGGGCTCTGCTTACACTGGACTTCTTAAAACACTGGGGAAAAGCGTTAAAATCTTTCTACGGAACCCTCGTGCGCGAGTCCGACTCGCACTTCGCCGGTTTTTTAATGTGATCGAGCGTCCGGAGTCGGAGTAAAATGTGTGATGGTTAATAATCAGTAGCATTTCTTTTTCGTAATTGCGCTGTAAGTCACAAAAGTATTGTTCATTTAATGATCGTGTGGGTCGGAAACTCGGAAAATGTAGGCGGTGTGCGTTGTCCAATAACGTGAGGTTGCAAAATGTAAATTCCAATGTAGGTGGGTGTAAACAGACGGCCATCTTTAATGTCAAGTCAATTTTACATAATTAATGTTTGCTATGTCGTCTCTGTAATTGACCGCAGAGCTAACAAAAAGAGTAGTGTAAATGGTGGCATGTTGAACGGTTGTTTTGATGCTTTGAGGCCTCGTGGAGAGCGCCGAAACGCGTCAGCGTTCAGTTTAGTGGTGGTGGTGATAGTTGGGTCTGTGTGGCTTGTGCTGATTCGTGTAGCAGTGGAGGCGGAGGTTGCATGGAAACATACATTTGCTGCACCACTGTACCGCATCAGAAATAACAATTTTTAATTTGTGGTTGTGGGTGAGCAAAGTAATTGTTTTTAGTTCATAAATATGTTTCACACACATGTAACAAAAGCCGTGATAACCTAGTGGTTTGACTTATGGCCTCTCGACCTGCACTAGAGACACCTAAAAAATTTTCGAAATTCATGTGAGAAATTAATTTTGTAATTTATTACAAACCTGGACACTCGGGCAAAGCAATGAAATGGTGTGTGTGAAGTTGCCAATTTTTTGAAAGCAGGTTTTTTAGCAGCAGTTGTTCATAACTAGGTTTTAAAAAACCGAGCCATTTTTGAGGTATTGAACTTTGCAATAAAAACATCGGGGTTGTTGGTTAGGTTATACTATTCAACTCCTGTGTTTGAAAAACTGTGTAAAAAGGCGAACGCAACGAATCTGTACGAAAAAGAAAATAGAAAAAGGCAGCAGATTGGGCTATCCGCGGGACTCAATAACAATCATGGGAGGAGATAGGCTAGGGCCGCATTCGATTTAGAAACAGACAGTTTTACCGTACACTTGTACTGTTTTGAGGTTTTTTTTAAAGAAACAGTTTTTTTATTTATCGCAGATTTCATTTAAACTGCTCCTACATAAACATCTTTACAAATTAAAAAATAAAGTACCATGAGACAAATTATTGACACTAATTGACCTAGTCTCAAACTAGGCAAAGCCTGTGCTAGACAACGGATAAACATAATTATAATAAATATACTCAGAGGCAAAATTAATCGCCTACCATGAATGTTTTTCCTTGATTCATGTAAAAACAGTTTTTTTTAATACAGAATACTTTTACAATAAATAGTAAAACTAGGGTGGGCGATTAATTTTGCCTCTGAGTAGACATACATACTTATATCCATATTAAGCATCAAGCATGAAGCATGCAAGATTTGAGAACAAACATTCGTGTCCATCATACGAACATCTGCCCCGACATCTGGATCGACCCCGGGACATCAAGCTTCATAGTCAGGGTCTCTAACCACGAAGCTATTCGGTCGTCAAAATGTAACAATGTTAGTTACATGTACAAATAAAATCAAGTACGTCTTTGAATCCCTCTCATTTCGCGAGGAGGCCTGTGCCTTAGCAGTGTGACATAAATAGACTGATGATGATGGTGATGATGTTTTTGATTTCTGCAACAGATAAATTACATACGCTCTTTAAAATGTTAAAATCAGACAGTCATAAAATATTTGGTAGGTTCCATATTAAAATATTTCCAGTGAGATTTAAGTTTAAAGTAAATAACTGCACTTGGTCCAGTAAATACAGGTTGATCAACAGCCTGTTTAAACCTGACTCATCGAGATGGAACACTGCGTGCTGAGGCCCAAGCACGAATATTCGAATCCTGCGTAACGTAACGTTACCGTATCGAAATCGAGAAACCTCATACTAAATTTTTGTTCAAATGCGCTCACGGGCGGCCGCTGTTCCAAAGGTCATACAAATTTCTCGATAACGATACTACTTTGATTACGGTACGCAGGATTGGAATATTCGCGCTCGGACCTCTGTGTGACAATTTGAACGGACTTGCAAAAATACTGTGACACTTTTATTGAAAATATGACAAGTTTTGTCATCATCGCCACAAGCTTCTCTTAGAATGAGAGGGCTTGGGCCCACGCGGGCCCAGTGTGGATTAGGAACTTCAGCTTCCCGCTAGTCTTCGTTTCGTCACAGTGTGTGTATGTGTTTAGTTTCTTATTTTAAATTGGTCTTGCTGAAAAACATCGTTGCAGCTTGCCGCAAAGGTATGCTGAGTTGGGCCCATTCCACACTATATTCGACATTTCTTTTAGTTTTAAATAGTTAGTGGGTAAATAGTCTGCCTTTGTTTTAATTTAATGTGCTTTTTATGGTGCGTGTGTGTCGAATTCGTGTGAATAAATCTCTCTCACGCTCACTCTCTCTCAGTAGCAGCTAACAATGAAATTCTACTCGTCAAAAAACGACCTCTTCATCTCCAAACAAAACAAAAGCATTACGATTACAACCCAATAGAATCTGGCTTTCTCTCATATGAGAAATCCATCCTCAGCAATAACGTTACGCCGCGTGAAGGGTCAGGGCGTAGAGTAGGGAAACTTTGTTCGAACAAAGTGTACTTCGGTGTTCGGGGAAGTGGTTTTGACGTTCTCGTTTTACTGTTCAGTTCCGAGTGTGTACAAGAAGTCTGGATCTATGCTTAGTGTTACGAAATGCAGAATGCATTGCGGTTGTTGTGACTTGCATGTACCTGATGATCACAGTTGACAAGTCCCCAAGTCGTAAGTGCTTCATTTCTCGATGATTATAAATTTATAGTTAAATTAGTTTATGTACATTAATAACTAAAAGGAAATCAAGAACGATAAAACCAAGAGGATAGCCAATGACACTCCTTATCTATCTAAATAAGAAAACAAGTCCTTACTGACTGACTGATCAACGCCCAGCCCAAACACATGGACCTAGAAAGCTGAAATTTGGCAAAAATGTTCCTTTTATAATGTACGCCCGATAAGGCGAGATTTTTCGAAATTCCCACGGGATAGAGAGTTCTGCCACGGAAGCGAAGCCGCAGGCGAAAGCTAGTGTATTATAATATGCTTTCCTGTTTAAGCATAAAATTAGGTTTATAATTTGTAATAAGAAAACCAGTTACGAAGGAAACAATTATTTTTTAAGTGAAGAAAGTAATTGCGTGCGTTGATTCTTCAAGCAGCAACCCCAAATACCAGTGTCACTTTTAAATGCCATTATGACAACTAATTTGACGCTAAACAGTACACAACGTTAACAGCAACATAATAATAATTAGAAAATGGGACTCTTGCTTTCAAATTGGTTTCTTCATGTAACAAATGAATTTAGCTACCTTATTTATTCTTATAATCACTTAATCCTTTATTCCAACTCCACCAAACTCACCTTAACGTTAGAAAAAACAATTCCGTGACTGACGAGGGTAGCAATTTTCCTGAAACAAGATAGACTGCGATGTTATCCCACTAGTGTAATACGCTAACAAATTGAGTCTACCTACAATTAGCGGTCGACTTAATAGTCGAAATCGTCAAGTGGATTACCCGAGCAATTTGAACCAATTATGCCGCACGCTCGATGCCATATCGCACATTTTATTAGGCCACAACTTGCAAGTTAAAAGGTATATTTCGAGCCAGTTGACATTTAGTCTTTGTACCTTGTACAACTGGTATTTCTATGATTGGCAGTGGTGCGTGTCTAAGTTATTTTGCTAGTTGTTATTATTTCAAATGTTGGGTAAAATTTGGGCCATTGTTTTTAGCAGGGGAGTTAAAATGCTCGGCTGGGTGCGTTGTATAAAATTATGCTACGCTACGATGACTGCCACCGTGTGGTTGACAAGCTATCCGCTTAAAAGGAATTACCTATGTCAAAAAAATATAATTACACCTAACACTAATTATAAATAACACTACGAATAAAATTTTGCACCTCTGTCCTTCTTTTGCCCGCCTTTTTTTATAAAACGTAACAAAATTATGACCACAGTCAGTCAACCTTTTGTCAACTGCTCACTGGCTCGGGATTAACCTGTGACCCGAGATCAGTCTAAAATAAATAATATGTACTGTATTCACAATAAACATAATACATAATGTTAACGAATAAAAACATAAACTAAATGAAATTGGTTAAACGGCATTGGTTAAACATTTAAGATTAATTTCAAATATGAAATAATATACCAACTAGCATGACTTTGCTCAAGCTTTCAACGCCGTGACTCCAGATTTAGAAAGCCAAATTAAATAAATGTCTTCTCCTCCTTTTTCCGCAGAACATCTATAAAACAAACGACGTGAATTATCTGTAAGTGTAAGTGTTTCACTGTATGCTAATAACATACGATTAAAGCCGTCGCTTGTAGTGCCATCATTTCCCCACCAACCTAGAGCCAGACCAAAACAAGACCTATGCCAAGTAAATAAAGCTTAAAGTTACGAAAGATTACATCATTTTGATACTTAGAGCACGTGGAGTAACACTTAGCTATGATAGTGTAGATTCTATTGCTATGGTATAGAGTAGAAATTAGTCAAAAGGTGGTAGGGAAATTCTCTACTCATATCTAACGCCTTCTGATAACATCTCACCATTCAGTTAATGCCGCTGCCGTATCATCATTCTAAGTTTAATTAAGAACTTCCTGCCACTCCAAGCAAAGAAAATATTTTGCCTCGCCTGTGTTTAATGGAATTTTTGCGGCTGTAGTGTGGTAAAAACCAGAAAAATACGAAAGAGTTACGGAGGGAATAAAATAGAGCCAGAATTATTAGAAGAGTTAATAAGATAATTTTACCAGAGACAAGTAATTTATAGCGTTTACCAGATGGCGTTGCTTAACATGTATGGGACTCACTCACATGGACGGCCTCGCCCAAAAAGTCAAAAATCGTGTCAACCTTATAAACATGCTGGCTGGTACCTCGTGGGGGGCTCGAGTCAGTGTCCTGCGTACTTCTTCGATCGCGCTTGTGTATTCGCCTGCAGAATATTGCGCACCTGTTTGGTACAGAAGTGCACATACGAAAGGAGTCGACGTCCAACTAAACCGAGCCATGCGAACTATATCCGGTAGTTTACAACCTACTCCTACCCGATGGCTCCCCGTTCTAGCACATATTGCCCCGCCGGGCCTTAGAAGGACGCATGCTGCCTCTGGAGAATGGTCCAAGGCAATGGCGCACAATCTTCCCATCAGAGAGACTCTGGATAGCCTTCCTCCCCCACGCCTCCCATCCCGTAAACCTATCTGGTCAGACCGCCAAATGCGGGAGCAGGAGCCTTTCGACACCACCATGGAGTGGAATAAGCAGTGGCTTGAGCAGGATGGCGACCCTTCTCTTGACCCAGCTGAGATGCCGAGTGGCTTCGGGGAGCGCCGTCGCATCTGGGTGACGCTGAACCGCATCCGTACTGGTGTGGCCTGATGCAACCACAACTTGACCAAATGGGGCTTCTTGGCGTCGGCGGCCTGTGACTGTGGAGCGCCAGATCAGACCATCCACCACATAGTGGACACTCCTCCACTACCCCCAACAGGCGTTATGCGGGAGGTATGAGCGACCTGCTCGCGCTTACGGTGGATGCTAGGGATTGGCTACTTAATTTAGATGTTAGATTGTATTTTTTTGTTTTATGCGGAAAATGCCATACGAAATAATAATAATAACATGTATGGGAGTAAGACCCCGGCTAAACAACGCCATCTAGTGAACCTTATATTTCGGAGCTACGCAAGTTAGTATGGAGATTGGCAGTCTTTGTATTACTTGTCTCTGATTTTACTGAGTGGTTCAAATGCAAAATAATTCAGTATAAATGCAGTATAATTTACAAAAAAAGTGTTTAACCTATGTATGTTCGTATCTCATCTGTATTAAAACCGAACAACAGATCCACTTGATAGTTTTGAACAAACATTATTGGTAGCATGGTAGCATTACAATGTTCGCGCACTGCGTCCGTAGCTGGAGTAATAGTATTCAATCAAGTAGTAAGTTTATCGTATAACCATCGAGAAAATACTAAATTTTTATCATATTTAAACTTCAAGTAGGTAATTTTATTTTCTTCATATTTTTATCATTAATAATTAAGCATTATGTTATGATTCATTGTGAATAAAAAACTTAAAACTTATGATTTTTGCTAATTATACCTAAATGTTGTAAGTACACAATTATTGCCATTGGACCTACACGTGTCATGTATCACGTTTTAAGTCAATTCGACTACCGGGAGACGAGCTGTCGGTAGGCCTCCAACAAGATGGAGCGACGACCTAGTAAAGATCGCGGGACCGCGGTGGATGCGGAAAGCACAAGACCGGTCGGAGTGGAGAGCCGCGGGGAAGGCCTATGTCCAACACTGGACGTCTTTCCGCTGACATGATGACTTCCAGGCCTCTATTTCACCAACGTTACAAGTATCAGTTTTCAATGATAATTCGGTGTCAGTTCATCATCATCATCATTTATTTAGCAAACATGTACATTAGTCTTAGAACTAATTATACATGGACCCTGGTAGGGTATAGCTACAGTAAAAACTTACTTATATCTACTTATATACATATTCATCTACTTTATAAGTAATCCTAATATTTTCTCCAACTTAACATCTAAGTATGGTATGGCACAGTTCACTTAATAAACTAACTCACTTAACCTTATTCTAAAGTAAGCTTTTAATTTCTTATTTATCTCTAACATTAAATAAGTATTTATTTATTTATACATAAGTATAAGTATTATGTTTATTGATAATTTTTATATCTTATTATGTCATATATATTTTCTTTATTCTTCCATGTATTCCGTAATCGAATAATAACATTTGTCTAAAAGCATTTTTCGAAGTTTGTCTATAAATATTTAATCACTTTGTATGTTTTTGATATCTAATGGTAATTTGTTATAAATATTAATTGATCTGTAGTAAGGGCAGTTGCTAACTTGAAGAGCTTTTGTTTGCTAGCGCGCTTCATATTGGTAAAGAAATGTAATTAGAATTGTCATTGTAAACTGACAATTGCAAAGTTGGTGAAATAGGGGCCAGAAATTGGTAGACATTGCATGCGTAACAAACATTGCTAGTTCGCAAAACTGGGCAAAATGAAAATCTTGCCTCTTTAAAAATTTAAACAGGCAAAGATAAGTGATAAATCCTCCCACGTCATCTGTTAAAAAGCACCGCAAAGACTTAATTAAAGCTTGTAGACGGATCAATTAGCTAAGCAGTACAGCGAAGGAACAGGAATTAAGAATAAAATAAATTGAGTTATAAATTGCTCGCGATTAACGGTAGATTTAGAGGCAATTAGGTAAAGTTTCTTGTTTAATTGATTGCAGTTTGAGAGCGAGAAATTAATAATAAATTATTCATGAGCTTGAGATGCTGAGCTTTGCTGGCGCCATCTTTTGATGTACCGAGCACATAAATTGGCCGTAATGCGCGAAGCAAGAAGTTGTTGTTGTGACGTAAGTACTATTTAAACTCACATCAATACACGCTTTTATATTTCACTGTACATCACTCACCTACGATTTGTCGACGATATTGTGGTCATGGCTGAGACCATGGAGGACCTCGGTGCTATGCTCGCTGACCTCAGCAGAGTTTCCGACCGTGTTGGATTGAGGATGAACAATTGGACATGGACAAGACGAAAGTCATGTCCAATGCCCATGTTGTGCCAACTCCCGTAATAATCGGAGGCTCTGCGCTCGATGTTGTTGATGACTATGTCTAACTAGGACAAACGGTCCAGTTAGGTAGGTCCAACTTCGAGAAAGAGGTCACTCGTCGAATCCGACTAGGCTGGGCAGCGTTCGGGAAGCTTCGCACGAGACCGGTCTGAGTGGAGAGCCTTTGGGGAGACCTATGTCCAGCAGTGGACGTCTTTTGGCTGACATGATGATCATGATGATATTTCACTGTTTAATACGTGCATGACTGGTAGAGTTGTTTTTCTTTTAACTTTTAAAGAAGTATGTTCACCTAAAATTGTTCCATTGCTTGCTAAAACAGTCACGATTCAAAATCTGACAACATGGGTAAAAGCGGCGTAAACCAATGTCAAGTGCATAGTGAAATAAACCGATCAGTCACGTATAGTATTGTACTGTTTTGTGGTTTTCAAAAAAGAATATTTGTATTGTTGTATTGTATATGAGTCGTGTACAACCGTCGGCCTGTACCAGCTGCGCGAGCAGAGCCGCGGCGCGCAGTTTGCGCTTCGCTACCGTCGAAGCGTGTGCCCCCAGAGGAAGGACTACGGATTAGTCCGAAACATGTCATGCTATACTCGACAGACATACCGTCCGTTGATTTCACTATGATTGAATCTCACTGTAGTTTCATGGTAAAAGTGTCGAGTGCATATTCGGGATTGCATTTATATAACAAAAACTATATTGGTACTTTCTTCAGTGCACACAATGAGTCGTATCTTAGATAAATTTGTGAGGAACCCCTATAGATATGAAATTTTGTACGTTCTCTCGTTTCTGTCAGTTTCAGACACAGGCATGACAACAAACGTAGGAAAGTAAATTCAGTATAAAAATCTCAAAGGATTATCTCAATACCTACTTAAACTTCATCATGTAACAAAACGCCAACGTTAGAATTTTAAAAACTATCCATATTCAAACAGACTCGTAAGGTGTTTAAAAATTTCGAGCATGCTACATTAAAACTTTTCAACTTTCAGTTACCTACGCTGTAAAATTCATAAACCGGTGCTAAAAGTAAATTTCATGCTCAAACTTATGTAATGTGCTAAAAGGGCCAGCGTTTGATTAAAAAAAGTAGTAAGAGGGCTGTTTGATAAGTACCCGTTTATGGAAAAAAAAACATTTTTTTTTATATATGAAAAATGGCTTTAAAAGGTGGTATACTTATTTGCGGCCAGTGATATTAATATATTTAGAAAACGGGTACTTATCAAACAGCCCTCGTACTTAGGTACCCATTTTCACCCATGAGGCATATTAAGTGCCATTAGTTATAAATGTACATAACTACCCCGAAGAATTGCGAAACTTAAGTGGCAGTGGGCGGCACATCGCTCGTAGGACTGATGGCCAAATGGGTCAGAAGGTTCTCGAATGGCGTCAGCGGACCGAAAGACGAGCCGTCGGTAGTCCTCCAACAAGATGGAGCGACGACCTAGTAAAGATCGCGGGACCGCGGTGGATGCGGAAAGCACAAGACCGGTCTGAGTGGAGAGCCTTGCGGGAGGCCTATGACCAGCCAGGGGAAGTCTCATGGCTGACATGATGATTATGAGTTATAAATGTAAAAGAAACCGCCCAAGGTTATGTTGGACACAAACACCAAGAAAAGGTTTCCGCAGCCGTTACGAAAAAAAAAGCACTTCCATATCTAATTTTATTTCTAATTAAGTTTATAATAGTTAAAAAGATACAGTAATTTCTTCGATCAATAAATTCAACCAGATATCGGATCAGAAAGTAAAAAACGGCACGACGAGTAACTCCTCACCTGCAGAGTGGGGTTTTATATTGCACGCAAAGTTGCACGTTATTGTAACCGCTTTAGGATTGTATTAAAAAAATAAAATAAAATAATCTACATTTAACTGTCGAAAGAACATAGACTCACTAAAAACGGTGCAAAATGAGGTTCCATACTCATTTTCCCTTCCCACTGCGAGCAATTCAGTCGATAAAAATCGCTTAAATTATGTTGAATCACCTTTGCATCGAATTGCCGCATACGAAGTGGAGCTTCCGAATCGATTCCGCGAGCCTTGTGTTTTCCATCACTGAATTACTCTTGTGACGGCACTGGAGGTGAAATATTTTCTATCTTTTGCACTCAGTTCTGTTACAGTTCGAATATGCTACGATTCGAATGCAACGTAACGTAATCGAGTGCAGCTTTATCGAGAAAATTGTATGACGTTTAGGACAGCGCCGCCCGTGAGCGTATTTGGTAGGTACTAAAATTTTGTATGAAGTTTCTCGATAGCGATACGATAACGATTAGGTACCTACATAACGCAGGATTCGAAAATTCGTGCTTGGGCCTCTGGATCTGTTACGTTACGACTACAAGTATCTAATATATAAAAACGAAAAACCAGAACGGGATAAAAAAACGAGCCAGAGCAGGATGGCGCTCTACAATACCATTTGACACGTTTCTCCCAAACAACGCAATATTTCTCTGGAATTTTAAAGCAATTTGATTCTTTGACCCTGGGAATCGCGAAAAACTTGAGAAAATATCACATTGGGTGTGTAAATTCTGTATATTAAGCAAGTTCGATTTCGAGCCAAAAGCGAGCGATGCATTATCTATACCAGTGTTGCCGTTCAGGGATAAAGAAATCCATTCATTATCCTGGATTATAGTCTATACGAAAAAAATTAATTTTATCTACCTATGTAAATTTTTATTCATATCATTAAAAGCAAAAAATTCGTCTTAAATTTTTTTTTCGATACTTAAACTATAATATTACTAATTAGAAATATTTTTTTTACCCAGAGGACATATTCCTATTGCTATATTATATAATATTCCACGCGAGCGGAGCCGCGGGTGCTCTCTAGTTAATTATAAAGCAGTACCGTGTCTGACTACAAAGTGACAGATACCGCACAGCCTAAACTACCACACCTACCGATCGATCTTCGATTTACATTTGATCTATTGTTCAGTGCTATTTAATTGTTCAACGTCGATCGGTTGGTAAGTACGTAAGTAAGTAAGCTATTTATATATATTTTAATTACAAGAAAATTAAACTATAAACATAATTTATAAGGCTGCTCTGTAATCGTACCTTAAAGGTGTACAAATTTCACCTGTAACTTAAAATAAAACAAGACCTAACACAAAAAAATTCAAGAGAATTATCTTCAATAGCAACATTATAAAACTTCGGCGACCAACCCATTCTGCCATCGATAGACGATCGATCGGTACGTGCAGTAGATACTATCGATCACCATAGACGAACCCATTTCGCTAGCAATCAACGATCGATCTATTGGTATAGTAGAGTAGATACTATCGATCTACGTCGACCGATCCCATGGTATCGGTCGGTGAGGTAAAACCCTTTGAAACTTACAATTTAGCAGACGTAAGTATACGTATCACACAGGTGCACTAAGAAGAGATTTATCGAAGTTACCACGGCATAGGACAATCAAATGGTCTACTTGTTTTATTTTATGAGAGCGACGCCGTGGGCATAAGCTAGTAGCAAATACGGGAGAATGAAGCTGAACTCGAGCTGAGCATTTTAATTACGAGCCCGATAAAAGAGTCTTTCGGCCAATCGTTCACGAAACGAATTTGCTAAAAAGAGAGCAAGCGGGACCTTTACAATGTAAAGGCAAAACCTGTGCATCCCGATTTGGTCTGTTTTAGCGAACTATACCCAGTAGGGTAATGTTCAGATTCGGTTGCGCTATTTTAATTTCGCATGGGGATTTAAAAAAAGGATTTCCTCCGCGCCGCACGCCACGTACGTGGCCCTAACACATTGGCCACATCTGTCACTCGGCAACCCAATATAGAGAGGCCACCAATTTACAAGATTAAAAATCGGTCAAGTGCAAGGGATATATTCCCTATTCCCGACTCTACTTAATGTGATTAAGCTATTTGTCTTTTTTGACTTGCTTTTACGTTTGCTTTTTAGGTAATTAATAAAATGTTATGAGTTAAAGACACAGAGGCAAACTGGAAGGCAAATAGATACCGGGCAGCACAAGCTGAATGAGCTCTCAAACTTAATTTATTTTTTATTAAAAGAGGGAGGCGAACGAGCAAGCGGGTCACCTGATGGTAAGCGATCACCGCCATCCATAAGAACCAGCAACCCCAAGAGAGTCACTAGTCCGTTGCCGGCCTTTAAGGAGGAAAGGGATAGAGGAAAGGGAGGGGATCGAGCACCCGGCACTCCCACTGATCGAACGGAACGCAACAGGGGTGCTGTTGCTTCACGCCGATTTTCTGCGAGAGGTTGGTACTTCTCCGGACGAGCCGGCCTAATCGTATGGCAGAAAATAGCTACAGTATGGCTCTCCAGTCTGCCTTTTGTGTTCTAAGCTTAAAAAAAGGCACGTAGACTTTGAGGTAGGTACAACCTTATTAAAATTTGTGCCATGTTTTCTGCCCTTAAACTAGGTTACTTGAAAGAATTTGGTACTTTATGCCTTTGTACATTTCTATTTTTAAAGTTTTTGTGTGCAAAAAAGAATTTACATCCATACCTTTTCGTTGAATGATAAGATAATCAGTTTAAATAACCCCAGAAGCAACTAACTTCACAAGCAACATGACATGTGTTCGGTTCAAACTGATTCACCAAAACCACACGAATTTGCAATCCAATTGATGCTTCGCGTCAATGACGGCTACAGTCGTCAACACAGGTTGTGCAGATAAACTTGTGACACCGAACTGGATCGGCAATGCAAACTTGCATCCGTTAGTGTCCGTACATGTCCATTTAAATATAGACTCTAACGTACAGTTGGGGCATTGAATGTGAGGTGAATGCAACAAACTGGGACTTGCACTTGATCGTTGGAAACTTCCTTAACTACGCAATCACTGTTGAAATGAACAGATCACTCACGAGCCGACATGGTTTGTAGCAATTCATGATCTTTCAACTTTCTTTCTACACTACAATCCAAACGGAAATTTAGGCTAACTGAAAATACGTAACTTAAATTTCGATAGCTATGAGCGAATATAAAAGTAGGCAGTTAGAAGTTTAAATGGTCTAAAAAATATCGTTTTGTTTAACAAAAAGTTTAGAGTGATCAAATGAATAGTATAATTGATTGGATCAGGCGTTACTTTGCGGGGTACCATTATTATTATTCATGATCTAAAAACAATTAATTTGCTCCCCCGGGACCACACGTGTAATGTAATTATGTTTCCATGAAACATCTTCGCCTCCACTCGCATCAATACAATGCATGTCATACAGACCCAACTATCACTACCGCCACTACTCTACGCGCTGACGTATTTCGAAACTCTCTATGAGCTCATTCTCAACGCACCAAACCTACCGTTCAACACACTACCAGTTATTCTACTATTCTTCTAGTTCTAGAAAAATATTCAAAAATGTTCAGACTTAATACGAAATTTTCCCGGTAGTAAAGAATTCAGTGTTCTTTTAGTTTTTCTTTTATTTTAGTTTATATTAATATTTGCCTGTGCCAGTATATTTGCCAATTGGATTTCTTATTGTTTACTTCCATAAAGTTTCAATACGCCCGACAGTAAAAGCAAGGGGCGAATGGAACAATGGAATTGAGGCGGCAAAAATTGTTTTCCTGTGTAAACCTAAATATAAAGATAACTAGTATCGTTTTGTGTCGGTGAAGGTTTGAATGTAAGTAATTTGACGTGACACAACTATAACCGGATTCTATTTCTGAATTGAATTTATTTCTCCATTACAGGCAATACAGAATCGGTGCCTTGGAGAGTGCGGGTGATTGTACAAAAGGCATTGATTTAATAAAAGAAACCTTTTATAATGATAATGTTAACGAACGCCGCGTTTCGTCCATCAAAAATTGCTTTCTGGTTTTGTGATTTATTTGTAAGTAGCCCGTGTCGCTTACCTGGATGAGAGTTTTGTCTTAAATTTAAAGACTTTTTTCCTATTATTGATATCCGCAACAAGTTTTATTAAATTAAACCATTTTAGATCCACAACAGGCTGACTAACTAAGTAAACCAGGCGGGGGGAGCGTCTTCACCCAAACGTTGTTGGTATTCCGTTGGCCAGCACGAGACGGTTTGCTTCATCCTTCCTAATGCGAACTGCTAAGGAATGGAATTCACTCCCATCTTCTGCATTTCCGGACGGGTACAATCTAGGGCTCTTCAAGGCTAGAGTGAATAGGCTGTTACTGAACCAGTGAGTTACAACACCTTAGGCCTCATCTGCACCTTCCATCAAGTGAGATAGGGGTCAATCACTGGCCAGTTTATAGTAAAAAAAAAAAGCTAAATCACAAACTTAATCAATTGGTCTCCAGAGCAATTGATGCGTACCTTGTCCAAATGTCCCAAAATGTTTTAGCTGCATGATTCCACTGAATGACCAACGATATTTGTTGAACCAGGTACCAGGTCTGCTGTCTCTCAATCTTCTTTCCAAGACCCTCATTAATTGCATACCAAGGCCAAAATGTTTCAACAGCAACGGGTAGGTACTAAATCGTACACGGGCTTCAGATTTGAAGACTTGGTGTACTTTTGCGGCGGATAGTAGGACCTTGTGCAAGATCCGTCTGGATCGCTACCACCATCTTACTCACTAATCCCGCTGCTAAGCAGCAGTGCTTGCACTGTTGTCTTCCAGTGTGGACAGTATGATAGTCGGGGAAATAATAGGCACAAGAGGGCATTTCATCTTAGCATTCTAGGTTGGCAATGCATCTGCAATCACTCGAGAGCTGCTGGTGTCTATGGGCAGTAGTGATCATTTAATTTTGCACGTTTATGTAGGTACTTTTTTGCATGTTACGTATGTTATATAATTATACAAAAAGTGCTTCACTTTTGCAGCATTTTCCGCCGCATCTCATGACATTGAGGAAAAAAGCTAACAAAAAGTCACATCTTTTAAAAAGTAAAAGATAAATTGTTACGACGTTTAGTCTACAATGGGTCACGTGAAATGGTTTGGCTGAACATTAAAATAAAGCGTCTGTCCATCCATTATTCATAGAAAAGCTTTTAATATTAACAGAGTACTTTGACACAAACCGCTGTATACCAAAAAATTGTTTTATCGTTCATTGTGGAAATCATACATGGGGTAGGTATGCAAAAACTATTGACAAAAACCTTTCATTGAAATCCATTAAGCTATACCAGGTTGAATGGGAAAAAACCTATAACATTGATATTTGGAGCTTAATAGACTTTTCAGTGAAACAACGCATTATTTCAGTTTCAAAACGGGTATTTTGTTTGAGAAGCTTTTCCGCAATTTAACATACGAGGTTGAGTCAGTGTACTTGCGATATGTGTATTCTAAAATAGTGCCTTGCACCATTTGCAATTACGGAAACTCATCCACATTGTGTAGTTAACTAATAATTGTGTGCGTGATTACTTAGTGCTTTTGCATGTGTGCATTAATGGCAAGTGGAAGGGGTGCATATATTAGATTAAATTACTGTCTGTACACCTGTAAAGGTAGAGTTATGGTGAATCCAATTGTGAAATTGTTTAATATACCAGCAATGTAACCCATTTCTCACAAACAAAAAAGACTTTGATTTTAACTTTGACTTTGAAAAGCGATAACATTGGTTCTGAAAGGAAATACGAGCGATAGCTTAGTCCTGTTATTATTAGCTATATTACGGTCACGGTATAACCTTACTGGTATATGTAGATAGATAAAAATCACTACGAAGTTACTTTTCCAGCCCTGTCCATCTGCTAACTGACCTGAAAAGAGTTTTGCACGGCTCGTTTAAAGACCCCGGACTCTATATCCCCCGGGTAAGTTTATCTGTAGCCTACAGATGCTCATTTGTATAGAAAACTCCCTGAAGGGCAGAAAAGGTTGGGTGGATTCACTTAAAGCTACCTATACTGTCGGGCAGGTGATAATTTCATCGCCTTGTTTTTGAATTAATTTGAAGATAATTTGGAGCTATAATTTTCATGAATTATGCCGACATAGCTTTTTAATCGACTTAAAAAAAGGAGAAGGTCCTTTACATACAAGATCGTTTAAGTCTTACTTCAATTTCTGGTGGTCTATTTAAGAGTGTTTACTTTATCTGTTTTAATGGGCACAGTTTGAAATAATAATAACAAAGTTTAAATTTGTAAAACCCAAACGAAAAACCTTTTTCATGTTTTGCTAAAAACTTAGATAAACAGTAACGTAACTGCGTAGAAATATCGGGAGCTTATCAAACCTAAAAAGTAATCGAGGTCAATATCCCGTTTTCAGTAAGTATGTCTAACTTAGATAAACTTTAACTTAGAGATAATTATCATTAAACTTAGAATGTATCTAAATACCATAATTATTTTGTCCTACGAACTCTTTATCAGCTTACTTATTTAAAAACGGTGCACGAATTATACTAATATACTTACATAAATGCATTTTTCTAGCTCAATTTGGTGGAATCAAAATAAATAATCAGTCCATTTTAAGTCTATCAAAATAACAAGAGTTGAGCGACTAAGTATAATTATTATAAAGCAAAGTGAGAGTAAATTTTATTATGCTTTTACACAAATTTGACTCACATAAAACACCGTGCATTTGAAGAAAAGTTAATTAAAATAAACATTCTACCATCTGTTCTAACTAATAAAAAATTTAAATAAGTTTATTAACAGTTGTACTACTACAGTTTACTTTTAATAACAAAACTTGTGACCTCGTTCACACTCACAATGTCATTGTTAATGGTTGAAACTGCTTTTAACACAGTATTCTACTTCCAATGATAAAATAAACGAGACTAAACTAGTTTCACTTTCGTTACCAACTGCACCAGAAAATCAACTTGGTCGTGACTTTAGTTTTTTAATCCTTCTATCGCAATGTAATTCTGTGGTTCCATACAAATTTATAGGTATGTAAATAGTTTGTCTATCACGAGAATCAAGTATCGATAATATTCCCGCTTTTCCCGAATGTTTTAAGTTGTCTAATGTTAGCGGAGCCTGGAATCCACCCGGGTTCATTTTATACTAGTCTCTGATATTATACAGACAGACATTAAAAAAAAAAACAGATTTTCAGATTTATCTCATTGGTTGGGTTATAAGAGTTACCTCCATACCAAATTTCAAATTTCTAGGACAACTGTAAGGTTTTAATCCCACATCAATTTGTGTGAAAACAACCATCTTAATGACTGTATCTTTTGATTGCATTGACTTAGAAATTTGATTTCTTCAAGGGATTGCAGGCCTGAGTCCTTGATATTAATTTCATAATTATCACCTCCAGCATGTTCCATAGAAAAAGGGTCTTGACAGGCAGACAGGTTAAGGGTTCCGTTTTTCCTTTTGAGGTACGGAACCCTAAAAAACAATTTAATATGCACCAAGTTTCAGCAGTTCGGTATTCAACACTGTCCTCAATCTTCAAATTGCGCCGCACAAATTCCTTCAAAACTGTAGGAACTCAAAACCCCTTTCAAATGAAGAAGTCATTGGCACTTCAGCAAGCTGTTTGTAGTCTATTTACATTCACAGTGGCTGCCAGCAATGTAATCAAAAGCTTTCCGTTTGTCCCAATGTTGCATTATGGTAATGAGGTTTCAAGCTCTGACATACCAACTGGATATTATAGGTCCTTCGGCTGGGGCAAAGACTAATGTAACAAGAAACGACACTGTCGCATGTGTGCAGTAAGTGACCTCGCGGCTGTGTGCGTGTTGTGACGCGAGCAGGGGTGAGCTCAGGTCGCGCGGGGTGTGGAAAGGCGATCCGCGGTCGCCACGGCACTGCAGTGACGCCTCGCTGCGTAACCGTGTACACGAATGTAGGAGGATGCTTCTCGACACTTGCTCATACATAGGATGGGTGTTCTCGCTGACTACGCGGAGCCGCTTCGCAGCGGAGATCATTTTGAGACCTTTTTAACATGAAACTACCATGAAATGCAATCATAGTGACAGACAGACAGTACACAGTGACAGGACAGTATCATTACCTATAGTCTGTACCCCTGAGAAGGAAGAATGTGCAATTCTGCGTCAACAATTAGTGTGAACGAACCACGAAATAGAGTGTGGTGTGCTACCTCATCATCATGTCAGCTGAAAGACCTGCTGGACGTAGGTCTCCCCCAAGGCTCTCCACTCAGACCGATCTTGTGCTTTCCGCATCCACCGCGGTCCCGCGATCTTTACTAGGTCGTCGCTCCATCTTGTTGGAGGCCTACTTACAGGCCATCAATCCTGCGAGCAATGTGCCCCGCCCCGCCATACATTTGACAATAATAAAGACTGCAGATCAAAGCGAGGTAATCAGCTGCGGCCAGTAGTCACGCGAGCAGACCCTTGGTGCGGTGTATATGCTGCGCTGCCATCGAGTCATGCGCTCTTGGGAGCCTCTGAAGGCAGAATTAGGAATCAATCATAAATACCCGGCTGTGGTTACCACCGTTACCAAGGGGTACAATTTCAGTCTTTGGTTTGTACAGCTGACTGTACAAACCACACACTGGTCTGTGACTGGTCACAATGTGTTCTAAGTGCTTCATTATGCGTCTCGCTATTATAAGCGAAGCAACTCAAAGAAAGCATTGCCTTGTATAGTGATGTCACATCGGTATGGCCTTGCGTAATAAATGTCGTAGATGTAAACATTGTAATACTAAATACGCTAATTTTATTCACTTTAATAACTATTTTAATAATAGTTAAGAATACGTAAGTATCTAGGTATGTAGTAGGAACGTATTTTGATTATTCATACTTATTACATTAATTTCATTATTATACTTTTCTAATAGTTAAAAAACATACATCTTTATGATTACTAGCAAAAACTAGATCGCTATAGATCAATTTTATATGTTTTTTAACTATTGTTTTTTAAATTGTACGAAGCGGTGCCAAAACGAACAAGTTTCTTACTCAATAGTAAGAAACTTGTTCGTTTTGGCACCGCTTCGTACAATTTTCTCTAACTTCTTGCGGCGTAATTTAACAAGAATCCCAATTATTTTCATAGGCTCAATGCTTTTTCAGACTACTTGGTATTTTCACGAGGAATCTAAAGTAGTTATGAAGTTTCATAACATGGAAATAAATATACCTAACCCTGGGTCTATAGAGTCTCGGCCCAAATCTGTTTTTAAAGATCTCCAAAAACCTCTAGACATTATAATAGCCCTTTGAAACCCCTCTTTTGTTGCCAATTTTGTAGCGTTAAAATTAGTGCTAGTGATTATGAGCTGCTGCTGTGCGCACGTCCGCACGGGTGCCGCCGGCCGCGCACACCGATCTCAGTGGAGAGCCTTGGGGGAGGCCTATATCCAGCAGTGGATGTCTTTCGGCTGACATGATGATGATGATGAAACATTTCTTGTAATAATTTCTGTGAGACCAGTTGAAAGTTTCAAACATTTAAGGTTCATCCATATTGAATGCCCAGAAGAATGCAAGTTTATTTTCAGTTAGAAGTTTGTCCAGTATAAGTCTGTAGGTGATAAAACTTGTGCTTAAGAGCATAGACTACAGCAAACTGCGCCGAAGTCTTAAGTAGTCTTAAATATTAAATGAATGGGACAGTCTTCAAAATTAACTGCTTGTGACAAGAACACAACAAACCAACTAACCTATTTAAGTCATAACGGATAAAACTTTCTCACAAATCTAAGTTATGGGGGCAACAGGAGTTAGACGCACAATAAGGATAGTGGTGTAGCTGAGAATTTATTGATACGTCTTTGATTGAGCTACAGCACAAGCCCTTTAATTTTGAGCGAACGCCCAACAGTGGGACGCAAATAGGTGATGGCCACGGTCTTTGATTGTGGTTTGTCATTTTTTTTTAAGGATACCCTGGAGTTTGGCGAGAATTTGGCAAAGGTTTATGTTTAAGTATGTCGTACTTGTTTTGTTTTATTATTTTTGTTTAGTAGTTAAAAAAAATGGCCACAGAGTCGTTTATAAGACGTAAAAAGCACAGCACCTATCTTACACATTTACGAGACTCAAATTGTAAGTTTCCATTGTTACCACGTAAAGCAATATCGAGTCAATCATGCTTAATTTTAAACAGTAAAGCAAACAAACTATTGCAATAAATAATCAATCTGCTCTAACTTGTAACAAGTCTGCTTTTAACCAGCAAAGTTACAAAAATGATTTACCGTCACATGCGTTCATAACGACCTCAAAGGCCAAAGCACTCCGAAAAGTACCTAAAATTAAACGGTATAAAAAGTCAGTTTTAATTTTCTTCATTCGCAGCGCAGGATTAATCCCATAAGAGCCAATATTGCGAAAGTTGGTTCGGGATTTGGCCAGTTCATACGTTTTTCATAGAGCTCTCGAAGTTGGAAGAATTATACCGAGTTAATGAAGACGTGCGTTCACATAAAAAGGATTTATATGCGACGTCACGCTCGAAGTTTTTACAGGGTTTTGTTGAACTTGCACTGTTCGTATGTATCTACGTAATTATGTAACTTGAAAATTTGTTAACCATTGTTCGACTGCTTATTGGTAACCGATTGAGCTGAAAATTGACATAAATACACCTATATCGTGTTAGTACGGTGACTCAACATTTAATTGGTAGTGAAATTCTGATGGTTCAGCCATGATCATTATGTTCAGGATCGTTTGGAGCCAGGAGGGAACCACACAACGGGTTAATGGCATCGACTTGGAATTCATTATGGATTATCGTACGTAAGTAGGATGACAATAGAATACTTACGATAGTCAACAAAAGTACAGTCGGCAAAAAAGCTTGTTTTTTTAGCAAAAGACTTATTTGAACTGCAGTATTTTTTGAACATTGTAGGCTTTTTCGTATTGGAAACTGACGTGTCAATATAAAAGGTGTACGAATGACAAGAATGGAAATGAACCTAGTAACGAATGAAAGTATGAGATAAAACTTTAAAAATTTTCATATGAATCCATCTTAAACGCGGCAAATTTAAGGAGCGTCAATAAATAATAAAGAAGCTTCCATACCTCTAGCGAACGCATTTGAAATTGTGGAATAGAGCGAACATCGCGGCCAGAATATGGTGACCCGCCTCACTAAAACCGCGGCGTACACGTAACAGGCAGACTTATAATGGTTCTGCCGAACTGCGGCACCGGTAATGCAGTATTATGTAAATGTGCCTTGTCTAAATAAAGCCAAGCGGGAAATATGAGAAGCGCCGGACAAATTACCCAGCCTAATAAAGATGGTAATACTGTACTAAACAATTTGCTATTCCAGCCCCTTTATGCTTTGTCTAATTGTGAGCACTGTACACGCTCGAATTACCATTTCACTATCCGCAATGATATTGTATTCAATTCTCCATTCTAGTTTTCATCATCATAATAGGCCGGAACCTGTCCACTGCTGGGCATAGGCCTTCCCCAAGATTCATTACGACGTTCGGTTTTGTGCTACCCGCATCCAATGGCTTCTCGCGATCTTTACCAGACTGTCCGCCTACCTTGCGCTGTCTTAGAAAATTATAATAATATGAGGAGCACTAAAAGTTACTTTTTACATTAAATTATTATTAAGCAAATAAATATCATGGGACAAATTGACATCAATTGACCTAGTCCCAAACTAGGCAAAGCCTGCAATATGGGTACTAGACAACGGATAAACATACTTATATAGATAAATACATACTTATATACATTTTAAACATCCAAGACCCGAGAACAAACATTCGTATTCATCATACAAACATCTGCCCCGACCGGGATTCGAACCCAAGACCTCAAGCTTCATAGACAGGGTCGCTAACCACTAGGCCATCCGGCCGTCTAATACTTAATTGTTATTACGAAAACGCAATTAATTTAAGTGTTAGATAGAATTTTCAAAGAAGCGTGATTCTGAACAAGTGTTTCGTTTTGTTGGTTTGTGTAAACAACATGATACTGAGAAATGAAATGCAGCACTAACAAATACGTAGACGATTTCACATTTTAGATCCTATAAGTGTTATCGAATTCATTAAAAACATGAATATAACTCCAGAGACAAACAACTAGTGACTTTTTTTAATTGGACATGAAAGGATACTCGTGTATCTGACGATGAGATGGGCTGATGATCTGACACAGGTTGCAGGGAGGGACTGGATGCGAAAAGCACATGACTGCACAACCTGGAAAATAACCGGCCAAGTGCGAGTCGGACTCGCGCACGAGACAGCGATGGCGGGATAAACTGGTCTCCCTCTTGAAGGACTGACCGCTAATTGCTTAAGACCGGAAGCAGTGGAAGTATTAGGGGGGAGGCCTTTGCTCAGCAGTGGGACAGATGAGGCTAATAATATAGTAATATTTTTGTTAATATAAAACTGAAGGACTCATTTTAATTTTTATATAAAGGTCTCTTTAAGTAAGCTTATCACAAAGTTATCATCGCAAAGGCCTACATTTACGTAATACTACGAAATGCTACGAAATGTTACGTAGAGCTACGTGTTGCTGCTACGAGCGTAGTTAGCAGTTAAGACCTACGGCGTAGCACAAATACTGCCGGCTGTGTGCTATTTTGAGCATATTATACTTAACAGCTGCGTGCTTTGTTTCCTTGTTGTATAAATTCCCTTATAGTAAAAAAACCGGCCAAGTGCGAGTGGGACACGAGGGTTCCGTTGAAACATTTTAACGCTTTTCCCCAGTGTTTTAAGAAATCTAGTGTTAGCAGAGCCCTGCTCTTAAGCAAAATGTACGCAGTGTGCGGTCAACTTATATTGGTCTGCGAAATTTACAGACAGACATAAAAATTTAAGATTTTGAGACTTTTCGGAGTGGTTGTGCTATAAGAGCTACCTTGATATCAAATTTCAAGTTTCTAGGACATCTGGAAGTACCCTTTAGGTTTTTGGAAATCACCAATTTGTATGGAAATGGCCTTTTTAATTACTGTATCTTTTGATTGCGTTGAGTTAGAAGGTTGATTTTTTTCCGTTTTTCTTTTGAGGTACGGAACCCTAAAAATGGAAGAGACTTATGCTCACCATTGGATAGTAAAGGATTGAAGAAGATGAAGAGAGAGATACTCGTACATACAGTTAAAAACTACCAGTTACGTATTTTTTTTAAAGACAAACTATTACTTTGGCATTGGCACAACGTAAACCCGCACCGTAAACTATTCGATTATCCATTGGATTGAACCAAGCCCGTTCCACTTTCGCTTGGATTTGCCAGCGAAATAGTCGAACAGTTTGGGTCTGAAAGCATGTAAACAAAATAACGATATAGCAACTACAATTCTGCTTTTTAAGGTGTGTTTGAGTAACTACTCCAGTAGATGCTCGATTAATAACGGGACTATTACACGGGAGTCGCTTTTAGCTATTTTTAGATTTATTTTTTCTGCCGCTTTTCCTGAGGTAATGTGTGTATAATATACTATGTGCATGTGGAGAGGTACAACATAACTCCCCATTATGACTTGCCCCAGGCCGGGGGCATGTGTAATGCATTTTTAGATCTATAAAAAAAGGGGTACCTACGTGATAGCAGACTGCTACACTCATAATATCAAAATTTGTTACCTTCCTTAAAACTCATCACATGCAAAACACGAGCAATTGAACGTTGCTCCTGGGGGTCGATTTTTGTATCTCAACGGTGACTAAAATTGTCATACCTATGATAGCAATTACGAATGCCCCCACCCACTCGTAAACGAGATCACTGAGTGACTTATTGACCACAGAGGGTCGAGCACGAGTTTTCGAATCCTGCGTAACGTTACGGTTACAGAGGGTCGAGCACGACTTTACGAATGCTGCGTAACGTAAAGTCGAATAGTAAACGTTGTCGAATTTGTATGACGTTTGGAACAGCGCCCGCCCGTTAGGGTATTTGGAACAAAAATTTAATACGAGGTTTCTCGATCTCGATACGATAACCGTAACGTTACGCAGCTTTCGTAAAGTCGTGCTCGACCCTCTGTAACCAGATCGAGAAACCTCATACAAAATTTTTGTTCCAAATACGTTCACAGGCGGGCGCTGTTCCCAACGTCATACAAACTCGATAACGTTTACTATTCGATTTTACGTGACACAGGTTTCGAATATTCGTACTCGGGCCTCTAGCAGTGACAGCTAAGCTCAATCTACTATTGTACCCTCTTTGCGCGAGTCCGACTCGCACTTGGCTGGTTTTTCTACCACCTTTCCTCTCTATGGTGAGAAAGAAAGTTGTGTATTTTGCAAAGTCATGCATAGCAAATAACTATTTTTGTACCAAGTATTATTTTTTCATCTCCTCCGCTACAAAAATTTTCCTCTTCCTGTTTTTACGCTGAAGATGGGATGCGTTGAAAGCTCTGAGGGTTTGTTTTCCTGCATTTTTTGTAGAAAAATCACGGTGAACGATTAGTATGTAAAACATTGTCCATCACACGTAGATAATGTAATAAAGAGCACCACAGAAAACGCTCGTGTTTTCGTTAGAAATTACCCCCACGTTTTGTTGGAGTTACAGGGACAGGAGGAAGCGATTTTGACTAGGTTACCGCAGGTATTGCTGAGGTTTTTATCTTAGTAATTATTTTACATAATAATTACAAATAATAATAGTCGTTAGCGCCAATGGACTCAAAGCAAAAAGCCTCGATCTCATCTTAAGAGACTCTCATTAGGCTGCTGGATCAAGAGTCAGATGCACAAAGCGGTCATCCTGGACACGGCGCGAATAGTGAGGAGATTCCTTACTTTGTCGCCCTGACCACCGCTGGCTTGGGCCCCTGCCCCGCCACCGGCGAAGACTATTTTTTAATGTTTTTTTTAAATTTAATATTGTGTTTAATGTAATTTAGAAAAATATGAAAAATAAGGGTTGTAAAAGAATAAACAGACCTAATAATAACATTGCTGTATGCCTGAAATTATTTTTATTATTAGTAGCCCAATTTGTCCCACTGCTGAGCAAAGGCCTCGCCCCCCCCCCCCCCCCAATACTTCCACTGCTTCCGGTCTGCAATTATGAATGAAATAGAAATCTTCATTTGTCAGAATTAAAATACGTCGCAATAAGAAATAAAAATACTTAATTATAAATTGCACTAATAAAATTGTTGTTTTATTATAACGTCATACAGAATTAATGAAAAGAGAATGAATAAAAAACTGAGTTGGTTTTCTTATTATCAAAAAAAAATCTAAACGTAATTTTATTAAAAACAGTGTTCATGTAGTCTTTGTCTTATATACTCTCGAGTTCAAAGTCAGAAAGATTATTAAATAAAACAACACAGATGCATGAGAATTAAAAGACGGGCACATAGGTACCTACTTCAAGTGTCAGAGAGATGTGTTACAATTACCATTATACTACTTATTTATTCTAGTTAATTTGCACGTTTATCAAACCGATATGCCCTTTTTAAAACAGTTAAACCAGGTGTACCAAAGCCTCACTAAAATATAAGATAAAAAAAAAGTTCCTATTATTAGAAATCATTTTACTGAAAGAACGCTCAGCTAAATTATTTCTTCAACATCGAGGTCACTCCAGATGAAAGTACGATAACCTGGACAAGCTCTCAGTCTGTCATTCTAAATTTGAGGTCAAATATCTCAAAAACGGCTGGACCGATTTTAATGAAACTTAGTCGATTAAACTAGCTTTAGATTAAAAAAACGCGTTTAAATCGGCATAACCATATAGGAAACAACCACACACATAACCTTTTTTTTATATCAAAACAATGTCGCTTACTGTTTATCACTGAAAGTTTATTACTTGCGCCATCTCCTTTACTGCGTTCATCATTTTAAATTGGAAACTCGATACTCCAGATAGGTTCATCCTTTCTGAATGTTTTTTGTTGTAACGAGTTATACAAATCAGGGCGATGAAATATTACATGGCACGGTAGCCGCCGCTTTTGTCGAAATAAATAATGTCGTTAATATTGTTACGCGAACTGCGGTATTAGAGCTGTTGAATAACATCGTCAATTACCTTTCAGAGGCCCGAGTACGAACATTCGAATCCTGCGTAACGTTACGGTTATCGTATCGAGATCGAGAAACCTCATACAAAATTTTAGTTCCAAATACGCTAACGGGCGGGCGCTGTACCAAACGTCATACGAACTCGATAACGTTTACTATTCGATTTTACGTGACGCAGGATTCGAAAAGTCGTGCTTGGCCCTCAGAGGCCCGAGTACGAACATTCGAAACCTGCGTAACGTAATCGAGTAGTGAACGTTATCGAGTAATTTGTATGACGCTTGGAACAGCGGCCGCCCGTGAGCGTATTTGGAACTAAAATTTAGTATGAGGTTTCTCGATTTCGATACGATAACAAAACGTTACGCAGGTTTCGTAAACTTCGAGCTCGCCCTACAGGCTACGTACTAAAGATCATTAAACCGCAAGTGTAGTATGATCGGTCAATTATAATAGTACCTTTTCTTTTCCCTGACCTGCGGTGGACATCCTTTCATTTGGCCAAAAATCGTTTTATTAACTAAATACAATTACTTTGCTCACCCGCGACCACAAGTAACAAATTAGTTATATCTGTGCGGCAAATGTATGTTTCCATGCAACACCTCCGCCTCCACTGCTACACGAATCAACACATGCCACACAAGCCCAACTATCACTACCACCACTAAACTGAACGCTGACGCGTTTCGGCACTCTCCACGAGGCCATTAACGAAGCACAACAACTACCGCTCAACATGCCACCACTTCCACTACTGACATATGTAAACCATGTACTCAATATAGTTAATGACCAAACCAACCTAACCACTAATATTTTATAAATTCCAAACTACCCTTTTATGTAAGTTCTAAACTAGCCTTTTTTAAAAATGAATTCCAAACCACCCCGTTTATTTTTAATTTTACGATTCAATAAATTATTTAAAAATCGTTTGACAAACTGATTCATTCTCCAGATGTTTCTTTTCCCAAAATCCTTTTTTTTTCAGAAACAGTAAAGAAATACCTATATCAGGATTTATTTCAGAACCATTTCGTAGAACTCGATAGGTTAGGTTAGGTTAGGTTTAACACACAATGACAATGCAAAGAAAAATCCGTTAAGCAGCTGGACTTGAACCAACAACCTCGGTAATCTGTACCACACTCCACCAATTAAGCTATACTTAACGTCGGTGTACCTAACGAATTTTTCAATGCCTTGCGTCATATTTTTTTATTACGAATGTTTCATAAAAAAAAACAATAAATCGATTATTTTCATTAATTCAGAAAATAGTTCCATCTCTTGCCACTAATGCGTAACTGTAGAAGTTCCGTAGTGGGTGAGCCGCTTGATTAAGCTCCTCATAGATGGCGCTGAGGAGAGATCTTCCAAATAAAAAAAAATATGACACAAGGCATTGAAAAATTCGTTAGGTACACCGACGTTAAGTATAGCTTAATTGGTGGAGTGTGGTACGGATTACCGAGGTTGCTGGTTCAAGTCCAAGCTGCTTAACGGATTTTTCTTTGCATTGTCATTGTGTGTTGAATTTCATTCTATGAATGTTTCATAAAAATAAAAACAAAAATAGTCAATAAATCGATTATTTTCATTTAGGTTAAGTTTGTTTTTATAAAAATTCTGAAATATTTACGGTTTCAGAAAAAAAGTATTTTATCTACACACATATCATAAGTCCTCTATAATGCGTTCAGAAACCGTAGAAAATGACCAGCATTGCAGTAAGTACATCATCGCCTCCGCCGCCAACCACCATGACCAGCAGGTCAAGCAGTAAAGTAATAATCATTACGACATCGAATTCGATGTCGTATTGACTTTTCGATATCAAATCAGATTTTTCGAATTTGACACCCAACGTAATTTACAATCATAGTGAAATAAAGCGGATCACTCACGTATATAAGTCGACTTCAGTCCGACATGTATAATAATTAATAATGCGTTTTTTTTTTACAAAAAAAAAACAGTTTACGAAACATCAGCTCGGTATGTTTGTCTATGATTTAAAAAAAAAACAATCAAATTCGTGACAGGTATGGGTATGATATATGCCTTCGGCTTCTGAACCCATCTTAGAGTACTTATAATATGTGTGTAGATAAAGTAATGTATGCAACTCCACATAATCAGGCTTTAAAACACTCGTGTGATCCTATTATGAAACTCAGCTTCGCCTCGTTTCATAAAAACACACTCGTGTTTTAAGGACCCTCATTATGTAGCTGTTGCATAAACTACTATTGATAAATGAAACATTTGGGAAATGACACAGTTTGGCATTTGGTTTTTTGGCAAACACTAGCAAACCCCTGTAGTGTTGTCTAATTAACTAATGCATCATCGCCCGCAGCCTTGAGCGCTAGTGTATTTTAGGGTTCCGTACCTCAAAAAGAAAAATGGAACCCTCGTAGAATTACTTCCTTATCCGTCTATCAAGATCCTTTTTCTGCGGAACTCGTGGAAGTAGCAAGCTGAAATTAATACCGAATTCTCAAGTCTGTAATCCAACAACTGATTTCAGTAGGAATATCTTTTTGTATTTTTTTATTTTTTCTCCCAATTTTTTATTTTTACGGTTTTCCCGTGAATATCAATGATATTTTTTATAAACTCACTAAAACATGAATACACATCTATGCGATTACAAGCTGTGCAAAAATCAAAATTCTAAGTCAACGCAATCAATAGATGAAGTGATTAAAAGTGGTGTTTCCCAATTGCTGTGGAACCAAAACCTATTGTTTTTAGAAAAAATGACTTTGTGCTAAGTTTCTTGCAGCGCATTCCTCTTGGCAATCATGGTATTTCCGAAAGCGCTGGTAGACTAAAAGAAAAATGACGTGCAGAGCATTCAACCGCCTATTTGCTGAATAATATTTTGAATTTGAATTTGAATTTGAATATAGGGTACTTTCACTAAATTGTCTTAAAAACCTGAAATTTGTATGGAGGTAGCTTTTATAGCACAATCAATCAGAAAAATCTAAAAATGTTAATATTTGTATTATGTCTATCTGTATAATTATGTTAATGACCAAAATAAAAATAATCCCACACTGAGTACGTTTTGTTTGGGAGCAGGGCTCTGCTTACACTGCACAACTTAAATCATACGACAAAGTAGAAAAAACATTGAAAATTTTGTAGGGAACCCTAGCGAGTCCGACTCGCACTTGGCCGGTTTTTTACGGGACTAATTACCTACTCGGGGGCCATAATTTAGATTTAACTTAGTTTTAGGTTATTTATAGCTAGTTTTTAATTTGAATTGTTTTACCATGTTCTTAATAATTAAATAGTAGTTGCATACCTAATGTTGAACGACTTAATAAAGTTGTCACTTTAACGCTAAAACAGCTATGATCACTACGCTGGTTATAGTCATAGCAAGGACGATAAAACCAAGAGGACTGCCAATGGCTATACAATGTCGCGTTCCTGTAAAATAATGAGCCTGCTGTAGCTAGTTTCATTATAGAGAGATCTCTGTATCATTAATTTTGTACGACACTTATACCTCTGGCTAACACAATAGCGCCATCTATGAACTGAAAGAAAAACTAATTTAGATGGCGCTATTGTGTTAGCCAGAGGTCTAAATATCATACCAAATGAATGGTACAGAGACCCCTCCGTAGTAAAACTAGCTACAGCAGGCTTATTATTTCAAAGGAACGCTACATCGTATAGACACTGGCAGTCCTCTTGGTTTTATGGTCCTTGGTCATAGAAATTATTTCCCCTGTCAAAATGTTTATGTTTATTACATTGTCATAAGATCGTATTTTGCCTAGCCCGTGGGAAAGCTTTTTCTACTAAGCTTTTTATGCTTAGAACACCCTTACTTCAAGCAATGTTCCGTAATCGTCTTTTTATCGTCATTAAATTAATCTTGATTTCTTAGGTTTTTTTTTTCAACCCGGAAATTTCAACACAAAAGAAGTCCCTAAACGCTTTTTAACGCTCGATTTGAAGGCTATAGCCTGCCTTCCGTATCCAACGGTATTGATTTCCATATTTTTTCGACAATGTTTTACTTAGGTATTGGTTACTAGCTGTTGCGCGCGACTTCGTCCGCATAGATTTCGGTTATCGTTATCCCGCGGGAACTATATAATTTTCCCGAATAAAAAGTAGCCTATGTTATTCCTCAATATTCAAACTATCTTGAAAATTGAGAAACGCGTCTAGGCAAAATAATAGATTAATGCTCCCACCATCCAGACTAAAACTTCATTCTACCGGCCCTCTTAAAATGACTATAAAGATGTATAATAAACTACCCGAACTATTAAAATAAGAGGTGAAAGATAACCTATTTATTAATAAATTAAAGGAAATTTTAGTAAACAAAGCCAATTACTCCCTAAACGAATACTTAGACGATAATTTGTAGTATTTAAAAACACAAAACATAAACACAAACTCAAATAAGCGCGACAAAAGTGTAGCTGAATGTGTTATTAATTATTAATAGAGTTAGGTTAAATATATGTAGCTAAATACTATTTTGCAATGCCCTTGCAGGGTGCATGTTTGAATCATTATCCATTTTAACACCATGTAATTTTACAATATGTAAGTTATAAATCATTTGAATTTGAATTTGAATTTGAATCTTCTTACCAAATTTCGTCTAGATTGGTGTAGCGGTTTGCCCGTGAAGAGGTAACAAACAGACAGAGTTACTTTCGCATTTATAATATTAGTTAGGATTAGGATACAACAACCTAGTAGTGAAATTCTGGTTGTGCAGTCAAGATTCAGAGGGTCGAGCACGACTTTACGAAAGCTGCGTAACGTTACGGTTATCGTATCGAGATCGAGAAACCTCATACTAAATTTTAGTTCATACGCTCAGGGGTGGGCGCTGTTCCAAACGTCATACAAACTCGACAACGTTTACTTTTCGACTTTACGTTACGCAGCATTCGTAAAGTCGTGCTCAACCCTCTGTCCACAGGAGGGAACTCATCAACGGTTAATGATATCGACTTGAAATTTGTTATAGATAACAAGTATCAGTCAGCAAAAAAAAAGTTGTTTCAAAAATGTAATAGGTGTTTATGGTTAGGTTTTGTTGCACTTGGCTAATAAATGTTTTTTTATTAATTTTAAAATTTAAGGTTTCTTGATTTTTGCTATTATTTGTCACGCTATTAAAAATCTTTTTACAAGCAACATGTTTGTACTAATTTTTTATCAATAACGCGTATCTGGCTCCTTAGGACCTATCCCAACAGGTTAGTTGGGATACCTCCTTAGATGTAGAATTGTATTTTTCAATGCAAGCAGATTTTTCTCGGAATCGGAATATTACTGTTCAGTGACAAAATCGAACGTTTAAGCCGCGCGGGATTACAGGCAGGTAATCCCTTTATATTGTGTCCAGATTTATTTTCTCTGGTTGTTTTCTGTGTATTTTTAACCGTGAGAATGCTTTTGTTGATTTTATTTAAAAACAATATTTCGTTTGTGAATCGAATGGTAAACGTTATAGTTTGTATGACGTTTGGAACAGCGCCCGCCCGTTAGCGTATTTGGAACTGAAATTTAGTATGAGGTTTCTCGATCTCGATACCATAACCGCAAAGTCACACAGGATTCGAAAAGTCGTGCTAGGCCCGATGCCGATTCCGAGTGAGTTAGACAATAAGGCTGCTGACTTAGCTAGTATAAATCACGGGGCGCAATAGCCAGTCGATTTAAGCTCAGTTTATGCGTACGATGGGTATCTGGCGTATCATAATTTTGCCCTAACGCATACTCGGCCATTAAACGCGTTGCATTAGTGCAAACGCAACTGTTAGACCGTAAATGCGTTCCCGTTTGCACGTTGCGTTATTGCTTGCGTATGGTATTGCGTTCAGCTGTCGCAGGGAATTATGAATGTTTTACGCTAACGGGTTCATTGCAACTGATTGATACGCTGCTAGAAAACAACGGTGTTTTAACCGCCTATGCAAAAAGAGGGGTGTGTATCAGTGTGACGCGTGTATCTTTGTTGCTGTGTGTGTATGTCTACCTGTGGCATCGACATCGTAGCTTCTTAACGGATGTACCTACCGATTTAGACGCAAGGTCTTAGCCAATAAAAAAAAAGGTTTAAGTTGTTTACTGATGTACTTGGAAATAATAACATAACGAAGTTGGAAAACTTGAACAATCCGCCACATTTTCATTTTAAAGTTCAATGTTTCAAACTGGCTGACCCGATTATTATGAGACTTAATCTTTATTTTTGTCTCGATTACACTAGTTTTTGATAAAAAAAAACCGGACAAGTGCGAGTCGAACTCGCGTGCGAGTGTTCCGTATAATGATTTTAACGCTTTTCCCCAGTGTTTTGAAGAGTCCAGTGTTAGCAGAGCCCTGCCCCTAAGCAAAATGTACGCAGTGTGTGGTCAACTTATATTGGTCTGCGAAATCTACAGACAGGCATAAAAAATTAAGACTTTGAGACTTTTCGGAGTGGTTGTGCTATAAGAGCTACCTAGCGTACCAAATTTCAAGTTCCTAGGACAACTGGAAATACCCTTTAGGTTTTCGAATTTCGGCAATTTGTGTTTAAATAACCTTTGTAATGACTATATCTTTTGATTATTTTGACTTAGAAGGTTGATTTTTTTACAGCTTTAAGGGACTGCAAGCTTGAGTATTTGATATTAATTTCAGCATGCTATCTCCACGTGTTCCAGAGAAAAAGGGCCTTGACAGACAGACAGACAGACGGACAACAAAGTGATCCTATAAGGGTTTCGTTTTTTTCTTTTGAGGTAAGGAACCCCAAAAAGGTTACGTAACTTTTTAAAACAAATCAAAAAAAGGTTAAGAAGATAAGTCAGAAAATAGCTTTCGATGATATGAAAATGCGATGACTTGAACCCTGAACAACTCATGATTATTATTTTCCTTGACTTCGTTATACGGTAAAGTGAAATCACAGAAACAGGTCAACCACCCCATAATGCCGAATGACAAATCTGACGCATGTTACAATGTTAAGTCTTGCGTGTTGTCTCTTCCACAGAGCCCCATAACGATTTAAAACCGGTAGCACTATGTCTTAGAAATCTTTAGATGTGATCTTAAGGCCTGTAATCGTAGGCCACAGTTTCAAAAAATAATCCAAAGTGAAATAAACGTATTCTCGTTCTCGTTCGAGTTACCGAGGATAATAAAATTGTGCCTGTGCGCCACTATCAGAGGCCCGAGTATGAATATTCGAATCCTGCGTAAAATTATCGAAAAATAATATGTATGGCGTTTGGAACTAGAATTTTGTATGAAGTTTCTTGATTTCGATACGGTAATGTTACGTTACGCACGATTCGAATATTCGTACTCGGGCTTCAGTAACAGTTGCGCCTAGTTGTCGCGCGTGCAGAGCCTTAGCGCGCTTGTGTTCTGAAGCACACGAATTAGTTCGAAACATGATCCGTTTATTTCACTACTAGCTTATGGTCCGCGGCTTTGCCCCAGTGAAATATTTCAAAATGGGCTAGTTCCCTATCCCGTGGGAATTTCGAAAAATCCCTTCTTAGTGCACCTACATCCTCTTCCTCCTGCAGAGCTGCCTCTGAACTGCATCCAGAGAGCTCCGCTCACATTCTCACCTGGCTTTAGGATACTCAAATTAATATTTCTCCTGCAGAGCTGCCTCTGAACTGCATCCAGAGAGCTCTGCTCACGTTCAAGTCTCTAGGTCCAGTGGTTTAGGCTGTGCGTTGTTTGTCAGTCAGTCAGTCAGTCTGTCAGTCGCGGTACTGTTTTAAAGGTATAGAATGAGTCTCGCGGTAGTTTCGTGCTAAAAGTAAATACTCAGCAAGCCACTCGATAAAAGCTAATTGAAACAGCGTTGGTGTGACGTTAAGGCCGGCTTACGAGCTGTAATCGGCTCAACGGGACGTGGGTATTTCATATAATTATACTTCCATATATTTTTCGCCATAAGATGGGTTTAATCCTTGCGGATGAAATTATGTCACTGTGAACAGCAACACGGTTAATTAAGATGGAGAATTGTGTGGTTATGTTTGCGTTGGTTTTTCAAGATTTTTTAATTCTTTCTATACTACGTCTATGTCATGTCGAAATACCATTCGGAAATGGTGTTAACAAGTGTATTGTTATTATAATTAGTGCTCGAATAATATTTTTGTCTGGTTGTGATTACTAATTGTCTCTTGCCGTATTAACACAATAATTGGGTTGATACGATATTGTCAATCTTGTATGACGTTTAGCATCTGGCTCCTATTTTCACCAACTTTTAAAATGTCCGATTATAATTCGATTTGCATTTCATTGTCAATATGAAGTGCGCTAAAACAAAAACTGTTCAAGTCAGCAATTGACAACGAATTGTCATTGTAAACTGACATTTGTAAAGTTGGTGAAATAGCGGCCAGGGCCGTGTTCTAAAGCTACAAGTTACAATTTACAAGCGGAAATCTCATTCTATCTCCTTTTGTTAGAAAGAGACTTCCGCTTGTAAATTGTAACTTGTAGCTTTATAAAACACGGCCCTGGTCTTAGAGCGACAAGGTACTAAAAGGTCAAGCTGCTTTTGACGCTGACTGTACATAACGAGGCCTATATAAACTGGCGTAACGGTCTGAGTTACTTAAGTTTATTTTTACTTCCCCAAAAATAGAAAACTGATTCCGAGAATCTTTCTCAGACGTAAGTATCTATCTTGACCTAGCAATACCTAATATTTATTGACACGTTATTTAAGCAGTGGAGATAAAATACAGGGTGTGTTTAGTTTCCCCTTCAATATTTATATAGAGTCAGTCAACATCTTTCCTGAGATTACCCAGGAACAAATGGGTTCAGGGAAACCCATTACAAGCTCGTTTTGGCACAATTAAATCAATTACGGGGAGACAACATGTTTTCTAAGATCAAGCGCGAAAAGGCGAAGACGGAACGTGAAGTGTACAGAGCACTGGGGTTGTATTTTCGACGCCATTTTGGTTGATGGCTATTTTATTTTATTGAAATTTGAAAACATTTAAACTTTTAATTGAAACAATTTATTAGCATAATAAAAGCAATTTACAATGACGTTAAATCTAAGCTAAAACTAAATAAAGCGAAACTTGAAACTAACCCCGTAGTATGGTGCCCAAAAGACTGGCAGCGTTGCCTCGCTGAATAGCGATGCTGATTCTTTGAGAGAGAAAACTGCGAGCCCTTTGGTCACAAGTTGCATCGACCATAAGCGCTTTTGCACCTTTAATTGTAGGTAACGTGATTCATGGAGCTTCAGCATAAAGCCAACTTAATATTCACTTTTTTGTACGACTGTCAACAATAATGGTAGTCTTTTTATTTTTGAACCATAAAAAAAAAACAATTGAATAGGTAGGAAATGATCACGTTTGGAGTTTAGTTTGATTTAGTCTACGTAATTATTTCCTAACCTAGAATGTAGATTAATAAAAAAACAAATTCACAGTGCATGCAGTACGCTAACTGTTTACAATTATAGGTAACTAAGTTCAGCGTAAAAACTAAGCTTAACCTGAAAAGGTCGCAAACGTACTTACTTCCTTCAATACAAAAAAATGCCATCAACTCTGCAAGCTTCTCAAATCTTTTGAAGTGGGCAAACAAAAATTCCTTTGTCAGAGGTCTAGGGGTATGAAGCCTTATGAAATCTTCTAAGCCTAGGGCTTAACTTAAATCCTAACAAATTTTGCCACCTTTAATATATACTCAAGAGCAATAAAAACGGGTCACTTTGTATGAACAATTCCATACAAAGTGACCAGTTTTTTTGCTCTTGAGTGTATTTCAGATTATCTCTAAACTTGGTTCCGTTGCCACGGTATTCGTAGCTCACGTGTTTTATTTAGAGATAGAGTTGGCAAATTAGTCAAATACCCGTGGCATTGTTTATAAAAACAAGGATTGTTTTTGTGATTTTAGCTAGCAATGATTGCACACCCGTGAGGTATTTTCACATATCTTATCCTTCCATAATCATGAAAAATAATCTTTATTTATTCAACACAATAATTTATGAAGTACAGTCAACAGCAGAAGTAGCTAAGCAATCGAATCGGTCACAACGATCTGCAGAAGCTCTTACTCGTATGTCTATAGAGCCGTGCGTAGATCATTGTGAACGCGTCGGTTGCTTCACTACATTTGCTGCTGACTGTACCTAAGGTAAATGTACCTGTGACCGACACTGTCCCAATGGTTGGCACCAATCTTAATACGTAGCCATAAGGGTGACAAGCAGGGTGTCAATTATTGGACTTAACGTGTCAACAATTGGTACGTTTAAGTACCACAAAATCATCAAGTCAAAAAAATTGCACACAAACTGTCTTCACCAATGTTTGTTTATTGCGCGCCCCGTTTATTTTCTTAAATTTGAAACATCCTCGCTTAAAATTCACCACGCTTTAAAATAAATTTATATATGCGTAGATAATTTGATACGCCGCAAAAACCGGTATTATGCACATAATTTGGAAGCGTAAACGGAATTTTAGGGAGAAGCGACGTCATAAAATGTGCTATATAGTTGAAGGGTGTTTAAAATTTTATGGTTTATTACAGCGATGTCTTGAGACGTTTTTTTGTCAAAGAGTTGCGTTCAACTGGTGTTTCAGAGGCTTCTTTGTGTTGTAGATTTCTTCAAGAATTTGAGTGGGTACGGCTTCTCCTTTGAAAAAGATATTTGTTGTGTTCAACTATGTAATGAATATTTAATATTCAGAGACTCATTTAGTCGCTTTAGTTTTTTCATGTCATCATCACCAACCTTTTTTTACGGCCCACTGCTGGGCACAGGCCTCCACTCAGAATGAGAGGGCTTCGGCTATAGTTCCCACGCGGGCCCAGTGCAGATTGGGAACTTCACACACATCATTAAATTGCTTCGCTGGAGTGTGCATGTTGATGACCCTCACGATATTTTTCTTCACCGAAAAGTTTCTTATGTGTATTCTCTTCTCACAATAATAAATGTCACGGTTTTTCAACAACTTCAGCCTTTTTGCTACAGGTAAATGTTTGTGCTTATTACTTTTAAACGTCATCACAGCTTCATGTCAAAACACTCGTCAAAATGTAAGCCAAGGTCTTCCCGTACTCAACTGTCATGTTCTTTTCGCTGTACAAAAAAAGGAACGGGACATAACGTCATTTCCTTTGGCGGGACGAGTCGGCCTGTGACCGGAAATGGGTTCATTTCACCCTTTTATCAAAACTAATCACGGAATATGTGAGGGCTGCTCGGAAATTTTGAAAGCCTCGCTCTTTGAGGCAGGCTTTTTTTACAAAATATTTTTTGTTTTGAAGTAAAATCTTAGACACTCATTCGAAACTAACAGGCTATAACATCGTAAGCACTTCATAAAATAAGTTTTAACACCTGTCACATCAAAAAAATAAGCGCAAGAGAAAAAAAATTACACTGTTTTCTTTGACGTCAGGCGCCATAACTACTTATTTAATAAACAAGTGTGTGTGTTATTATCAGTATGTAATTAACCCTCATTATTTTAAACTTTAAAAAAATATTTTGTTATTAGGGACAGATCGATTATTAGAGAAAGATCTCTCTCTCTTACCTCTCATCTCTCCTTTAATTGAAAATACGCCGACGTGACGCCAAGTTATAAAAAAAAAAACAGAAATTTAAAGTTATTAACAAAGTCAATCTTTTAGAACTATTTCCATTTCCACAACAGTTTTCCGCCTGAACAAGGTGTTGAGCGGTAACTAGTACCTTTGACTCCGGCGACAACTTTTAACTAACACGCCAACTTTGCCGGCCAATTAATTTGAGCACTAAACTCATCTTTATGCAAGGGTTTGTTGACTTTTGTTCGAATTTCAATCTAAATAAAGTGAATTGTAAAACGATGGGATTAACACGTTTTATTTAAGCTTGGCCGTAGGGCGAAGCCGTGATAGCCTAGTGGTTTGACCTATGGCCTCAAGCAGAGTGTGTGGGTTCAAATCCGGCTCGCACTTCTGAATTTTTCGGAATTTATGTGTGGAAATACATTTGTAATTTATCATAAGCTTTTCGGTGTGGAAAACATGGTGAGGAAACCTGCACACACCTGCGAAGTAATTCAACGATGTGTGTGAAGTTCCAAATCCACACTGGGCCCGCGTGGGAACTATTACAGCCCAAGCCCTCTTATTCTGAGAGGAGGCCTGTGCCCAGCAGTGGGACGTAAAAAAAGGCTGTGATGATGATGATGATGATTTAAGCTTCGCGTTTTAAGGCATCACCTGAGTTTTACATGTACTTATGCGCGCTTTAGATCCTAAATATCTCGTTCAACATCTATACCTATAAAACAGTACCGTGACTGACTGACTGACTAACAGACAACGCACAGCCTAAACCACTCGACCTAGAGACTTGAAATTTGGCAAACATGTACCAGTATCCTAGAGGTGCACAAAGAAAAGATTTTTCGAAATTCCTACGGGATAGGGAACTAGCCCATTTTGGAATATTTCACGGGGGCAAATCCACGGGGCATAAGCTAGTTTCAAATAAAGGTTTAATATTTCAACTACTAGGTGTCGTAAGTAGCTACCCCAAAGATGACTAATAACTCATTGCTGGAAAACCTGCTTTCAATTTAAATAAACCGCTTTGAAATCGGTTCAACCGTATAAGAGCTACGGGTGCCACAGACAGACACACAAACACACAGATAGTGGTCTAACTTATAAGATTATGACACCCTATTTTTGCGTCGGGGGTTAAAAACAGTCATGATTGTAAACAGTAAACGAAGTCCTCGATAAAAATATTTTAACTTAACCAGCTTCAGCACTTTTATCGTTTCAGAAGCGGAATGAAAAGGAATATTGTATTAATTGCAATTGAAGAGAAACCAAATTAATTACTGGTTTTTATTTTTCGCTAGAAAAAAACAATGAGTACGTATTGCCATGCTGTAAGCAGTACCATTAGATCTCTCTTACGGTCATCGGAAGCCTATTTTACGTGGAACATTAATCGCGATCTTTTCCTTCACAAAAGAGAGCATACTTAACCTAACCAACTCAGAAAAGTTGAAAAACCCCCGACATAGTCATTTCAAAGTTCAATATTTCAAAAACGGGTGAACCGATTTTAATGAACCTTAGCTATGAACCATTTCGATTAAACTAGCTTTCAATTAAAAAGAAACCGCATCGAAATCGGTCCATCCGTTAATTTGGGAGCTACGATGCCACAGACAGATACACAGGTCAAACTTATGACACCCCTCTTTTTCGTCGGGGTTAAAAATTCGAAAAGGTCATAGTTGCGACCTAATGGTTCGAACCCACGAGAGTCTGCTTCAGAGACCATACGTCAATCCACTATACCACGACGTTTTTTAACACAGATATAAACTAAATAAATAAGATAAGTTCCCAGTCAACGAGGATAAAGGATTAATTAGAAGTCTAGCGACTTTCTTATTGCCACAAAGCAAAGCAAAGTGTAGCAAATTGGCAGTTAATTGCCAAGCTCGGACGCCCGGGATCCCAACAAATTTAATCTGAAAACAATAAAGGAATGGCAAGTTTGTCTTTGAATCTTACTTGGGGCGTCGAGAACAGTGGCAAGATGACTTGGGAGAAAATTGTTTAAACAGGACTAACAGCCCTATGAGCCTTTCCTACTGGCGATTTGCTAGCGAGTTTTGTATTGAGGCGATCACGCAACGTGTTCGCCGCGAGCGATATTAGTATGAAGCACTCGCTCTCAAATCGCTAGTCTGTTATGACTCTGAGTTGAGAGAAAAACAGGCCAAGTGCGAGTTGGTCCCGCGCACCAAGGGTTCCCTACAAATGTGTAGGTATGTGAATAGTTCGTCTCACTCACCCTGTCAAGAGTGTAACGAAGCAGAAGGAGAAGAAGAATTAGTTCTTCTATCACGGGATTCGAGTCTCGAAGATTTTCCCCGCCTTTGACGAATGTTTTAAATTGCCCAGTGTTAGTGTTAGCTGAGCCCTGCTCCTGAGCAAATTGTACGCAGTGGAGGTCACTGATATAATACAGACAGACAAAAATTTATGATATTCAGATCTATCTGATTGTTTGTGCTGTAAGAGCTACCTTCATACTCAATTTCAGGTTCTATCGCAACTAAGAGTACCCTATAGATTTCGAGTCCACGGCAATTTGTACGGAATCAGCCTTTTTCACATTTCATTAAACCGTCCAACAGTTAAAAATCTATTCGAAAATCATAGCCATGGTAAAGTGCGCAGCGGGGCAAGACGTGATGACTTTTAACCGATTTAATAAAACGTGGGTAATCCGGTAATTTTAGCTATCTGAACCTAACTCTATTTAAAATAATAGAGAGTAAATAAAAATATACTGACACAAAATAACCGCCTGTTGTTTTTCATTAACAAAATAATGCCGCAAGAAAACATGCTCATTAGATTACTCACGAATACCCAACATTAAGATTCACTCGTAAACCTTACACGTGCAAACTCAAAATTAGGTTCTGATTTATCACAAACGCTATGAAAAAATGGGGGAGTTACACAGGTGCGTTTATATTCTTTCTCAAGCTGAAATTGGGTATTATAATGTCTCGTTTCGCAGTATGACAGCGAATTTGCACTTTATAAGCGTAAAATTGTTCATTAGGCCCCCGTCGTCAAATAAGCGAAGCAATAAAGTGTGAAATATTTATGCCGCTTGCAAACGGTGGCATTGGTCTTTATTGCAAGTCGCGAGTAATGCGAAGGCGTGCGAAATGTTAAGCTTTAAGCCTATGATGCCCTTATGTTGTATCATTAATTCCAACACTATAGAACAGATTATTTTAAATTAGGTTTTTTTTATTAGCCTGGCAAAGTATCCCACTGCTGAGCCGCCTCCCCCCGCCACTCGTCTCTATCAACGGCAAGTTCCTTCCAACCCGTTTTAAATGCGTCGAAATCATCCCGCCATCCTGCGGAACCCAACTATCGTTTTTTTTTTAGTTAGTCTATAAATTGTGTCCCACTGTTAGCCAAAGACTTCCTCTTGACTTTCCTTCTTATCCTGAGCCGCACCTGGCTAATTCCATAATTCGGAGTCTAGGTCGTCTCATCATCTCCGCCTGGGCCTGTATCGCGTCCGCTGGCTGTCGTTCGGTACCCACCATAATATAATTATTATGGCTGAGTGCATCCGGCAGACATGCTAGGCCTGATGTTGCCTTATTAAGTAATACGCAGTTTCATGGCAGTTCACAAACTAGGGGAATCGACTAATATTTAATATTATATTTTTATCAAACGCAAAAAAATATCGCGTACCTGTACATTGTCGTTGTTTTGAATAGGTTTGATATCGATGTTTTTTTTCTGAAGCTGTATTGTAATTTCGTTTTGCTTCCAAAACAATACAATACATAACAAGCAGAACAAAAAAATAAGGCACAAAGAAAATACAACGTAGCAATGGGCAGAATTAACGCTAGTGATCTCTACCAATTTTGAAGGTTTGCCATTAAATATCCTGGGACACTTAAATTTTTACACCATTTTAAAACTATACTATAACTATCAGCTAATGTTATACCATTCGTAAGATGAAGCCTTAATCTACGGCTATGGAAAAAAAACAGATTACGAATGCTCAGAGACTTCAAAAAAAACGTTATCTCGCTATTTGGCGGTGGCATTTATAATGCTCGCGCGGGACTGGTTTCTCAAGAGTGTTATTTCATACCGTGACCTGTTTAGTAGCGAGTGGAAAGTAGCAAGTGGCAGAGGGTCGAGCACGACTTTACGAATGCTGCGTAACGTAAAATCGAATAGTAAACGTTGTCGAGTTTGTATAACGTTTGGAACAGCGCCCGCGCGTCAGCGTATTTGGAACTAAAATTTAATATGAGGGTTCTCGATCTCGATACGATAACCGTAACGTTACGCAGCATTCGTAAAGTCGTGCTCGACTCTCAGGTTACAGTTGACAAGTTTAGTGACCAGTGACAAGGTGACTAGTAGGTGACAAATACAGTAACATGGGGTTAAATAGGTTTTGAAAAGTTATAAGTGGGATTTACAAATGTTCGATTTTCGTTCAAGTTACAATGTTCGCGCGGGGACTGCTGCTCGAGATTATTATTTTTATCTACACACATATCATAAGTCCTCTATAATGCGTTCAGAAACCGTAGAAAATGACCAGCATTTTAGCATGCTGTGGCCTTCTCGCCGACAGCGCCAGCCCCAGCACCACCACCACCACCTCCAGTAAAGTAATAGTGATTACGACATCGAATTCGATATCGTAATGACTTTTCGATATTGAATTCGATGTTTCAAATTTGAAAACCAACGTAATTTACAATCATAGTGAAATAAAACGGATCACTCATGTATATAAGTCGAGTTCAGTCCGACATGTATAAATAATAATGTGATATATTTTTTTTTACAATAAAAAAAAACAGTTTACGAAACGTCCGCTCGGTATGTTTGTCTATGATTAAAAAAAACAGTCAAATTCGTGACAGGTATGGATATGATATATGCCTTCGGCTTCTGAACCCATCTTAGAGTACTTATAATATGTGTGTAGATAATGTAATGTATGCAACTCCACATAATTAGGCCTTAAAACACTCGTGTGATCCTATTATGAAACTCAGCTTCGCCTCGTTTCATAAAAACACACTCGTGTTTTAAGGACCCTCATTATGAAGCAGTTGCATAAACTACTATATGACAAGTGACTTGGGTTAAGCCATTGACAAACATGAGATTAATAAATATGTTCTTAAGAAGTTATTAATAAGTGTAAATTTTTATAAATGTGTAAATTGTGGATTGTAATAGTGCTTGTTCGGGACTGTTATTTCATCCAGCGACTTTAATTTACAAGTGAAAAGGCTAATTGACGAGTACGGAAGTAGAATAAGACGAAGTACTTTTTTTGGCAGGCGGGATTTTATAGTGTGACTTCTTTTAAATACAATACAATTGAAGTGGAAGGTTAGGTTAGGTTAGGTGTTGAGTGTGAGGTACTGGTATTATTGTTTACTTTACTTTAATGTATAATATTATTACATTATAATATTGAAAAATAAAATCTTTATTGGTGTGACCAGTTGGAAATTTATACCTACAGAGGAAAAATTATTGGTCGCGCATACTTAAAAAAAAAACAAATCTAGAATAATTATGACACGTCTTAATTGCAAACATCATTACAGCTTATGCTTTAATTTACAGACATGAAATAAATAAGATACTTCAAATAAATAAACACAGTAATGAGAAGGGGCTCCAGTGAATCTTTCTCAATTACACTCGTCACTTAAAGACAGTGTAAACGAGGCCTAAGAAAACGTAGGTAGTGCAAACGAGGTTCTCCTCTAATCGTCATTTTATTGCGCCAATTACATATTTTTATGACAATTTCGTTGAGCAATTTTATTTCCAGTGCGTTTAATGCAAAATTTTACTTGAAGCGTAATTTTTAATTTTAGACATGGTCCCTTACACAGAGTGGGTCTCATCATCATCATCATCAGCCCACAGCAGTCCACTGCTGGACATAGGCCTCTTCCATGGCGCGCCACAACACTCTGTCTTCAGCCCCTCGCATCCATCCGCCGCCAGCAACCCTCTTGAGGTCGTCCGTCCATCGTGCCTCAGGACGCCCCACACTACGATTCCCCGTTCGTGGTCTCCATTCGAGGACTCGTTTGCTCCACCGTTCATCGTTCCATCGTTCATCGTGGGTCTCATAAGAAGGTTTAAGGTCGCGGAAAGCGAAGTGTTGGTAGGCCCCTCGCAAGCTATTTCATTTTTAATCTTTCTGTTAGTCAAATAATGATCTTTAGTATTTGGAGTGTGTAGTGTGTTAGCTTGGGCTTGCAACAACAGCTGTACGAGGGCTGTTTGATAAGTACCCGTTTTCTAAATATATTAATATTACTGGCCGCAAATAAGTATACCACCTTTTTAAGCCATTTTTCAGAGGCAAGAAAATTAAAAAAAAATGGCATCCTTTTGTTTTTTTTCTCATATGACAACAATTCAGTGAAGGCGTGAACATAAAATTGTTAAAATGGAGAAAGAACAGTATCGGTCTGTAATTAGATTCTTATTTTTGGAAGGAAAAACATGTGATGAAATAAAAGTAAGAATGCAAGCGGTTTACAATGAATGTGCTCCTTCTATGACAACCGTCAGATATTGGTATAACGAGTTTAAGAGGGGGGGGGGAACAACCGTCTTTGATGAGGATCGCCCAGGCCGGCCAGTTGAGGTGACTACAGACGATATGGTTGAAAATATCGTTTTAGCCGACCGCCGAATTAAACTTCGAGAAATCGTTGATGCTGTAAACGTTTCAATCGAGAGGGTACAACACATATTAGAAGAAAAATTGGATATGAAGAAAGTATCGGCGAGGTGGGTGCCGCGTTTACTCACGGAGGAGCAAAAACGGAACCGACTGACTACTTCGGAGCAGTGTTTGGCCGTGGTCAAACGTAACCCGAAGAAGTTTCTGCGTCGTTTCGTGACCGTGGACGAATCGTGAGTCCACCACTACACCCCGGAAATGAAAGAGCAGTCGAAGCAGTAGATTTTACCGGGTGAACCTGCTCCAAAGAAAGCAAAAACCTTCCCATCGGCTGGAAAAGTCATGGCGACGGTTTTTTGGGATTCGCAGGGTATTATACATATTGACTATTTAGAAAAGGGAAAAACAATAACAGGGTAGTACTATGCCAATTTATTGGATTAATTTGACGCCGTGTTGAAGGACAAACGACCCCATTTAAAAAAGAAAAAAGTACTGTTTCATCACGACAACGCCCCGGCTCATTCGTCTAGAGTTGTGACGGCTAAATTAGCACAGTTACGCTACGAACTATTGTCTCACCCCCCGTATTCTCCAGATTTGGCCCCATGCGATTTCTTTTTGTTTACCAACCTAAAAAAATGGCTCGGTGGCAAGCGATCTGGATCAAATGACGAAGTCATTGCCGCCACAGAGGCCTATTTTAATGTCTTTCCAAAATCATACTTTTTGGATGGTTTATTGAAGCTTGAGTATAGGTGGAACAAATGTATAGAGTTAAAAGGTGACTACGTAGAAAAATAAATGCATACATACAAAAAAAAATGTTTTTTTTTTCCATAAACGGGTACTTATCAAACAGCCCTCGTATGTCATGCGGCTCTGTATCGCATGCCAACCAGGATCCACGTAATGTCAGCGTCAAACCACCTTTAGTGACTTATTGAATCAGGCGTTACTTTGCGGAGGTCCATATTTATGAAACAATCACTATGCTCACCCGCGACCACTAATGACAAATAGCTATATCTGTGCTGCAAATGTATGTTTCCGTGCAACACCTCCACCTCCACCGCTACATGAATCAACACATGCTACACAGACCCAACTATCACCACCACTAAACTAAAGGCTGACGCGTTTCGGCACTCTCCACGAGGCCATTAACGAAGCACAACAACAACCGCTCAACATACCACCACTTCCTCTACTGACATATCAACCACACCACCTTGCACCTTGTATCACCTTTAGTGCCCGACGAACCCGACGAATGCTGAGTGGATTCCTTTTTCGCAACTATTTATTTATTTTCATTTTAAGTTAACTCTGTAAGTGTAAAAACTTCATCTAATTGTTATTCAGTATGTTCAAGTTCCGGGTGACGTCACGCTGTTATTATACTACGCCTTTTGTAATATTTGAAAAAAACCATGTCCAATATTTTTGTTACTCAAAGCGGCGACCCGTAGACCTAGACAGCGATGGCGGGATGAACTGTGCCCTAAGCACGACTTGTCGAATCCTGCGTCACGTAAAATCGAATAGTAAACTATAACGAGTTTGTATGACGTTTGGAGCAGCGCCCGCCCGTGAGCGTATTTGGAACTAAAATTTAGTATGAGATTTCTTGATCTCGATACGATAACCGTAACGTAACGCAGGATTCGACAAGTCGTGCTTAGGGCACTGGTCTCTTTCTTGAAGGACTGACCGCAAATTGCTTAAGACCGGAAGCAGAGGAAGTATTAGGGGGGAGGCCTTTGCTCAGCAGTGGGACGGATCAGGCTAATATTATAATAATATTATTGTGAATCTAAAAGTGAAGGACTCATTTCAATTTTTATATCAAGGTCTCTTTAAGTAAGCTTATAACAAAGTTATCATCGCAAAGGCCTACATTTATGTAATGCTACGAAGTGCTACGAAATGTTACGTAGAGCTACGTGTTGCCGCTACGAGCGTAGTTAGCAGTTAAGACCTACGGCGTAGCGCAGTTACAGCCGGCTGTGTGCTATTTTGAGCTTATTATACCTAACAGCTCTGCTTCCTTGTTGTATAAATTCCCATATAGATTTTTTTTTTGTAAAATCTTGAACCAATTCGAAATAACAGCCCAGAATCAAAAATTACATAAAATTAATAAAATGATTTATACTTTTTCTACCGAAGGACCAAAAAAACCTCGAAAAATCCCATCAAAAACCAACCCGGAGCGTTGACCCAGGAATTTATCAATTCACGAGCGGAGCCAATTAAAATTTCTCAACAGCGGTCCGACCATCATTTTGTGATATTTTTCTTTCCAGCAAAGCGTGCGGTATATTTTTTTCCGTAACGAAATTTACATATCGGGCGTCGGCACCGATACCTTTTATTCAAATCGAATCACGTTGCGTCCCATAAAATGAGCGTATACCCTGCAGATTCCCAGCGCTTGATCCGTCGTTCGCGAGCCGATTTAGCATGTCAACAATGTTTATTCGATCTGCCGAATGAGCGCAGTGTATCTGCCATCTCGTTAACGAACGCGATCGCCGATTGTTTTATTGGCTGTCTGGGGTACATGCGTGAGAGACAAAGTACAACAAGGCTGTTGATGGATGAGGTGTTGGTTGAACAAGCAAAGCGTATCACGAAGAACCTAAAGACTGCAGGCAGATGCTGGATGCGGCAAGCTGAAAAGTCATTTAGGGGAGGCCAATGCCCAGCAGTGGAGTAACATGGCTGATCATGTTGATGTGTGATGATGACGAAGTACCTAAAGTGTAAAAAGTGCTTACAAAGAGTTGCGGCAGTTTCGGTTTTGCAACTATAATTAATTCTATACCTATCTGTACCTAACTTTATCAAAACGAGATGTCATGTAATTTTTTTCTTTAAATTCTAGTAGAGGTACTTATTCCACTATACTAACCTTAATACTACCTTAACTGTAAGAGTGCGTTTTCACTAACATGGAGCTGACGATGCGGAGAAAAGCGGACACAGAACCGGACCGTTTCTCTCTATTTCGGTCGTACATTTAGTTATAGGTTGAAGTATGAATTTTAAAAGGGACGTCTAAGACAAATTAATAACCATTACCATCATACTCGCTAATCCTGCCGCCAAGCAGCAGTGCTTGCACTGTTGTGTTTAGCTGTGGAGAGTAAGCCAGCCGGTGTAATTACGGGCACAAGAGGCATTTTATCTTAGCTCTCTAGGTTGGCAACGCTTGTCGCGGGTGTCTATGGGCAGTGGTGATCACTTACCATCAGGCGACCCACTTGCTCGTTTGCCTTCCTTGTCATATTAAAAAAATAAAAAACAAATAAAAAACTTTACATGTTCCCCTACACGCAATTTCAAAATTTGCGAATATATGATTTTATTTTCAATCGAATGCGGTGGCAGGATTAATCGGTTGTAACGCGACACAGTAAACAATACTGAATGAAATTGAGATTTCTAATTCGTTTTTATAACACGTGTTCATTGGCATGTGAGGGATACAGAGATTGGTTATTTGACAAGGCTTAGGTTGCGTAATTGAATTTGGATTATTATTTCATTAAATACAATACAAAATAAAACTGCTCCTGAGTCCCCTGAATACCTAGTAGTTTTTAAGTGAATGGACATTAACTAGGCAAGTGTGATCCATCTTAGACCACACTTTTGTTTACTATCAAGTCTAAAATAAATAAAAATAATACCAAAGATCATAATGAAAAGAACAGAATCACGCAACCCTCAAACTCTTATTAAAGACTAATTGCAGCATTTAAAATAATCTGCGTTCAAACGACTGTAAGTCGGTGGTTCTAAGTGAAAGTAATGAAAATATACGCATACTCGAGTTGCATTATAATGAATGCAAGATACAGCCTATAGGTCCAAAAAACTCTAAGTTGATATCGTATTTGTTCTAACTCAAACATTCCACACTTTATCGGCTTGATTAATGCCGGCCAAAATTGCACATAAAGTAACATGAGCTCCGCTGAAAACTCAACTTTACCCATTTGGGAATCTAAATCAGGAATTCACTTTTGTTAAAGTATGGTATGCATTTTACACGGGATAAGTTAACAAGACCGTACCGGAATGTGCCATGTTGTGTACCAAAACGTGCAGGCGACTTTCGACCTTATTTGCGGCGTATCAAACATGCAAATCGCTTAATAGGCTAGCCAGTTTGCCATCTGAGACAAGATAGATGTGCTTAGTCCTCGGCAAAATTTCGAGGTAAATTCTTTTATATTTTCACTTGCCGCTCAAACTGCCTGTGGAGTTACTTTAGGTAAATATCTGGTTAAGAAATTCAGTATCAGTGTCAAGTTCCGTTGTTGTGGTTTAGTAGGTACTTTATCAGTTATTATAAAGTATTATTAATTCGGATTAAGATGTCTTACGTTAATGTATGATAGGACAGCGCATGAACACTACGAATCGTTATTATGATAAAATTCATCGGACTCTCTTATGCCCGTTTTCACCAACGACTCCTAAAATTTAAGGGATCCCTTAGCTCTTTTAGGTGACACCTAAGATCAATTTCCGTTTCACCAACGCTTAAGTAACACCTAACTGCTCAGGGGGCCCCCTAAGTTTAGGGGGTCGAATATTGACCCCCTAGCGCTAAATGACAGTTCGCGCAGTCGCAGATGCGTTTTAATTTTTATTGGTTATCGTGCATTTGTTATGCAATAATTAACTAAATTGATAAGACTTATATAAAATGGAAGGCTATTTAAATGATTTTGTAGAGTTTGGAAGCTGTTGAATAATTAGATTTAATATTCACATCAAACTTATTTCGATCAGACTGAAGATCAGATGATTTAACAAAGTATGATAGGTACTAGATTTATTATAAGATACTCCTACTCGTAGAATGTCGAAAGAAAGCGTCCTTTTCACACTTGAAAATGCTTACATTATAGATATTTGGAATATAAGGATAACTGAGAACAGAAGAAGAATAATTTTATATCAAAAGAAGGCCTCATCGCAGCTGGACGAATGCCTAATATTCATCATCAGTCTATTAATGACCCTCAGAATACAAAACAAACCAGAAGCCGCGTTCAATCATAACAGCACGCCGCACTGTGTAATTTTTTTATTGATTTCGCTACCAGTTTATACTTAAAACATAATCAATCCTATTTTTAACCGACTTCAAAAAAAAGAGGAGGTTCTACGTTCCACTGTATGTATTTTATTTTGTATTCTTTTTTTTTTATGTATGTTCATCGATTACTCCGTCAATTGTAGACCGATTTTCCATTTTTTATTTTATTTGAAAAGGTATACTCTTGAGGTGGTCCCATTGTCAACAAGTCATGATCTGATGATGGGATCCTAGGGAAATCGAGGGCAACTCTCAAATTTTACAGGCACGTACTATGTGTTTCATATATTTTCTAAGGCTATTCAAGTATTTGCGTCCGGTAGTCATCATCTTATGTTGATGAGTAGATGATGGAAGGTACAACTCCTTAACGCTTAGGAGTTGGAGGATAATTCTGAAAATGTTAAATCAACGTAAAATTGTGAAATAAAAATCTTTTAACAAAAAAGTAAAACCGCCTTCAAAAAAAAACCTACTAAAATAATGATAAATAAATATAATAAAATAAAATGACAACAGAAACTAAAGCCTAAAGTTTTATGGCCTAGCACTAACCAGCAGATATATGAAGTCGGTGCTTCATTCAAAGAACAAAGAATATTCCGCTCGCACCGCACCGACTTCATATTTCTGCTGCTTAGTGCTAGGCCATAAAACTTTAGGCTTTAGTTTCTGCTGTCAAATTTATTTTATTTATTTATCATTATTTTAGAGGATTATTTTACGTTTTTTTTTTGTTTTTTATAAACCCAACAGTATTTCTGCATGTAAGAATCACACGAGAAGGGATTAATTAACATTGTCATTCGTACAACATGTCACGATACGCTGCGTGCACGCAGATGATACGCGAAACTGCACTATTATTTTAAGTGTAGTTTTAGTTGCTTCAGTTAGGGCGCGCTCGTGGGTTCTGGTCTGTTCTGTATTATACGGGTTTCAAAGAAATCGAATAACACAATACTTTAAAAACATGTGCAGTTCATAAATAAATAATCAGATAACTAATCATTCCAGTTTCAGTCAGTGAATGTTCGCTAATAAACTACAATCATCGCAATTTTCTGGATGGCAAAGATAATACCATACAGTCTAGTCAACATTTAAAAATAAGAAATAAGACGTCAATTTAGTATTAACAATATATTTGTCTAGTTTTTCTATGTTTTTTACATGTTGGTTTAATTTTTATAGACGATTTTTGAAGTTATTTCTCCAAAAAAAAAATATCGATACCAAACCGGTTTTAGAAATCACTATAGCTAAAACAAACCGTCAGTTAGGTGACCCCTATTAAGGTGTTACCTAGGATGGTGAAAATGAAATTAGGTTAGGGAGAGATATAAGAGGCCACTTAAGATGGGGGTCCCCTGACTAGGTGATGACTTAGGTGTCGTTGGTGAAAACGGGCATTAGTGTTCTAATTTAAGACGTGAGCACCGTTTTGTATACATAATAGTGCCGTAGCGACGGTTACAAATAATGAAATTGAAATTTCAAATTTTGTGACCTCACTTTACCAAACTTTACTGCAGATGCAATTTTACATCAGCCATAAACACTTCATACAATGGAACAACTACGAACCGCGATACTATATTCACAGGCAGAATCGATCGCCCACCCTATTTTTACTACTTATGTAATTGTAACAGTATTCTTTATTTAAATAACACTTTTTAAATTTATCAAGCGATTAATTTTGCCTGTGAGCATATAAAAGTCCTCTATTACCCTAATAAAGGGTTTTAAGCAAACAACTTTGAAAGCGGCCAATCAAAGCGCTCACTTGTCATTCAATCTCAGTCATACTTTCAGAGAAGACGTCTTCTAAGATACGAAAAGAGTCATTCAACGGACGTTTCATATCAACTGAACGTGTGTGCGTTCGTCGAGGATCATGCAAACACGACGCACTCATTCAAATTGTACACTCCACTTAGTGAGCGCTTTCTTCCTTTTGCATAGTTCGCATAATCGGTGCAATCTTGCTTTTTGCTTGCATTGCAGGCGTTCTGGGGCACAGTTTATGAAATGAAGGTGCCATTGGTGTAGTGCTGAGAGAGGCATTTGAATTTGATTATGTCGTTTACTTTTTGCCGTACATAGGGCGTTTTTAATTCAACATGACATCAACGCCAAAACGAATAAAATTTAATTGCTACTGTTAAAACTGCTCCTTTAAAACATATTATTATTGTTAGCTTTGCGTGACTCTATGTAAGAGTACTTAAATACAATACGCTAGCATGCACGCACCTCTCCAACTTTTTAAAAATCGTTTTATAAAGTTTAACTTGTAAACAAAATCTATGGTCGCTTATTGTAAAAACTTGCGTACCATGGTCCATGCCTCACCCCCATGCGTACAATGCATTCCGGTTCATATTTGAAAAGTGAACTCTTAAAATTATAACTGTAAAACCTAACCAACTTAGAAAAGTTGAAAAACCCCCGACATTGTTATTTCAAAGTTTAATATTTCAAAAACGGGTGAACCGATTTTAATGAAACTTAGCTAAGAACAATCTCGAATACACTAGCCTTCGATTTACAAGAAAACGCATCTAAATCGGTCAATCCGTTTGGGAGCTATAATGCCACAGACAGATACACAGACACACAGATACACAGGTCAAACTTATAACACCCCTCTTTTTCGTCGAGGGTTAAAAATGAAACATCTGGTTTCTCTAAACAAACTGTTTGTCTCCAAGCTGTGGACTCTTGGATTCCCTTGACTCCGTTGGCTCGACGATAAGCATCGCTGGTAACAAGCAACCAAAGATGACTCATAGGAGCACTTGCTTGCTTCCGCCATTTTTTCGTGTCATTGTCGTTAAATTTTATACGCTTGCGGTAAATAAAGAACGAGGAAAATTGTTTTGAGGTCGTTGTGCTGCAGGATGCTTTTTTCGTGTGGAACTTAATGAAATATACAGCATGAATTTTTAAGTCTGGTTGATTGAATCAGGCGTTACTTTTCGGGGGTTCAAATCTGTAAACTAAAAACAATTAACTTGCTCACCCGTGCAAAACCTCCCTCCACTGCCACACGAATCAACACAGTCATTGTCACAACAGGGCCAACCATCACCACCAACATTATACGCTTACGCGTTTCAAAACGCTCTACGAGCCCATTTTCAAGGCACCTACTTAATTTCTGTTTAATTTACATGTGGCAACTGTGCACCATAACAGAATCATGTGAACGTTGAACGTTGTCAAAGGGATCTCTGTAATGAAATTGCCTTATTAGAAATTTCTGTGTCATTTGCAAATTTATTTAGGATCCATTCCACATTGACACAAACGAATTGTTGTTTATGTTGAATGAAGGGTACACGGGAAGAACATAGGTAATAGGTAGGTCTACTTGTCTAATCACCTTAGCAACTTTTTGAGTTATAGCGATTTTAAAAGTTTGGAACTATGTAATTATCCATAATAATTTCAAGAATAAGAATAGGAAAAAGAATATTTATTTGCGTCCTGGTGCAGAGATTGTCCATGGCTATCCAACGCGGAAATGCCGCGAGCGCCATTGGCACATTTGCACCTGGTGTGGCAAGGGGCGGTTTATTTAACTAAATTATTATTTTCATAATAATTGTGTGAATGAATAAATGAATAAATAAAATACTAATAAAGTTACATGTCAATAAAAAACAAAAATTAATGATTCAATATACTAATATAAATACTTACCTACTAATGTCATGTCAAACAAGACAAGTGTCACTAAGGAACAATGATTAAAATTCACATTTGCGAAAATGTAGTAGTGAATGCAGTTGGAGAAGCGTTCTGTATACAATGTATACGGAATGTTTTTTAAAGTGACAAAAAAGACAAGTTACATGAATATTTGTATCTGTAACTGAGCGGTAACTTATAGTGCTCTACATTTTGAAATTGAAATCTCGTTTAAAAAAAGTGACTAGACATGATTGTTATATACGAGGGGCGGCTGATAAGTAATCTCCTTTGTCAGAAATATATACAAAAATAATGCTGGCTGGTATGGATTTATATTCGTTTGTTATTCTATTTTCAAAATGTATTATATTCATTTGTTTATTTTACTGCATTACGTTTATTTGTCTCCTACAATTGTTTTAAACATGTCGGTAGAAAAAGTGAAAATGGATAAAATCGAGCAGCGTGCGGTGATTAAGTTTTTGACTAAAGAAGGGAATACGCCTTCGGAGATCAGACAGCGTATGTTACGTGTGTTTGGCAGTTCGTGTTCTTCCGAATTTGTTATAAAGTTTTGGTCAAAGCAGTTTAAGTTAGGTCGTGAGAGCCTGGAAGATGATCCTCGTAGCGAAAGACCAGTTTCGGCAGACACCGATGAAAATGTAGCCAGGGTGAAAAAAACTATATTAGAGGACCGACGAGTGAAGCAGTGGGAGATAGCTAGAGATGTGGGCGTCAGTAAAGAGCGAGTCAATTAAATAATTCATGAGCATTTGAACATGTCCAAGGTTAGTGCACGTTGGGTCCCAGAATGTTGACTGCATTTGACATGGAGAGGCATGTCAAATGTTGCGAAGAGTTTTTGGACATGAGTCGAGGGAAAAAGGAAGAAATCATTTCTAGAATTGTAACATGTGATGAGATTTGGATTCGACAATGGGACCCGGAAAGTAAGCAAGAGTCGTTACAGTGAAAATTTAAGGATGAGAAGCCGCCTCGGAAATTCAAGGTCTGTCCATCGGCAGGTAAACTTATGGCTACAATCTTTTGGGACACAGAAGGGATTTTGCTCATAGATTATTTACCGAAGAAAACTACAATGAATGCTGATTATTACTCAAACTTACTATATCAACTAAGAGAGACAATAAAAGAAAAACGGCGAGGTAAACTAAGCAAATAATTCTGATTTTGCACGATAACGCACCAGTGCATACCGCCCACACAACGAAGCTAGCAATTAAAGACAATGGCTTCGAAACCATTGACCACCCCCCTTATAGTCCAGATTTAGCCCCCTGTGACTATTTTCTGTTTAGACTTCTCAAGAAAGACCTCAGGGGACGAAGGTTTATGACCGATGACGAAATGAAGGCTGCGGTTACTGACTTTTTTTTGACGACAAACCGAAAGTTTTTTTTTTTAATGGTTTAAATTCAATATTTGAAAAATTTAATAAGTGCATTTTACTAGCAGGGGACTACATAGAAAAATAAAAAAAAATTAGCCACGACAGTCTTTTGTTTCATTGTTAGGTAGATTACTTTTCAGCCGCCCCTCGTACATACATACATACTCATACGTACATTTCAAGGGCACACGGAAATAACAATCATAATATGTAAGTATGAGAACAGTTTCGTGACAACGGTTTCGTGACGTTTTCTTAGCCAAAACATACATTTAGAGTAACAAAAGCCCAGTGCTGTCATTGTAAATCTCGGCTGAGTTACATAACGAACCTAATTCCGAATTTTCGATTTGCCAGTTACATAGTACTAAGTCTCCCAAAATTAATTTCGACAATACGTAATTCGGCGATGTACTAATGTCAGCTTAAGCCTCGCTGCAGGGTATGCTGGCAAGGCTTAGCTGACATTTCATTAGCATTTTGCGCGCCTTTAGAGATGAGGTATAGAAGTATATCGAAGTATAAAAGAAATTAAAAATACTCTGGTTAGGTAAATACTTTGTAAGTTTGAAGCGGGAAAGTAGTGTGTTTTTGTTTTTGGCGGTGGAGACAAAGTTAACTATTATGAAATTATGATTAGATTAGTTAAGAATACCTATTTATTCCTTCAATATATAATTGCATCATAAATTGTACAATGTTAACTTAAGAGAATTCAAGAGTTTAAACATAACATTAGATTAATAGTTGTTTTTATTAGTTAGTGTAGAAGAAATAACTTCAATATGCAAAGCTCAAAAACTGTCTAGGTATCAGTTTATGTCCGGAGTCTCATACGGGCAGGAATTCTTATATTTTTGACATGTAGTATTTATATAATGTAATTTTAATGTTGAGTAAATAAATAAATCTAATCTATCTAATCTAAATCATTTATTTTATGAGCAGTGTATTTTTTTTTTACTGTATAGTTGAAAATAGTAATGAAAAACATTAAGAACAAGCAATTCCACATTTAAAATAGGTATTGAGGATATTTGCGTTTTGTGCATGAGCTATATAAAATAATGATGAAAATTATAATGTTTTGTTTTTATTATTAACCTATTATATATATTAACCTTTTACCTATCTTCTTAAGATACATTTCGAGAATGCAATGCTACGTAGTAATGTTTTTAATGTTTACAGAAACGATAACCATGACGAAAAAACAAAACACGAGTTCTTAAATAACAAGTAAGTAAGTATTTAGTATTTCTACCTAGTATCACTTACACAATACTGAAGCCTGTACTCGTACCAAAAGTAACAGCGACACGATATTCAGGGAAGCGAATATAGTCATAATAATCGAGGATTCACTTGTTTTTTTAGTGAAAGCTCGAAGCAGGCCCGAAGCTAACTGGCTCTAGTGAATAATTTATTATCTTACGCCGAGTATAATTGATGCCGAATATTCTGGTGAAATTATGCGGCTGGAAACGAGTACGAGTTGTCAGATTATGACATACATAATTTTGAGGCGTGGGTACAAAATTATCTTACTACTAGAATATTCTAGAGTGAGAGCCAAATCAGTAATAACTCTCTTTCCTGCTTTTTTTTGAGCAACAGCGTATTCTCGTACCAATACGAAATCAATACGAAAAACTGCCACATGTGCTATTTAAAGTACGCATTATTCAATGTAAAGGAAATAAATTACACGAAAAATCAACGTTGCAAAACTGGGAACTTTCGCCTCGGTCTTAAGCACTGCATTTGTATAAAAATCGAGACTTCATAAGTCATCGATCAAAATGTTATCATGAAAGATTTACAAGTTTTTGTAAAAGATTACAATCAGGTAAGCCACAAGCCGATTTTCCTGCATAGTAAAACAACATAACCACAAGAATTTCATTTTTAAAACAAGCTTTCTTGCCAACTGGTACTTTTGGTTGCCTGTACTTACATTGTCACCCAACTTACATGTCCGTAATAAATTTCAAGTCGATCCGTCTACAGAAAGTGTGTCAAATTCAACTTGCAAGATTTGAGCCGAACAAAATACATGCATTTATAATACATGCTTGTAAAAAGGAGTCGTTTTAAAAACGTACGATTATCTGAGATGCGAAAACATTAATATTAACTCACTCCTAATATAAAATACATTTCATGGCTCGAATTCACGATACCTTTACCCACTGGGCCACGACTGCTCTCCAATGGATAATCTAATTTATCCCATACCATCCGCACCCTTATTATAGTACCAATCTCGAATATAAGTAAGAATAATCGTGTAAGACGCATTACATCGACACGCTCAATCGACTACCTCTAACACGTTCGCTTCACGGCCATGCAATGTAAAACAACTAACAAAACAAATCTTAGTAGTGTAGATGTAAAGCTCTTCCTCGTTTGGGCCTTGTGGGAAGCAGGTGGGTCCCTAAAACTGCTGTTATTGTGGCTACGATAAATTGTAATGTATGATAATGGGGACGGGACACTAAGGGACGCGAGTCTTATTGATACGGGCACAATGACTTGGTTTTTATAGAGTGAAAAGAATGGGGATTCCGGAGTATAGTATTGCAATTTGGAGAGTTTTACTGCCTCACTGAGAAATGACCATTAACTGTAATGGGACCCAATTTCTAGTCGAGAGTAATGAAAAATGAAGAGTCATGATAACGAATTATCGTTTTTCCTTTATTATTTGTTCAGCTAAGGCGTAGAATTTTCTGCCTGCTTCTGAACACTACAATTTAGCTGTATTAAATTCTAATGAAATGGTCATTTAACAGGCAGACGTGTTCCATCTTAATCCACATCAATAATAATTAGATGTTGGGTCAGAGCGTCGAAAAAGTCTCGGCAAATAACGGCGCAGCAGCATAGAGTGAGCTCTTATTAATTATTGCAGGGAAAATTGTACATTGTTGTAATAACTTAAGGATTATTTTAGATCAAAATAATTAACAGCAAACTGACACTAGACGGCGCCATATTTTTACTTCGTTTTTATTCGTAACCGGTTATATAGATAATTACTGATCGAAGGTTTATCCCTGCTGAGCTGGCAACGTTGCATTTTTTTAAGTTTTCTTGATTATTTAAAAAAAAGGTAAATCACTATTAATTATTGCATTAGACACATTTACATATTAAAAACGATTCGGTCAGACCACACTTTAAATTCTCACACAATTCCTATGGAATAATCGACAAAAAGAAAGAAAATGCAACGTCGCCACATGAGCAGGAATAAACCTTCTTAAACGCAAGCCCAATGTTTTTTTTTTTAATTAACAACGTGTTTACTTCACTGAAGGTCTACTGAACATTGTTTTCATTGTTTCTATTACTGTACCTAGTTCGATTTTTTTTTGACATACATGTACTCCTGTCATTTAAAAAACTTTTTTCAATTGATTCAAATTTAAGGATTCTGTATCTAAACATTACTCAAGGTTTCTTGCTTGTTCGTGGATAGTCTGTCTGCCTGTGTATTAGATGTAAATTGCATGCTTCATTGTCCTAGAGTCATGAAAATAAATTTGCCCATTAAAAAAGTTCTTAGCACAAGTGAAGGAAAAAAAACCGGTAACTGGAGGTAGTTAAATCGCATAAAAAATAGATTCTCGCAATTTACCTTTTCCATTAAAATTATTATTCCAATAAACAAAGCTATTTTACTTTATAATTGATCATAAAAGAGCCTGTTAGGGTCTGGATTACAGTTATAAAACATTGAGTATGTACAGGTTAAGTTTTAATTGGATTTACATGGCTAGCACAATACGTTTTTTATAAACATAAAGCTTCCGTAATGTTATTTTATAAGTCGAGTTTAGCACAACAAGTTTCGGACTAAGCCGTAGTCTTTCTTCTGGGAGAACTCTCATCGGTAGTGTCATTGAGATGTCGGACTAAACTCCACATAAAGGTGGGTAAAAACTGCATCAAATTATTTTTCAAAACACGAATTTGAGTGTTACTATCGACAATAAGTAGGTAATTGTACTTGTACATTAAACTGTTTTTTCCATTTTTAACCGACTTCAAAAAAGGAGGAGGTTCTACGTTCCACTGTAAGTATTATTATTTTTTATGTATGTTCATCGATTACTCCGTCAATTGTAGACCGATTTTCAAAATTCTTTTTTTATTCGAAAGGGTATACTCCTGAGGTGGTTCCATTGTCACCAAGTCATGATCTGATGATGGGATCCTAGGGGAATCGAGGGCAACCCTCAAATTTTACAGGCACGTACTATGTGTTTCATATATTTTCTAAGGCTATTCAAGTATTTGCGTCCGGTAGTCATCATCTTATGTTGATGAGCTGATGATGGAAGGTAGAACTCTTTAGCGGTTAAGAGTTGGAGGATAATTCTGAAAATGTTAAATCATTATTCGAAAGGGTATACTCCTGAGGTGATCCCACTGTCACCAAGTCATGATCTGATGATGGGATCTCAGGGAAATCAAGGGCAACCCTGAAATTTTATAGGCACGTATCAATTATGTGTTTCATATATTTATTATTATTTATATATTTATATATTATTATTATATTTATTATTTTAACATAAAAAACAACCACTCGACTCGACTGACATACGTGAGTGATCCGTTTATTTCATAATGCTTAAATAGGTGGAAAGTAGGCAACAAAGGACTATTCCAAAGCATGTTGAAAAAAACAAATGCAGCGATTCATTTCAACCCTGTTCCACTTTTCGTACAAACTGGCTATTTACAGTGCTGCTGGGATGGGGCTTCCATTTCTACTGCAATGATAGACAAAGTGAATGCTCCTTTTTCTATGAAACATGTCAGTATCACGGAGTGCTACTTTCAATAATTTAACGTTTTAATTTCACTCACTTCTCGATTAAAACATCACTACCAAACACCATGCACAAATCGCTACTACCATCTTACTTTATAAATTCTCCTACTGAGTAGCAGCGCTTGCTGGTTCCGTTGTAGAGAATTAAGACAGTCGGGGTAAATTAAAAACGTTTTACATTATAGTTTTTTTCTAACTGTAGTTTTTGTCTTGAACTTGCGTTGTCATCAAGCTTCATTATTCATACAATATTACAAGTCAATAGAACCAATTAGAAGTGAGTACAATTTAACTTGCAATAATCTCTTCTCCTGTGTACTTATTACGAAAAATATATTATCTTAATAATAATACCTACATAAGTCATTTATTTCAGACAAGTACATTCATAATTACAAATAATCAAATAGCTTTAAAAAAACACATAATCCAATAACATTAAAAATTAAATAGACTTTAAAGAAAAGATCTTAACAAGCTAATACAATTAATTAAAATTTTGAGCTAATGCCGTTCTAAGGATATACTCAAACGTTCTCCGCTGCTGCACACTTATTTATGCACACGCTTTCAGGTATGAACATCAACAGCTCTTTTCGAAATGAAAAGAAAACACTACCTTGTTTTAGGGCAGGGCCTCACTGGCGTTGAGCGCTTTAAAGCGCGCGGTTGTTTTATGCGATAAACGCTACGCTAGACGCTATGCGTCCGACGCACAACACTTTACATCGGATAAACTAATTACCAAACACTGTATTACGCGGTGAACGCAGCATTGAACAAACAGAGGCCCGAGTACCGAGTAGTAACGATATCGAGAAATTTGTATGACATTTGTAACAGCGACCGCCCGTGAGCGTATTTGGAACTAAAATTTAGTATGAAGTTCTCGATTTCGATACGATAACTTTACGTTACGCCGGATTCAAATTTTCGTACTCGGCCCTCAGGGCAAAAGGAGATCGCATGTGCCTAACGCTGCGATTTCTGCACAAAATAACCGCGAGCTTTAAGGCTGGTTACTATTGCCGCGTCCAAGAGAACTGTCCGTAAGTATACAGACTTTATCAGGGCACATGAAAAATCAATGTTATCCTGCCGACAAAAACATTAAATAGGTATATGGCGTGGTTAATGGTTATGCGCAAGTTGCACCTATCTATGTTAGTGATAGAGAGTCCACTTGCGCTAAATATCTACCATACCACACGTACTCATCCCACGAAGAGCTCACGTGTCCCTAGCACGACGGTTTTATAGCAACCATTAAGCGTTTATCATTTTCTTCACTCGTACATTCATCCTTCATGTCTTAAGCAAACAGTAATACTCGTATTCTACGAGCTCTTTAATAAGCCGCTATGTACTCCTTGTCATAGTAACGGGAAAATGGTGGCACTAACACCTCTTGACTGACACCAGGAGAATTGTTGCCGTAGACCAATGTTAATATTAGTTTAGCAACTGTGATTCTTGTGGTGTATAGACCTCTATAGGTGCTCCATCTCATATTTATATTATAAGGTTCAACCAAATGGCTCTTTATATTTCAAATATTATTATTACGGGCGGCCTTATTGTCTAACTCGCTCGCAATCAGCATCGTGTTCATTTTGTATGGGCTGACCATTGGTATCGAAAACAGCTAGCTCACTCGTACAGAAACTGACATTTCAATCCGATGACGAGTGTCAAAATAGTTACGCAATTACGCTACATACGGGTCATAGGTTTCGAATCCTGCGTAACTTAATCGAGTAGTAACGTAATCGAGAAATTTGTATGACGTTTGGCACAGCGCCCGCCCGTGAGCGTATTTGGAACTAAAATTTAGTATGAGGTTTCTCGATTTCGATAAGATAACGCAACGTAAAGGATTCGAAAACTTCGTGCTTAGCCTACAGCAACTTTTTTGATGTAGGTAGTTGTACATAATCTTACTTGGAGTATCTTTTTGTAATTTTTCCCCAATTTTATTTATTTTTACGGTTTTCCCGTGAATATCAATTATATTTTTAATAAACTCACTGGAACATGAATACACAGAAAAAAAAAACAGAAAAATGCCAACCCCGGGAATCGAACCCGGATCCTCGACACTCCGGGTCGTGTGCCATTCCCCTGCACCACGATTGACATAATTAAAAATAATAATCATAATGTCAATCGTGGTGTAGGGGAATGGCACACGACCCGGAGTGTCGAAGATCCGGGTTTGATTCCCGGGGTTGGCATTTTTCTGGGTTTTTTTCTGTGTATTCATATTCCAGTGAGTTTATTAAAAATATGATTAGTGGGTAGTTGTAGCTGGTCATCTCTGTAAGCGTAGCACAATCAGTATGACCGCAGCCTTAGTGTAAATTCTGTGGCACTCGGCGTGATTGCAAAGTCCACTCAGTGAGACTTCCGTTCGAGGTACGATTTTAAATTGTTTACACATCTTGCCCTTTTAAAGACGCTCAGTCGATTCCGGATGCTTGTGCAAATAACCTTTGTTTGTTGTTGAAATAATTGATGGCTACGAAGTGCTTTTGTTTGTTTAAGGGGGTTTAAACCGGTATAAGTACGAGTATGATAATTAAAGACGAAGGTATTGCTCAGTTAAGTACATAAATAATTATTGACGAGTAGTTAAACCTAAAAGTTGCAAGTTGTTTCGTAAGAGTTGGCACAAGTCCAGACGGTAAGAATTGTTGGAAGTAAATTAATAAAGAACCGCAAGTATTTTTTTTATTTAAAATCTAAAAAAAGTGTGCAGGCCTTCACCGAAAAGCTAATTAGAAATTACAAATGCAATTTCGCACATGAATTTCTAAAAGCTTTTGACAGTAATAACCATTATCAAAAAAACAGATCACTCACGTATATTAGTAAAGCCTAATTATATTATTATTATATTAGCCCGACATCCCATATTCCCAGAGGAAGTACTACGAATTAGTCCGAAACATGTCGGGCTAAACTTGACTTATATACGTAAGTGATTCGTTTTATTTCACTATGATTGAGTCTCGCGGTAGTTTCATGTTAAAAATAATAACCATTAATCACAGTATAGATAAATTACCGAGACCGTGGAATTGCTTAAGTAGTGACATTGTGTGTTTATAGGCATTCTGTAGTTGAAATTTCACTTTTCCCATATTGTCAGTATAAAAAGAGGTGTGTAATAATTGCATTGAAGAAGAAAATAACTCCAAAATAATGTCAGTGTCAAATACAAAATATTACCTACTTACGTTGTGTATATTATAACGACTGATTCTCCTTTTCATGCGCACCGTACAACCACTACAAATGCAATTCCAAGCTCACCCTAATTCATCTATACCACGTTATAATTAGGTACCTATAAATAAAGTCAATCGATAATGTTAATTCTGCAACTACAAACCCTCCAGCTCGGCTGCCGAAGTCAAACATGTTGACAGAAGCCTTCATTTACTTGCTCAAATATGACATGTTTACGGGCTGTTTGTTTTGCCTTATAATTTGACTGGGAACCGACGGGGTTCCACTTGGTACTGGAATAATTCGATATTGTAACTTTGGACGTCTGTCCAAAGTTACAATATCGAATTATTCCAGTAAAAAAAAAATTGAAAATTGTCTAATTTTGGCCACCAAAAGTAACTCACGTATGTCAGTCGAGTATACCTCGACATGTTTCGGACTAGTCCGTAGTCCTTCTACTGGGAGCACACGCCACGCCGGTGGCGAAACGTAAACTGCGCGCCGCCGCTCTTCTCGCGCGGCTGCTTGGCGCAGCTGACGGAGGCTCACAACTACCCTCGTTTTCATCGTCATTTTTATTATTGTCAAAATTGGCGAGCAGAGTCGCGGCGCGCAGTTTACGTCTCGCCACCGGCGTGGCGTGTGCTCCCAGAGGAAGGACTACGGATTAGTCCGAAACATGTCCGGCTATACTCGACTTACACAGTGAGTGATCCGTTTATTCCGCTATGATTGAATCTCACGGTAGTTTCATGTTAAAAGTACCAAAAGTAAACGTTGGACATCAGCCCTTAAATAATCCATACTTACTAATATTATAAAGTTATATTATAAAGTGTGTTTGTTTGTTTGTCCTTTTTTCACGTCGAAACTGAATGATGGGCTGCCGTTATTTTTTGCATGGACATGGTTGAAGGACTAGAGAGTGACATAGGCTACCTTTTATCACGGGAAAATATGTTATTCCCACAGGAAACACATACGAGGTAGCTTTTATTTGTGGTTTTGCGATGGATTGAAATAGATATTTATATTTTTTTGGAGATTTAAGGAGGTAGTTGAAAGGCTGGCGAATTATGTAGACTACTTTTTACCACGGGAAAATATCTCATTCCCACTGCAAAACACTTATGAATCTAATCCATAATTATTGTCATACCTAAAATATGACATTAGAGGATCTAGGTACGTATACGTCCGTCCACCTTGCGGGAGGCCTACCAATACTTCGCCTTCCGGTACGCTATCGCCACTCTAGAACGGCCCCAACGGGCATCAGTTCTACGAGCCAGGTGCCTTAATTAGCGCATTGAGATATATCGGGTATTCAAAAATTTTAATTTTGTTTAGATCGGACATAAACGTGTAAATACCTATTTTTTTTAAACTCTGTACTTTAATGGACCAACTAAAATGTTCTAAGTACCTACCTATTTACATTCTATCAAAACCACAAATTTGTCACAATTTTAAATACTGCTGGCCCCACCAACTTTACAATTGTCGGTTTGTCATGACAATTCGTACTACATTTCTTTGACAATACGAAGCGCGCTAAAACAAAAGCTCTTCAAGTCAGCAGTTGACAGTGAATTGTCATTGAAAACTGACAATTGTGAAGTTGGTGAAATAGGGTTTTGCGGGTGGTAGGACCTTGTGCGAGGTCCGTCCGGATCGCTACCACCATCTTACTCGTTAATCCTGCCGCTAAGCAGCAGTGCTTGCACTATTGTGTTCCGGTGTGGAGAGTAAGACAGCCGGTGTTATTACGGGCACAAGAGGCATTTCATCTTAGCCCTCTAGGTTGGCAACGCATCTGCAAACCCTCCGGAGTTGCGGGTGTCTATGGGCAGTGGTGATCACTTACCATCAGGTGACCCACTTGCTCGCTTGCCTTCCTCGTTGTATAAAAAAAAAAAAAAAAAAATAGGGGCTTGGAATCAATCGAACCATTGTTTGCCAATTGAGTTAATTGTTGACTGTACGTCAAAAAAACGACTTAACTGAGTTCGATTAAATTTAGTGAGGAGCCAACAACGACCCTCCCCCCCCCCAAAAAAATAAGTTCCCAATAAAAAATGCATCCAATCCGGTCTACCGGTGCCACAGTCAGACACACATATACAGAGACACAGAAACACGAGTGGAACTTGTAGGTAACACTCCTCTTACCGCGTCGGGGGTTAAATTCAGAAATTAACTAAAAAAAATAAACAAATAAATATCACGGGACAATTTTGACACCAATTGACCTAGTCTCAAACTAGGCAAAGCCTGTACTATGGGTACTAGACAACGGATAAACATATTTATATAGATAAATACATATTAAACATCCAAGACCCGAGAACAAACATTCATATTCATCATACAAACATCTGCCCCGACCGGGATTTGAACCCGGGACCTCAAGCTTCATACTCAGGGTCTCTAACCACTATTCTATTCGGTCGTCAAATGTTTTTGGGTTTTGGCCGGCACAGGGGCAGTGAGGAGTAAACCTCACTGTAGAGTGAGCTTCAATTTGTTGCTGCAAAATTATGATTTTCACAGAACGTGTTTATTTTTGCTATCATACGTAAAAAAAATGTGTAAATGAACGCTTGAACGCATTCAAATATCGATATTTTAATTTTTAAATCTGTTTCAGCACGCCCGAATAAGAATTTGCACTAGTAAAACAATTTTTAGTACTCACCGAAGCAAAAATACACAGAAAAACAGAAACAATATCTATGTGACTTACTTGGGAATCGAACGGTCATTGACATTCCGTGTCACGTGCCGTACAATTACACCAAAGCAGGTTAGTACTAAGTAAAAAAAATGTACTTTTTTGAGATCATGCATTTGATTGTTTCAGAGGAAACTCTGCTAATAATAACTTTTTACACTTTTAACTTTTTACAGCGTGCGTTTTAGTGAAAATTATCTATAGCTCTTACATTTTTTGCCTATTCAATTTGGTCGGGTTCGCGATATTAGATCCTCCAACGCGAACACGCACACTGTTTTGGTAGATATTATTGAATTTGAACTTTGTGCAGCGATAATAAAGTGCAAATTGACTCTTTGACGTTAGGAACACACCTACATTGCTTAGACAACAGTGAGTGCTTGTAATTTAATATCTATATCGACTCTACATTTTAGTTAGAAAAAGTTTGTATGGGAAAAAGAAAAGGGCAGTTTTCAGGGTTTTGACGACCGAGTAGCCTAGTGGTTAGAGACCCTGACTATGAAGCTTGAGGTCCCGGGTTCGAATCCCGGTCGGGGCAGATGTTTGTATGATGAATACGAATATTTGTTCTCGGGTCTTGGATGTTTAATATGTGTATAAGTATGTATTTATCTATATACGTATGTTTATCCGTTAGTACCCATAGTACAGGCTATGCCTAGTTTGGGACTAGGTCAATTGGTGTCAAATTGTCAAATGATATTTATTTTATTTTTCCAGGAAATTATTCGATATTTTCTCGCCAAACTCGCAAAACCATCCTTGGACTTCAACGAACATTAAAAAAAAAGGATTGGTCAAATTGGTCCAGGCGTTGTTGAGTTATGCGCTTACCAACACATTTTGCGATTCATTTTTATATTATATAAGAAAAAGAAGATTATCACATTATTATTTATACATGTCGGACTGAACTCGACTTATATACGTGAGCGATCCGTTTTATTTCACTATGATTGTAAATTACGTTGGTTTTCAAATTTGAAACTCTTAACGACATCGAACTCGATATTGAAAAGTCATTACGACATCAAATTCGAGTATTACTTTACTGCTTCCGGCGGCTGGTCGGGGCTGGCGGCGAGCAGTCGGCGACATGCTGCAATGCTGGTCATTTTCTACGGTTTCTGAACGCAATATAGAGGACTTCTGATATGTGTAGATGATAGCAGTTTAAGCAACTGCTACATAATGACACTAGTGTTTTAAGGCCTAATTATGTGGAGCTGCATTCATTACTTTATCTACACACATATTATAAGTACTCTAAGATGGGTTCAGAAGCCGAAGGCATATATCATACCCATACCTGTCACGAATTTGACGGTTTTTTTTAATCATGGACAAAAATACCGACCTGACGTTTCGTAAACTGTTTTTTTTATTGTAAAAGAACATATCACATTACTGTTTATACATGTCGGACTGAACTCGACTTATATACGTGAGTGATCCGTTTTATTTCACTATGATTGTAATTTACGTTGGTTTTCAAATTTGAAACATCTAATTCGATATCGAAAAGTCATTACGACATCGAATTCGATGTCGTTATGACTATTACTTTACTGCTAATATGTGTGTAGATAAAGTAATGTATGCAACTCCACATAATTAGGCCTTAAAACACTCGTGTGATCCTATTATGAAACTCAGCTTCGCCTCGTTTCATAAAAACACACTCGTGTTTTAAGGACCCTCATTATGTAGCAGTTGCATAAACTACTATAATGTAGCTACAAATAAATTGACAAATTAACTCACGACTTAAGTTCCTCGAAGCGGAACTGAGAAACTTCTAGTTCTCGAAATCCGGTCGATTCTAACCCCGAAATTAACTATGACAAAATAGAAACAGGCAACTAACGACACCGTTAGACTTTATGGTTTATTAATAAAGACTATAATTAAGCGGTAATTGTGGTAATGAGGCGTAATGCTACCAAATAGAGCGTGACGGCATAGTTCGGTACATGTTTAAATTAATTATAATGTTTGGGACCGAAATAGGACAAGAAAATAAATCAGTGTACGGTTTAGTTAGTTAGTTAGTAAGTTGTCGTTGGCTTTTATTAGTTCCACATTGGGAACTAAACTGATTGTTCCAATGTAATGTTAGATGGACTGACCAAACCGTTTTCATATTTGAAGTTACAGTGACACCATCGACTCCTTAGGAAAATTATTAATGAAACTTAGCCCTATTTAACCTATTTATTGAACCAAGTGAAATAAAACTGATCACTCACGTATATACTCAAGTCGAGCTTAGCCCGATATAATTCGGACTAATTCGTAGTCCTTCTTCTGAGAGCGCACGACCCATTGTAGTGGCAGCGAGACGCACACTGCGCGCCGCGGCTCAGAGGGTCGAGCACGACTATACGAATGCTGCGTAACGTAAAATCGAATAGTAAACGTTGTCGAGTTTGTATGACGTTTGGAACAGCGCCCGCCCGTGAGCGTTGGAACTAAAATTTAGTATGAGGTTTCTCTTAACCTCGTAACCTCGTAACGATAACCGTAACGTTACGCAGCATTCGTAAAGTCGTGCTCGTCCCTCTGCTCGCGCGACTAGACCTAGAAGAGAAAGGAGAGGAAGGAGGAAGCAGGACTACGAATCAGTCCGGCACATGTGGTCCGTTTTATTTCACTATGATTGTGTCTCACGGTAGTTTCATGTTAAAAGTGGCAAATCTATTTATTCAATGTTTAAAATTCCTCATATATGAGGACTAATAATTTTATGTCAAACTAGTTTCGATTTTGAACTTTCCATTATTGTTCTCGACTGCTTCCAACGGATCTTCCTGCTGTTTCATTCGTGGATCACGTCAGGGCAAGTCCGTTACGTTAATCTTTAATTTCATTTGGTTTATTCCAGGGTATAGGCTCAGAGACTAATTTAATGTACTTAAATGGATTGATACGCAAACAGCGTACGAACAGCAAAATCCATAGCCATGAACTAAAACAATAATAACTCGTCGTGGTCGCGGGTGAGCAAATTAATTGTTTGTTCATGTATAATTGTCCACTTTTTTAAAACAAAAATAGTTCGATCCAAATAGGCATAAAATACGATAACCATAACATGGCCAGGCGTGCATGGTGGAGCTTTATAAATACTTTTACAAATTTTTAATCATTTTCGTCTTATGCTTGTCAACGGGAAATTCACCGGCAAAATGCTATTTCAACATAAACAGCAGATATCTTCAAGTACTCCGAAAATTTAATAAAGAGCTCTTAAAACTTTTAAGAAGTTACCTCGTATCTAACTTCTTAATGTACGCAAAGGTTCCCTGGACTTAATATAAAATAGCTTAATATAGAATCAAATAAAGTAATTTAATGTTATAGGCACCTTCACCTACTTTAAATTTGTTTTATTATAGCGGAGGAATATCGATCTTCACCTTGAATGAAAAAATAAAGGTTAATTTTTTTTAAAGGAACGATTGCTATTGAGTAAATAATTATATAAACCTACGTGGCTTCAGTCAATAAAATGTTGAAAACATCTAGGTGTTGTATCTTAAGCTATTGGTATTTTTGCAGACATTAAAACTTAAGCTAGTGTAAACTTAAAATAAAATATTAATTAAGACTGTAAAAAAAAGGTCTAGGAAACAATTCTCTTTAACTCTTTATTGACATAAACTAGCCTCAAAAAATAAATTATTATATTATCAATATTCTGAACAAAGCCCCTAAATAAATAAAGATAAAAAACTATTCGCTGTTGGAATAATACCTAGCTTGTTTATGCACTTCATCTAGGAATAAGTCTAAGTAATAGAATAATACTCCTGTAGCATAATATGCTACATAGTTGATATTATCAACATATTAATGAAATCTGTGTCAATAATTTTTAAGGTTGAAATTGGTGGAGCTGTGACTTCAGCAAATTTTATGTAACCAATTAACTTCTTTTGAGTTCTGTGTTTTAGATACAACTCTATAAAACTCGCGTACTGTGAGTACCATTCGTTTTCTTTTGAAAAACAACGACCATACAACATCGCGCAACATTGCAAGATAACGTCAAACGAAGTAGCTTGACTTCGCTTGCCATGCCGCCACTGTGTCGCTGGACATAATTATGTCCCGTAATCATTGACTTACCAACACTATGAACTTCGGGTTAGCGCTTGAAAACGTCCGATCCAAAATACCACTAATTTGCAAAAAAGACCTAATCGAGCCTCAAGTCAGTCTTAGTTTGGACGAACGACAGCCCTATAACGTGTGGATGTCATGGAAAAATGCCGTATTGTACTGGGACACATTTTTCGTGAATTTTGTACCAAGACCCAAAGTTCACGTGTTAGTACATCAATGCCCCTAATGGATCCTTTGCTTCAAGCGGAACGATCCTCCCGCCAAAAGCTAGGTCAATCGAAATGACAATGCGTTTGAATTTAGACTGAAATGTAACAAACGCTGTCCGTCTCTAATTTGGGCGCTCAAAAGGCGTTTATTTATCATGCAAATGTATCAAAAATCTGGAATGATCGATGAAACGGTGTGCGCTCCTCAACTTGTGCCCATGAATCTTCCGCCCCAATCGAAATATTAACGATGATGAATGAACGCTCCTTGTTTCAATGAAAAATAAGGCAAATTGTGATTAATTGATTGACTATGAGACAATAATAAATCACCGTTTCGGTTAACAGTTATAGAATCGGCTTTGTTTCCTAATGACCTCTTGATTGTTGAATTTTCTCTTTGAAACTTTTGTATAAAAGTCTTAGCTCCATTTTATTTTACTGCTGACAAGTCACCAAAGATTTTCTATTCATACTTTCAGGTCCGTCGGCTTGGATGCATGGCAGAAATATTTAATTCAACCCAGTCTCACTTCAGCAGCATTTTGGCACACACATCTACAACACCCTGTGTCTTAGGTATATACCAGTCCAGTTTTGCCTAATACGTCCGAAGACTTACGCCAAGGATTCACTATTAGAAAGTCCAGCTACACGTATCGTATCGCCAGCGAAGTCAGGAGAAGTGGGGCAAAGTTGCCCAGTTTCTACAATCAATGTCCATACAAAAAGTGTCGCTTGTAGGACTGATGACTACAAGGTTCTCGAATGGCGTCCGCGGACCGGAAGACAAGCTGTAAATAGGCCTCCAACAAGATGCGCTGGTGAGGCCCGTGTCCAGCAGTGGACGTCTTTTGGCTGACATGATGATGATGATGACAGAAATTGTCGCACAGTGTCGCCAGATAATGTTAAATGAAGTCACTAGACTTGGCGTGGGGCGTTTGCCTCCTATTTAGTTGTAGACAACATTTCATATTTCTAAGACTATAATTTGACTAGGTGTACTATTACTAAACTGTTAGCAGCAACGTGTGGCTCTAAATATACTTAGCATAAACGACGAAACCTGTTAGAAATGAATGCTAAGCTTTACAGAGCCTTAAGCAAATTTTGCACATCACTCAGTATTTGTGTTTAAAAGCTTTTGATAACTTAAAGTAAATACCAAACGTTTACTCTGAACTAATTACTATGAGTGTAAGTTTCAACTTCGTACATCTTCTTAATGAATTTGCAATATTAATGCCACTGCCTGAGGTTAATTTGCACAATTTGCTTATTAGGCGGAAATTGCTTTTCTCTAGTTACATTACGTGTGGTGTTATATTACACAGCAAAGCGTTTATTTTTAGGCTTTTGTCGAGCAAAGTTATCTCGAATACTATGACACGATCAAACGAACATTTGAAGTTGAAATCCAACTGAATTGAGTATAATTTCACTGGAAATACTACGTTTAAAGATTATGAATCTACCTTAGCTAATTAATCAGAGCTATGCTATATTTATTTACCAAAGGCTTAATAATCATAGTTATGAGTAGCTTGGTAATCACTAATCAGTTCACCTACACTATAGCTCAATTATTTGCTGAGATATTTACTGATCACTGTCTGATACTAATGTATTTTTTCAGCACCGTCGATATTCTTTTGAAGGCCATCCCTTAAAGTAAGCAGCCTGATTCTTTCCAGTAATTTTAAATATTCAGCACCTGTGACAAAGCGACTTAATTTAAACGAATTCAGGAGAGAGTATAATCAAGCCTCATAGTTGGTTTTTAATGTCTTTTTCATTTACTTTCGCTTTTTCCCGCCATTCGTCTTGCGAGGAAATTTGGGGTATTGTTGAATTGTTTAACTTAAATGTTTGATAATTAGGGGCATGAATAAAACATGCCGTGTTAAGTACGTTCTCTTCATTAAGTCTCTTTGCTGTCATTTTTTGCTATTAACATAACATTTTTAGGCAATCGAGAGTTTGCCATTTGCTCGATAAGTTCAAGTCTGTTTTACTGCTAATTAAGTATGTTTCTTGTAATTTCACACACGTTTGCGCGTCAAACCTGTCGTAAAACAGTCTCCCGCCATCTACCTAAATACGTTTCAAATGTTCTCAATTCGTCGGAATATTTTTTTCACCCTAAAAGGCCGGCAACGAACTAGTGACTCTTGGGGTTGCTCGTTTGCCTCTCTCTTTCAATAAAAAATAAATACACACTTAAGCCATTGAAATCTTCAGCTAATACTGATATTCAAGTATAAATTATACAGAAGTATCTGTTACGTTCGCTACTTTGTCTCCGTAAAATGCGTTTACATTATCCCGAGGTAACTTTGCAATTTTCACAGATAAAAAAAAACCCGACGTACTGAGAACCTCCTCTTTTTTTTAAGTCGGTTAAAAAAATAGCCTATGTGTTATTCTTAGCTATAATTACTGTGAAGTTTCGTCGAAATACGTTCATAAGTATTTCCGTAAAAGATTAAACAAACATCCAGGCATCCATACCATACCATACTATAACATCCTCGCAAACTTTCGCATTTGTAATATTGGTACCTAGGATATAAATAAATAAACATCATGGGACAATTGACACCAATTGACCTAGCCACAAACTAGGCAAAGCCTGTACTAACTAGACAACGGATAAACAAAAACTCCAAGGCTATCCACTCGCAAGGCTACTATGCACGCACACACACACACACACACACACACACACACACACACACATACACACACACTCTTAGTTAAATATGTTACTATAATTATTATATTTACCTTATTATAATGCAACATCGATTAGTGTCTCCGTTTCTTTCAAGCCGCACTGTTTAAATTTAATTTAGTATGTTATGACTCCTACGATACAGGCCCAGCCTAGTGTGGGTGTCGCCTAATTATTGTCAAAGTTGTGTCTCCTTTTTTGGTAATAAATCATTTTTACTTTACTTTTACTTTAAACATAGGTACTTATTATATAGATACATACATAGGTTAAACATCCAAGACCCGAGAACAAACATTCATATTCATCATACAAACATCTGCCCCGACTGGGGATCGAACTCGGGACCTCAAGCTTCATAGTCAGGGTCTCTAACCACTAGGTAAGGCTAGGTCGTAAACATTAATTTGACTTCTGTTTTGTAAAATAGTTCATATTTTCCAGCACAAAAACATTTGAGATAGCTTCCGTTGACTTACCCTTTGAATGAGGAGCCGGAAATTCGATTCGAACTACCCTCACGCCCACTGATGAAGCAAAGCAAAAGATTTATTGCGAATTCTATGGCTATTACTTATATAATATGTTACGTAAAATGTTACCTGAATAGCGATATTAAACGTTTCATCTTGTACCTATAGGTATTTTTAGATTGTGACAGTTAATAACAGAGATAGGTATTTTGTTTGGTGTGGATGTCAAAATAATATCATTTTCGGCTACCACCTAACCTTAATCAAGCTTTTAAAAGTACACATAACCGACGCCACACTTGTTACTGCAATTTAAACGATTTTGAATTAAACGAAAACTAATTAAATGACTGAATCATTGAAAATTATGACGTTATAGTTGATTAATTCAATGAAAACTTTAACGATCGATCTGATTAGAACAGAACGTACAATTAAAAATAAATTATTAGCCTTTAATAATGTAACATTTACACACCAGTAAGATGAGTTAGGACTTTTAAAGCTTTAGATTGTAAAATCTATATACGATTATATTGTATGTTCTATTCTATAATATAAAAATGAATCGCAAAATGTGTTGGTAAGCGCATAACTCAACAACGTCTGGACCAATTTTACCAATTCTTTTTTTTAATGTTTGTTGAAGTCCAAGGATGGTTTCTACGGCGAGAAAAAAATCTAATAATTTCCTGGAAAACCCTAAAAACAGCCCTTTTCTTTTTCAAATACAAACGTTTTCTAACTAAAATGTAGAGTTAATTTGAACTTTATTGCTATTCAATAAAGTTTATACAAATTACAAGCACTCACTGTTGTCTAAGCAATGTAGGTGTGTTCCTAACGTCAAAGAGTCAGTTTGCACTTTATTATCGCTGCACAAAGTTCAAATTCAATCATATCTATCAAAACAGTGTGCGTGTTTGCGTTGGAGGATCTAATATCGCGAACCCGACCAAAGTGATGTCTCCATGTTCTTGTTTTCCACAAACGCTGTGATACAATAAGGGATTCTCACAACATATTTATATTCAGATAGTGAAGGCTTATTTACCCCCCCCCCCCCCCCCCCCCCCGGCTATAGCCGCTTACCGCCGACGAACGTGTTAAATTAATGCTTTCGTCGGCGGTAAACCAGACACAATAGAATTTCTATTGTTATTTAGGCTATAGCCGCTTACCGCCGGTGAACATGTTAATAAGTTAGTCATGACTTGTTGTCCGCTTGGCATAGCTCAGATGGAAAGCCAGCCTAAGAGGGATCCTTAGCCGGGGATAATTTCGCTCACATTATAAATGGCACGTCACTGCGTCATCGCCAAACCTGCGCAGCATGTAGCTATGTGAATAATCACGGCTTCGCTTTATTTGCGGCCGCTTAATACAGCTGTTTCGTGCAGTCAATTCACTTAGACGCCTGGTAAACTCGGTAAGTGAATCTCCCAGGCTTATGCGTTAACGCATTTACTGCAAGTAATACATATTATGCGTTTTCAAACTCTAACTTGTGCCGCTATCATAGGGGTTCTTCTCTCAGCAAACTGGCAAGGGATCAGCTGATGGATTGGAAGAACACTAAAGGGATCTTGCAGATGCGTTGCCAAACTAGAGAATGAAAATGAAATATCTCTTGGGCCCGAAATTTCTCCGGCTGCCCTGCTTGGCGGCAGGGTTTGCAAGTAACATGGTGGTATCCGCAAGCGAAGGTTTAATAATTTGCAGTTACTTACTGAAAAAAAAATAGCCTCCCAGCTGGTCAATCTGTTACAAAACATAGCAGTGTACAAGTGTAGCAGTGTGCAGTGTAGCAGTATATCGTTTGATGCGAATGCAAGTGTGGATGCGAATATTTAAAATTATGCGAATCATTCGTACATGCGAATGTGTAACATACCCTGCTGAAAACACTGGCAGTGACACGTGATTACACTCAAATTGGTGTGTTACAGTTATTGCTGCCACATCAAATATCAAACAAAACTCATTTTAGTTATTTTCCTACCTTAGGTTTATGAGTCTACTAAAGCTAATTTAAAGCGAACTCCCGTGGTCTTAGATACGCGCCATCTTCACACAAGCACCCCCGTGCCCGGATATCAAGGGAGGCTCCAATTTCGTCACGTATAGTGGCGTGTGCTTTGTCATTGTTGGGCTGGATAAACGTCTTAACCGGGCTAAATTAAACATTTACTGCAAAGCCGGCGCTGTGCGGCAATTTGTTATTCACCCTTTTCCTATCTACGCCCTTGTATTTTCTTCCTGTTCGTACCTACCTACAGCCGCGTCGTTCTCATGTATGTTGGGTTTCAAGATTTTGTAAATTTCGAGGTAATTATGGTTGGTACAGGATGCGTGTTGTTTTAGAAATGGAAACTTTTAAAACTATTTTGATGAAACTAAGTAAGTTGAAATACTAAGAACGACTTTGGGTTTAGACAAATAGGTAGGGGTAGGTAGGTAGGTAGGTAGGTAGGTGGGTAGGTGTAGGTTAAGACCGCCCATTGTCTACCATACCTGTTGTTCTGTAATCTCCTTGTACTGTTTTGTGGTTTTCAATAAAGAATATTTGTATTGTATTGTTGTATTGTAGGCATAAATTTAGATTTTTGAATAAGGAGTTCACTCCTTCATTCATTATGCTTGTCTGTTGAACATTATAGGTGTCCAGGTTTTGTTTTATTAAATACATTAAGATTTATCTATTCGATCCCAAAAGAAAACTACTGAACTGATGTAACTGTGTTCTTCCCAGCGTTCATTTTAATCATGTTAATATTAGTTATTCAAGAAATTTGAGCTTGATTCGAAGAGTTTTTTAAATAAAAAAAACTGTAGATTTTTCTTATGGGAAGATTTTTTTTTCTAGTATTATAAGTATTTATTCCGGGATATTGACCGCGATTGCCTATAAGGACGGTCAAATCCCATTTCCAATATGTCTAATGCTTTTTTAACATAAAACTACCGTGAGACTCAATCATAGTGAAATAAACGGATCACTCACGTCCCGTCACCGTCACCGTGTCACGTCGCCGTGTGTCGTCGTCGTCGTTTACGTCTCGCCACCGGCGTGGCGTGTGCTCCCAGAGGAAGGACTACGGATTAGTCCGAAACATGTCGAGCTATACTCGACTGATATACGTGAGTGATCCGTTTATTTCACTATGTCTAATGCAAATAACAGCGAATCATTTAAAAATGTAATTGTTTAAATGGCGATTTACCTGTCTTATTTTATTCGTACATCCAAAATGATATTAGCAAAAACTCAAAACTTAAACTAAAAACCTGTGACTGTTAATCAACAATAATTATTACTTGTATTATCCAAACTCAGGCTAAGCAGTTATCTCATTATTTATTAATTAAAACACGTAATTCTGAGCTTAACCAGCTCTCAATCCTTGTAAGGAAATCTTTATTGCTCTAACGATATAATGAAGTACAGTTATGAAAATTATGTTAATATGACTCGTGTTTAATTTTGAGGGGTCTGTATTGATTAATTATTTTGAAGCAAGTATTAATTTAATGGTAAATAATTATTGTTTCTGTTTGACCAGTATGAATTTTGTAAAGGGTTACGAGTAGCACGAAGTAAGTTTTTGCTGCAAAAAATATCTAGCATTTTTTCTTATCTGGTTAACATTGCCAATAAACAGAAACTTCACAAATGTTCAATGGCGGACCACTGTTGTAGTGAGTCAAAATTTACTAGCAAAATTTGAACCGATAAGGCTACCTATTGTTATTAGTAATTCTCTGTGTAAGTACTTGTTGTTTCTGTATTGTTTTTTATGTTATGTTTCAATATAGTGTTTCCTATTGTATGCTGTATTTACGTTCCTCTGTTGGACACAGGTCTCCTCTCAGAATGATGGCAATTATGCAATGAAGCAACTGTGCAATTTCCGCGGATATTCAAACTAGGTTTAAATACAAGGCGCAAAAAGCCGCTCTCTTTTCGGCTTTGACAAAACGCTTCTCTGCCGTTAGCTGCCTTTGGCCTTTGAGCAACGCTATTCACACGGATTGAAATTCTGACACACTTTCAGTCGCAAAAGTGCAGCCTTAAAATAAACGTCAATTTACGAAATTAAATTCAGCCCGATTGTAGCAAATTAAATTTGATTTGCTATACAATTTGAAAATTAGTTAAGAGAAAATAAATACTCGATTTGAGCGAAGATTTGGGTAAAGAAAGCTCGTGTCCTATGGTCAAGTAATAAGGTTGCAGACGAGCATCTGCCCGATCATTACCCGATGGAAAGCGACCACCATCGCTCAGGGACACCCGCAGCACTAGGGGAATCACAGGTGCGTTCCCGACCCTTTTAGGAATCGTTTTTAGGGTTCCGTACCTCAAAAGGAAAAATGGACCCCGCACAACGTCGTCCGTCTATCTGTATAATACATAAACTACATATGTTTTAGTAAATAAACTCTTTAGACTGAACTTTTACTTCAAAAAATACGTAATATATACGATTATTCTAACTCGCAGCCTGGCGCTGCTTAAGCTCGAAACAACACTTCCCCATATATTCCTCTGCTTCTGACGTATATTCAATTACTGTACGTCGAGTGTCAAAGGCTCTCAGAGTCGTGTGTCGCTTAATCCTCGGCTATAAACGGTTCGTCCGTGTTAGCTTTTGAAATTTCGTATAATGCACTCTTTCATGGGTTCCTTATTCAACAAGGAACCCTTTTAGTTTGACCACGTCAGTCTGTTCCATCCGTCCGTCCGTCTGTGAGCAGCTAGCTCAGATACTCTTGGTACTGGAAAGCTGTAATTTGAAATTTGACATTCATATCCATATTATTAATCAACTCACTCTGATAAAAGGTAAGGTAAAATCTAAAAAAAATATTTCTAGTGTAGGTGTCTCTCCCACACGTAATGTGGAGGGTAATTTTTTTCTTATCTATCTCATCGTGTGGGATGAGACGTATCTGAGTTTGATGCGTAACTGTAGGATCTATTCCCTAATAGGTATAATATTCACTTTTCCGAAACAACTGCAAGAAAATTGGATATTTATTTTATTGAACCGGCTGATGTACAGTCAGCAGCAAAAGTAGCTAAGCAACCGACGCGTTCACAATGGTCTAAGCACGGCTCTATTGTTATAGACATAAGAGCTTGTGCAGATCATTGTGAACGCTTCGGTTGCTTACCTGTGCCCTAAGCACGACTTGTCGAATCCTGCGTTACGTTACGGTTATCGTATCGAGATCGAGAAATCTCATACAAAATTTTAGTTCCAAATACGCTCACGGGCGGGCACTGTTCCAAACGTCATACAAACTCGTTATAGTTTACTATTCGAGTTTACGTGACGCAGACTTCGACAAGTCGTGCTTAGGGCACTGCTGACTGTACGTCTTATCGTAACTTTGACTTCGTTGAAATCGTTTGGTTCTAATTGAAACTTTGGCATAAAATCTAAACTGCCTTAGAATGCTACTTATAATTTGTTGTGTACATAAACGGGTCTGAAATAAATTGATGGGCAAGACTTGCCTTGTTTTAAACATTCGCTATTCTCACTCTATACTTCTATTATTTCTGAACACAGTCGCGACATAAAATATTTTTAAATTATCTCGACATTTTCAGACAACCGGATAGCCCAGTGGTTAGAGGCCCTGACTACGAAGCTTGAGGTCCCGGGGTCGATTCCTGGTCGGGGCAGATGTTTGTGTGATGATCATGAATGATTTTTCTCGGATCTTAGATGTATCATATGTATGTAAGTATGTATTTATCTATACAAGTATGTTTATTCGTTGTCTAGTATCCATAGTATAGGCTTTGCCTAGTTTGGGACTAGGTCAATTATTGGTGTCAATTATCCCTTAATATTTACTTGTTTATCTCGCCGGAATTGCAGCCGCCGTAGTAGAAAAGAGACCCAACAAATATTAGTTTTTATTTAATAGTAGTGCCATATATTTCTCAAAATTTTACTATTTACATATGTCTGGAAAGTTTGAAACAATTATTTTCATTAAACTCAATTTCGAGTTTAAATTATTGGTATAGACCGTTTTAACGGAACAACAAGTTACTAAAACTAAACCCATTAAAGACAAAGACGATGAGTTCATACATTTTTGGAACAGTATTTTATCCCTACCAACGTTCGTTAATTGGACAAAGTTCCAAAAGCCCCGTTTTTAGTAGGTAATCAAAGTGTTTTCAAAGTATTCAAATAGACTAAGTCCATTAAGTGAAGTTAACAGTTCAACCGGAGCTATGCAGTAAAGCGACAGTTCTATTCTAATTAGCTGCGTCTCTTTCGCAGTATATTTCAGCTTCCTTCAATTTAAGTGTTAGGAAAAGGGCAGCTTCCCCACACAACTTTTGTAGCTAAGATTTATATTTATTTTGAGATTTTTGCAATTGTTTTTTTTATCAACGTCAGTTTAAGACAAAGTTCATTTGTTTTTGTAATATTTAAACAAAAAAGACTAATCAAAAATCAAAATCGGAAGCAATGTTGGTCAAAATAATAATGATCTATGTAGGTAATTGTTTGATAGATAAACACATACTTATCTATACATCATTTGCACTTATACCTCCTTCTTTACACGTTAATGGGCTCCCCTGAGCCAGGCGCTGGACTAGACTGTATTTTTAAATTTTTAAGAGCCACACTGTACATTAATTAAACGATGTAAACAAAATATAAAAATACATTAATTATCAATAACATCTCAACTTGCCTTTCCACGTTTAATTTTTTTTTTTCCTATTTAATACTTATTCACGTATCTGCATCACGCAACTGCAATTTACGTATTCGGTGCAAAATTCTGAACGACATTTTTTTGCGAAAAGTCGCGTTAATTGTGATAACACTGTGTAACATGAAACCAGTCTGATATTTAATAGACGTCGCCACTAAAATGACGTGGTTTAGTAGACGAGAGGTGGGGCGAGGAAGGCGCCAAATGCTCAAGGTTATTCTCTCAGTGGAGCATCTTAACATAATTCACTTGTTTTTTTTTTTTCTGTGCAATATAGTACATTTTGATATAAGTGCGGAAAGTATGTCATTATGAGACTTCCGCACATGTACTAAACGACGTTTTTTAATACATTTGCTAAAAAATTACAAACAGGTGATGGGCCGCCCTACCACCCTCCGGCGCCCAGGTGGAGGAAGGCAGAGGAGAGTCGCCGGCGGCGCCTTGAAAATGTAGAAAGCACTAGTAAGAAATGTACAACTTTCCGCATGAAACGCAGCTACAAAATGTACCACTTTTTGAGCAAGTGTATTAAAAAAGTCTGCTTGATTTCTTATATAATTTAAGATTTTTTTAGTAAAACATGAACTCTGCTGCTTTTGCTGTCTGAATATCATAGTTTAGCTTTAGCAAATGTTCCAAATATAGATTACATTTTTGTAAATGGGTTATTTGTATGTCAGCCTGCATCGGTGTAAACATCGTTTCAGTTACTATGACTACAAAGCTTTCATGTTTCTTGCCAAAAGCTTTCTTAACTTTATACGTGTTCTTAGAATCCTAACTTTCGTTCACGTTTTTGATACTTTGTTGAATGACACCAACAAGGAACCGGAATGTTTTTAAGGAAATTTTTAAATTGTTCCAAATGTAAGTAAGTAAGTAAACGCCTTATTGTACAAAAAATTAAAATAAAATAAATAAATATCATGGGACAAATTGACACCAATTGACCTAGTCCCAAACTAGGCAAAGCCTGTGCTATGGGTACTAGACAACGGATAAACATACTTATATAGATAAATAAATAAGTACTTATATACGACCCGAGAACAAACATTCGTATTCATCATACAAACATCTGCCCGACCGGGATTCGAACCCGGAGAAAAAATTGATTGTTTGGAACTTGTGTTTTTGTCGTCTTTTTTTTTTGGCAAACTGTTTAACTTACTTAACACCTAAAAGTGCGTTATATAGGTACCTAATTTGGTTTTTAGGGTTCCGTAACCGAAGAGGGTACAAACGGGTCCTTATTACTAAGCCCCCGCTGTCCGTCTGTCCGACGTAATGAAATTTTCACAGTGTACGTATTACTTTGGCCGCTTGAATGTAATACAAATTACACATTATTATAAATTAAAAGGGGTGCCCACAGAAGTAACGTAAACCTGACCATCTTAGAAAACTTGAAAACAAACGACATTTTAATTTAGAAGTTCAATATCTCAAAAAGAACTAAGTAGATTTTTCTTTGACAAAAAACCGGATAAAAATCGTTCCATCCGTTTGAGAGCTACGATGTCACAGACAGATACACATATTCACCCATACACAGGGCAAACTTATAACATCCCTTATTTTGCGTAAGGGGTTAAAAAATAAGTAGTGTTACAGTTTACAGTTATACAAAATCCTTATTCATAATCTACATTACACTGCCAATCTGAAGTGTACTAAAACAAAAAACTTCGAGTCAGCAATTTACATCGAATTGTCATTCAAAACTGACATTAGTAAAGTTGGTGAAACAAGGACCTACTAACACGTGATTCACTTGTAATCAACTCCAAATCCTTCCTAATGCGCCTAAACAAATTAATAAACGAAAATAGCACTTGTTGATACACTTAATAACCAAAGTTCGTAGCCTCAGCTTGTGCGATGTCATCAAAGAGGATCCTTGTCCATTACCGCACTTACGCCTTACTGATTTTACCACGCAGCCTCAACCACAAACATTTACTCGAACATGCAGTCTTCCCGGTGAAAAAGGTCGCAAGTGCCAGTGTGTAACAGGGACACATTCGCTCGAAGCCGACACATGTAACATGGGTCAGAAGGACAGCTGACGTGACCGCTAGGGCAATAAGAAGTCCCACACTTGAGATGGGACTTTTAATATCGGCCCAGTGTGACGTGGCCACCCTACGTAATATTGTTGTAACTAATTTGACAGGACACTTTGCCGTGTTACGGCCGCGGCACGTGTTATATTATTATGAATTTGACAGGGTGACGTTGATTTTTGGGGGTTTGATGGGACCATGAAATTTATTAGTTTTCATAGTAAGCCTGGGTGGCAATAAAAGGGGAAGGTTTTTTGCGTTTATTTTATGTAGATCTACAGTTGTAGGTAAAAGGTTCAATTAAATTAAAATGTCACGTTAATAATTAACAATATATATATATATATATATATATATATTATTATTATTATTTTTTAGTATTTTTGTATTATTATGTATCTGTTATCGAGTTTCATTGAAATTATGTGGTTTTTTTTAATGCTTTTTATGTATTTTTTTTTTCTTTTTTTGCTAGTAACCTGCTATAAATTCGTGACCTAAAACCTTTTTAATTAGCACCACCTGCTTTAATATGTTCTTACCTTTATTCCATTATGGTTGCCTGGTAGAGATCGCTCTGTAGCGATAAGGCCGCCCATTGCTACCTTGTATTTTCTTTGTGCCTTATTTCTTGTTTTGACTGTTATGTGGTGTTCAATAAAGAGTTATTGTATTGTATTGTATTGAATATACGTAATCTACCAGTTTGCAGCGATGCCAAAGTGTGTTTGTATCCATAGTATATGCCTTAGAGTTCTGAAACATAAAATATATGATATTACCCTGTTGCCCGCAACTCCGTCTGCGTAGAATTCGGTTATCGCTATCCTGCGGGAACTGCGCAATTTCCCGGGATAAAACTAGTTTAAATCAATATTGATTACAGATTACTGAACAACGGATACTAACTGAAATCATGATAATACATCTGATATAACAATAATAATAATATTACGTATTGTTTTCGTGTGATTTTTGCTCTATTTGAATGGCAACTCAATTAGAAATAAGGTCATGCCTAGCCAATTGGCGCATATTTGGCGTGGATATTATACGGGCCCGCGTCCATATCTACAGATATAATAGATCAATGTCGATCAGGACATGATATTGGAAGAATCACCCGAGGACTCGGCAGGTCGAGGATAATTCATAATATTTTGATAGATTGATACCAGGCCATTGATGTCAAACAACCCTTTAGGAATAACCTAGAGGTATTGTGTCGCCATTTACCTGACCTATGGTATTTTATCATTAATCTCGCCAGTTTTAATAAAATATTCTGCAACTTGCTTTGCCTGCGGCATGTCATAATAGGTTATTAAGTTTATACCATTTGGATAATGCCAAGATAGACTAACTTATTTAAGTGGTTCTTTAAACCGATTCAATAGTTCTGCGTGCTTACAGCGCCGGTTTTCAATACAAGTCTTCCTCCCCCCTCGCCGTCCTCTGGTCAGTATACCCGGCTGAAAATATTTTGCTCATTAATTACGGGTAAGTTCGAACACAAGGAACTGTAGAGAATTAAAAAATATATATAGAGGAAACAAAACAGTTCTAAGTAAAGTGACAGAGATAAAATTGTTAAATAAAAATCTTTTAACAAAAAAGTAAAACCGCCTTCAAAAAAAAAACCTTAAAAAAAAAACGTAAAATAATCCTCTGAAATAATGATAAATAAATAAAATAAAATGCGTTTATTTCGGACAACATAAACTAAATCCCAAAGTTTTATGGCCTATCACTAAGTAGCAGAAATATAAAGTCTTTGAATAAAGCACCGACTTCATATTTCTGCTGCTTAGTGCTAGGCCATAAAACTTTAGGCTTCAGTTTATGTTGTTACGTTTTTTTTTCTAAGGTTTTTTTTCTGAAGGCGGTTTTACTTTTTTCTTAAAAGATTTTTATTTCACAATTGTAACGCCGTAAAAGTTACGGGTTACTTTTTCCTATTTTGGCGCTGCCGTTCAGTTGTTCTTCTACCAATAACCGTTATTATCTTGCTTAAGATGCTATCTAGTTTTTTTCATAGTAATTGGAGGCTTACCTCGTCGCTTTTCGTCCCATAGTTAACACGGAAAATCGTCGCCAAACCGGCGCAGCTAATGCATGGTTTTGAGCACTCATCGGCGCCTTTAGACCATATTATACTTGTATCTGGGTGCATGGTACTGTAATCACTTTCTCTGAGTTCACTTTTCATACACTTTTCACTCGTATTTCATTCGTATTTGGAACTTAAATCTAGAGACCGAGTAGCGCGCTGTCGTTGTTTTATTTCAAACTGTCAAAAGACGAAACGTCACTCTGATGTTTGACAGGAGTCTAAAGCGTCCGCGACACCGCGTGCGCGCAAGCAGGTGTTTATCGATTTTTCCTTTTTGCAATTCTAGTTATTAGTTTCACCTATAGCTTTCCTTAATTCAGCTTGAGAAATGGTTTTCTTAATTCGGAACGTAATTATTGAATGTCAGTTTTGGTTGTCGTTAGGAGACTAGGCATGTGCTAAGTACCGGTCGAAAAGGTCATGGCGAGATGACTGTGCCGAATTGATTTCGTGTTAGAGGATCGATTAATGTCGCGCCCAGGTCGATATTAACTAATATTGTCCAATAAGGCGTTTGTTATGTTTCCTGCACAAGGAGGAATTGTGAGTATTGTTGTAATATTTGCATTCGAACGTCGAATCACAATGGTGTGACAACAATGTGTAAACGGGGTTTTTGCTTGGTTTTAAGTCTAAGGTCTTGCTATCCCAAGCATGTATACAGTCAGCGGTCCCGACTCTAAAGGCCAATATGTGTTAACGCGTTTCTTAAGGTAATTTTGGTAGCGTGAAATGTCTTCGTCGTCAAAGTTACGTAGTCATCACGCACTCTTGCTAAAGAGAATTTATTCTGTTTCATCATAATCTATACAGTCAGCGGTCCCGATTCTAAAGGCCAGTAGGTGTTACGGCGTCTCTTAAGATGTTGCTCACTGTCTAAGAGTAACATTTAAGTACCTCAGCGGTCCCGAGGTTAAAGGCCAACTTACTAAAATCCATTTGCTCGAAAGGTAAACCTGAACTTTGGTGTATGGTTGTGATCGGGTGACGTGTCTATCATTTTCTTTTACTGAAGTGTTAATTTGTTCATTTCAGGGCTTCTAAGGCTACCCTGAAAGTTACCAGGCTACCCTGGGAGTTTTAAGCCCACTCGGTAGGATGTACATTAACTTCTGAAGCCGTAACGGCTGTGTGAAGGTGAAGCCACTCTAGATCGTAAAGGCTCAGCGAGGGGTCATGGTCTTGCGACGGATGGAGGTGCTCCGTGAGGTCTGCTGCGGCTGGTGACGTGGTTGTGGACCAAGAACTCTCCGGGTGGTGGTGCGCACGCCTCCCGTGATGCTTCCGTGCTGCCGCATCATTGGATAGCGCGTGATGTTGACTTTTTCTATTCTTAACGCTTACCTCTAAACGCTGTGCACTAAATTTATGTCATTCTCTGCCGTCCTTAGACCACGTAGGTGATGAAAGCCTCCTACCTTTTATCGTGCTGAGCTCATTAGTCTCAAGTGCCTCTTTTGTTCACCGATGCTAACCTCGTATGTGACAATTGATTTGTAGGTACTAACTAAGTGGTAACGGTTTGGGTAACTTGACCCACTAGTTAATTAAGTGACTTGAGACTTAATAAATCGTTAACCGAGACTAATATCATTGGTAACAATTACCCTTTAAGGACATTGCATAAAAAATAGTTTGGGTAAGTTTGACCCTCCTAGGTATTTATGAATATATTTATTAAAACGAACATTGTGCCTTCGTTTAAGGTTATTGAGCAAAGGGGGGACGCCCTCAATATTATTGTTGTAAGGAGTTACTTAATTGTATTACACTTTTGAGAACCATTGAATCTTTTATTGAACTACAATACCATCAGGGATCCTGTTTGTGGCTGGCCGCTTTTTCTAAGGCGCCCAACTCTCCCGAGTGGCTGGTCCTCGAGCCAGACTGACCTCACGACCCCAGTCTCATGCCAGGGCAAAATAAAGTATTACACAATTTTACGTTGGTTTAACATTTTCAGAATAATCCTCTAACTCCTAACCGTTAAGGAGTTGTACCTTCCATCATCAGCTCATCAACATGAGATGATGACTACCGGACGCAAATACTTGAATAGCCTTAGAAAATATATGAAACACATGATACGTGCCTATAAAATTGGAGGGATGCCCTCGATTTCCCTGAGATTCCATCATCAGATCATGACTTAGTGACAGTGGGACCAATTCAGGAGTCTTACACCCTTTCGAATAATGATTTATCATTTTCAGAATTATCCTCCAACTCCTAACCGCTAAGGAGTTGTACCTTCCATCATCAGCTCATCATCATGAGATGATGACTACCAGACGCAAATACTTGAATAGCCTTAGAAAATATATGAAACACATGATACGTGCCTATAAAATTGGAGGGTTGCCCTCGATTTCCCTGAGATTCCATCATCAGATCATGATTTAGTGACAGTGGGACCAATTCAGGAGTCTTACACCCTTTCGAATAATGATTTATCATTTTCAGAATTATCCTCCAACTCCTAACCGCTAAGGAGTTGTACCTTCCATCATCAGCTCATCATCATGAGATGATGACTACCAGACGCAAATACTTAAATAACCTTAGAAAATATATGAAAGACATAGTACGTGCCTGTAAAACTTGAGGGTTGCCCTCGATTTCCCTGGGATCCCATCATCAGATCATGACTTGGTGACAATGGGACCACCTCAGGAGTATACCCTTTCGAATAAAAAAAAATTGAAAATCGGTCTACAATTGACGGAGTAATCGATGTACAGACAGCGTCAGAGAAAACGACCCCCCTCTGGTCATGACATGAAAGCGTTCAAGTTTTTTGTCAGCTAACGCAGTAAGCAAGTTTGTCTAGTCGTTAGTCGATCGGCCTCGCACTACTGAGGTCCACGGTTCGAATCTACGACAGGCAACTTTTTGCTTTTATTTTTGTTTCCATTATTTAATCATTGACTATTATTTAAGAGCTCTTTGCTAAAGTTGGTATGAGGTATACAATACAAGAAAAGATAGGCATGTTACAAACACAATATTTGTTTGTCTATTTACATTTGTAGGACTTTAATCCATAGATTCCTGGTTCAGTACACAGTTTTCTATATGTGTTAAAATATGGCCATTTACTTAGGTTTTGAACCGAACTAAATTTACTAACAAAACAAATGGATACATGAGTCACGTTTCGCTTAGAGGTATTTCTAGAAACATAGTTACAACATTTATTTAAGCTGCTAACATTAGCTAATTGTGCCTGTGTGTGTGCGTCACTCATCAAGGAACTTGTCTAGATCATCCTGCCATAGCCTGAACCTACCACGTGACGTCATCTTGTGTTATATCATCATCATCATCATCATCGCCGTGCTATTTTACGTCCCACTGCTGGGCACAGGCCTCCTTTCGCCGTATCCGTGACAAATATTGTGGGAAAATTCACACCATTTATCTAGTCCCAAGTTAAGCAGATATTGTACTAGGTAGGCAGGCAACGGATAAACATCTTAAGATAAAAATTTAGGTAGGTACTTAAATCTAAGACTTGAGAGCATTCATCATATTTTATCTGTCCCGACCAGAGATCGAACCCGTGACCTAAAAACTTCGTAGTCAGGACAGGTTCTCTAACCACTAAGCTATTCGACAACGCACTTAATTTAAAAAGCTGTTGTTTGCTTTTTAATTTTTTTTTTAAGAAATACGAATACCTATTCATTAACAATGCAGAGATCAAAAATCATCTGGCGACGAACGAGTTCAAAAACAAAACACTAAATTGTAGGAAAAGTTTTTGTCATTTGCCGGACGGATATAACAAAAAAACGGTAGGTCGAGACTTGGTGTGTTTTAGGTTATTTTGTCTATTTGAGTCACGTCTGTTCCATTTAGTTTTCTCCCCCTTTACTGCCTTACCTTTTAGAATTCCGCGGTATAATCTGTTTTTATCGAATAGTTCGATTATTATTTTACGGGTATTGATATTCTATCCCCTGGTTTTTGTGGAGTATTTGTTTCACAATTTACAGATGTATTTTGAGCACGTATAGCATTATTTTTGAAATTATTTTATATTTTGATTCTGGTCTGTTGGCATTCTATAATAAATAAAAGGGTGTTTGAAAGTGCGGGCTTCAGTGACAAAATTTTCAAAAATGCCTGGCACAACCCCTTAACAAAAAACATTTTGATTTCCTGAGAAGCAATGAGCGAACTTATTTTTGCTAGTTGGGGTACCTATCTGTAAATAATTGACGAAGCGAACGAACGAAGTGAGCGAAGCGGCTCAGTTTCAGCTTAAACAAAAACTTTTCTCGTGAAATTTTGTGAGCAGGTAGAGTAGAGTAGAGTAGAGAGTAGATTTTCTTGTCAATCTTAAGAAAAAAAAAAAACGAAAAATGCTCAATAATTAATTACCTATCAGATCTTCGTAATATTCTGTGATCAGATATGACAATTATGTATTTTTTTGTCGATTCGTGTTAAGAACAGCTTGATGACTAGCAGAATGCTCAACAACCTTGAGTCTTAGACAGAACTTAACGTTCCTGTTTTTGGTAAGTGTAAGTAGGCGCTCATTTTGATCATCCCAGTTCTCATTTTTGAGGAATTTTGTGAGCAGCACTAAAACACATAAAACTAGACAAGTTATTCCTCTTCAAGAGGCCTTGTTTAGAGGGTCAGGCTCTCACTTGTCCACTTTTTATTAGAAAGACAACTGTTTAAAAAGGTTTTATTTATTCTCGATACTAGAGTCATAAAAGAATCTTTTTGTTGCCAACTTTGTGGCTTGACCTTGCTTCTTTGCCTTGTAGGAGATATTATGTTAACATAAACAAGGTGTAACGATTCAATATCGTTATCAGGACATTTGGGGACTGCTAGCGACATCTAGCGAGTATCTTGTGACTTAATTTATTATTTCTCACTCTGGCTGCAAATAGGCATCTGCACGCCATCTAGTGGTGTTATCGCGTACCACTTGAGCGTCGTTTCGAAACGCTTGTTTCCTTTAATTCTAGAGGTCTTTAAATTATAATTGATTATCATCTTTTATTTTGATTTTCTCCTTTACGTGATCACTAAAAGAATCAATGATTATCGATTAATGAGATGCTTATTCGCATAGGGATAGTGACTTGTAACCAACGGAAGGCCGTGTGCTAAAGAGGCCCCAGAGGTTCCATCGTCGACGCAGTCGTGGAATGTGATATCTAATCACCTATTTCTTCATCGCCGCTGGTGCGGGCTTATTTCGCACACAATCGCTGGTTGACCGAGGTAAGTGGAATGCTCAGCCACATCATCATTTCTACAAATATAACCTAAATTTTGGTATAGAGCTAACGTTCTTGTTTCTTTTCAGCAATGCTCATTGTGCGAATAGCTGCCGCTTGCGCGTGCGCCATGATTGCTTAACGATGTCCTAGTTTTATTTCCTGCTTGCCGAGTGAGTATGGGTTCTGTCACTGCGCCACGTCAAGGCACATTTCACCTGTTTGAACACTCTCGCTGATCTCTTCCCTTGGCTTACAGATTTTACATTCGGTCCTTGGAGGGGAATCCAGAATTGCTGCAGAGCTGGTTGCCATCTCAGGGTGGTCTCGTCACGCTGGCGTGTAGTCAGTTATGCGGACACCGCGGCACAATTGAACACAAGCACACACACACACTCATCCCCGAGGTGATATTTTCCTGTTTCTTGATTTTGCTTCGACGGCTCTGCCTACAAATATTGACCCTTATGGTATAAATTGTGTCTAGGAAGGCAGCCAGACTTTTATTGTAACTTAAGAATAAAGGAGCTCCGTGAGGTCATGTTCCACCAAACACACCTCAAACCGAGGCCTACTGATGTCTAACTATTAGCTGAAAATTGCTAACTGTAATCTCTTAATCTTTTTTTTTAATAATATAAACCTTAAGCAAGAGCAAACACATTCTTTTCTTTTGGTTAGTCTCAACCTTTCGTGCCTTATAGGTTAAAGGCACGTGGCGCCCCTCTATTCGGTCCTACATTTCTACTTTTACTGCCCCAAGCAGGAACCACTCCCCGAGCTAGAGGGCACAACATCCAGTGTGGACAGAATAACTACACACACATTTAACAAAGGTACATTTTTTTAGATACAACATTATCTACCACGTAGTTTTGAGATATTGGGTTTTACAAAACAAACACGACACAAAATCTTTTAAGTCTCACAAACTAAAAGTTTTTGGTAGCATTTTGAGTTATATTTTTCAACCGAGATAAAATGTGTAAAAATGGTACACAGGAAAAAAAATTGATAGAGGCTTTTACTTAACACTTTCGCTGGCGGTAAGCGGCTATAGGCTTTATCTCAATAGAAATTCAATTGTGTATGGTTTACCGCCGGCAAAAGTATTAATAATCACGTTAGTGCTGATTACGCCAAGATTTGTGTTCGTCAAGATCGAAATTTTGTAAACAATAAACCAAACTATCTTGATAATTCTAATAAACGGAAACTCACATTTGTAACTGAATCTTTGTTAGTATAATTCAATACCAGACATGACAATGTCACTAAAATAAACAACAGCCTCACCAAGAAATATTTTCAAACCTAATACATTTTCCTTCCAGATTCCACAGATTACAAACCAGCCAGCCTTATCCTACACAAAAACTGTACGAAGAAAAACAGAGGGTTCATTTGAACGAATATCTTGAGCTTCACACTCACGAGTGACGTAATGCTATTACGCATTCTTGGATATTACTTGTCAAAGGTTTACTCGACACACGCGTGCGTTCCGCTGCTGTGATTTTTGTGCGGGCTAGTTAACGAGCGTATTTTTTAACCACCGAAGAAAAAGAGGAGTGTTATAAGTTGACCTGTGATTTGTGTGTCTGTGTATTTGTGTGTCTGTCTGTGACATCATAATTCCCAAGCGAATGGACCAATTTTAATGCGTTTTTTTAATTGAAAGCTAGTTTATTTGAGATGGTTCTTAGCATAGTTTCATAAAAATCGGTTAACCAGTTTTTGAAATACTGAATTTTGAAATTACAATGTCGAGTGTTTTTCTACTTTTCTAAATATTTTTTATACATATGTATGTAATAAGTGTAGTTTTTATACATATGTGTCTTTGTATATAATTATGTAATTATATACATTGCAAGCCAAACAAAAGCTTGTGCCACGTTCCAGTATTTGTAATAAAATAATATACACCAAGTTTTTAAATAATAATTAAAAACCGTTTTAAAAAGCAGCTTCTATTACAGTGCTCTAAAAAGAAGACAATAAACTTTAATTGTTTATATCAAACATGTCAATTTATTACACCGTAAAATTTATTCGATATAAAAAAAACTTGCTGACAGATTCACCTGTGTAGGTTATGTCAAGATCAAGATGCTTATTTATTGTATTTTTTTATTATTTTCACAAGTAAATATTGCATCAAGCTTTTAACACGTTCGCCGGCGGTAAGCGGCTATAAATAGCCGTTATAATAATAGAAATTGTATTGTGTCTAGTTTACCGCTGGCGAAAGCATTAAATATTATAAATTATAAGTCTATTTATAATAAGGACTTGAGTACATGTTTTTTTTTTTAATAAAGCTCTAGTTTCGTGGACTCAGGCTATCATATAATCCCTCACGTCTGATATATGTTGGATTGTGATTTAAAATATGAGCCAGGCTGAAGTGTTTCTTAAATGTGTTAGCTTAACATTAACTTAGTTTGATGGGATTCCGATACAAGACCATGATGAAGGAATTGTTTTTAACCCTTTGAATAATCATTTCGAACTAGCTCCAATGTGTTTTGAATTCAAAATTATACTTTTTATCACTAATAACAGAATCTATAGTTTTTTTTTAAATAAAAACAGTATTATAATGTAACCAAATAATAAAATCGTTAATGCAGTATCACAATCTCCTCGAGCGAATTTAAACAAAATTAAATGTTTTTTTTTATGAAGGAGCCTACTAGTATCCGTTGGAAGATGGCTCATTTAACTTTGGTTTTAGTTTAATTATTTTTAATATTACAAATTCCTTCCACATTAATTGACATTTGACAGCTGAGCAGCACATGGTATAGACTATAGAAGACGTCAAAATTAGTTATCACAGTTAATGAAGTTGATAATGATTCATTTACATTATGAAAACGTAGACGTGTGTGTCGCACAGATATAGCTACCTTGCACATGTGGTTGTGAAGTAGCTATAGGTTCCAGTTTGTGAATAAAAACTTAGGTAAATTAATGACTGAATAAGGAAGCCACACGCTACTGTTCTGACAGATCAACAAGCATAACTGATAGAATAATAACAAAAAATAATAATTACAAAATGTAAAACTGACTTTAAGAGAGCTGTTTACTTGCATCCTTGCTTGTTGCGTGTTTGTTAGTCTGATTGTATACATGTTTGCTTGCAAGCTTGCTTACTAAACTTATTGCTTGCATGCACACTTGCGTCCTTGTTTTATAAACTTTCTTGCATGCTCGCTGGAGTGCTTGTTTTTCATGCTTGATAGCTTGCATGCTTGCTTTCAGGGTTGCTGCCATGCTTGCTTGCTTCCTTAAAATGCTTATGCTTAACAACTAGTCGTAAATAAAACTAAAGCGTTTACGATGCGACCGCAATATCACCCAGAAAATACAGTACGCAAACCGAATGCCTTACGCGGCATAATGCGAAAACTTCGCCCATAACGGCAAGCTATAGGTTAATATGAACTTTACTAATTTAATGTTCACTAAACTATGCTAGAAATTATCATAACAGATATAAGGTGAGTGATTAATTTATGTTACTGATGTCATTAAGGAATTTGTATGAATGGTTAGCACTGTTACTTGTAAAAGGTAACAGACTAGTTATAGTTAAATTCTGTTGTGTATCGGACCATGAATGTCAAACTGCAGACTAATAGAGACAATTTAAGAGAAGGTTTTGGTAACAAAATAAAACGAAGTTTTTAAGAACGATCGCGCCGAAGGAAAAATTACTAAATACATAGAATAATGTCAAAGTAAATGAAAAAATATAGAGACTGCTTCTAATAGAAGTAATGATATACCATACTGAACTGAATAACCTACATTTAACTTACAATTTGAAAAACGTTTATGTTTTTCCGCGACTGTACGATGTCTGTCTAAACACGCCTGCCCAAACTATGTGCCGTTCACACATAAAAATACTTGAATGGTAATGATAAAATATTCGCAGGCATGCTCCAACCGCACAGGACAGGCCAGCCAACAATGACGTGACAAGAAAGCTACGCCGATCTCTACCACCCAACTTACATTTACCCCCGAAAACAACAAAAACAACCTTTAAAGCACAGCCTTGGTTGAAGAGCCAGGTTTCGTGAGGAGCATAATTATGTTGGCTCTACTCATACGCCCTCCGCTTGTTTATCACGATTATCCGGCACATTACATGCGACGATCTCGTGTAACGTTCGTAAAAAGAAACGACGTGATCTTTCTTTCCTTTTTAACGCTACGAGTTTTTCCGGCCTGTTTTAGCTCTTGATGTAAGAGGTCTCTTCAATTTGTTATTTTGACAAAATATGTGTTTACACATCATACTCTTGCGGGAAACTGTCTTGATGCAGGTGGCGGTTTTTATGGGGAACCTTTACTTAACACAATCATAACCTATGACACAGACCAATTTTGGAGCTATAAGGTTCTGCTATGATATTTGATGGTAGTATTCTATATTTTTTAAGAAAAAGTTCGAATTATTGTATCAAGTCATTATTAAATAACTTAATTAAAAGTATACGCTGACGATCAAATCAATGAACTAAGACGGATGAGCCCTTATATCATTTTGAGAATATTTTGTTCATTTCACTGAAGGAAACTATTCCCAATTCGGAAAAGTTAACGACTAACAATTCCCAACGTCTTTTAGGAGTAATTCATTCAAAACTCTCTACTAGCCCATTCTCAAAGCAACATTACAACCGTACAATTGTTTTAAGTTCATTAATATACGCCTCCGCAAAGTAACGCCTGATTCAATCAATAATTTCTACAGGGCTAATAATCTCTATGATAGTTTATCCATGCCGCAACCCAAACACCCACTATTACCATAATAACAATAAGGCAATAACATCTCATCATTATTCTAAAAGAAACCCTCCTTTCGTCATACTGCGTATTAATATCGAATTGTCAGAAGTCGCACGACCGCTCGAGCATAATACGCTTCAGAAAGTTTCCCGAAGCAATAATCCAATTGTACCGCCGATATTACTTGAAGAATCACTTATTGAGAGATTACAACCGAATATTATTGGAAAACTTTCCGAGTACATTATTATTTTCTTTTGCTGGCAAACTGGGATGGTTTTGTGCTGCGCTGGATGATTCGAGTGTCGCTGAGGCTGAGTAAAACCAGCTTTTTTGCTTCGCCAGCTTTCTCTAAAAGTGTACCTACATGCTATCCGCACCGTCTAAATCTAAACTGTCTTGTTCATAACCTATATCTGAAATAAAAATGTGCTCAAATAAAAGCGTAGATCGACTCTGATTTTCAATGCAGTTTTTTTGCTGTTTAACATTTAATTTGTTATTATATGAAACACCTACAAGATAAAAAAAACCGGCCAAGTGCGAGTCGGACTCGCGCACGAGGGTTCCGTAGAAAGATTTTAACGCTTTTCCCCAGTTTTTTAAAAAGTCCAGTGTTAGCAGAACTCTGCTCCTAAGCAAAATGTACGCAGTGTGGGGTCAACTTATATTGGTCTTTAGGTTTTCTAAAATCGGCAATTTGTATGGAAATGGATTTTTTAATGACTGTATCTTTTGATTGCGTTGACTTAGAAGGTTAATTTTTTCACAGCTTTAAGGGACTGCAGACTTGAATAGTTGATATTAATTTCAGCATGCTACCTCCACGCGTTCCAGAGAAAAAGGGTCTTGACAGACAGACAGACGGACAACAAAGTGATCCTGTAAGGGTTTCGTTTTTTCCTTTTGAGGTACGGAACCCTAAAAGACAACATTCCCGACGAATGGATGAAATGCCTTTGCTTTTTTCACGAAAAAAAAAATGCTGTCACAATTTTGAGTTTGACAACAGAACTTCACACATTGTTTTTATTGACACGAGACAGAGGCAATTGATCTATTATAACAAAGAACTATAATTAGTTCTTTTTAGAATTAGTACATACCTCTTATTAAAAAATGTTAAACTAAGTGTTCCACATTCCATACAGAATACAGACAACTCATAATAATATTATAATAGTTAGTCTAAGAAATGTGAAATGATGTCAATTGAAGTTTTGTGAGCGCCACCTATTAGGTAATATTTTATACTTCATTCTCAATAAACTATCTGAATGTAGGTTGCCTTTGTTAAGAAAAAAATATGTAATAATCAGCCGATAGCAAAATCAAAGGTCTTTGTTTTAAACTATTTACGACCATCTAATAGAATTTGACGACAAGAATCCCAATGTGGATCCATCCACACCAAAAATGGTCTCGTTTACTATTATTACTCAGCAAATGAGTCGATATTTCTAGAACAAAGTAATTTATGTACTTTTTGTGATGTTTGTAAAAGAGAGACACTTACTTGCCTTCGAGCTGTATTGGTTTGCGACTCGTAAGGAGAAAAATATTTATTCTGCGTTAAATTTTGAATTGAGATTTTTTTATGTCCAATAAGTCTTACAATGTTACGAGTTCGTAAAATATAGGTTTTAGTGGAAATATCGGTTCGGAACAATATAAAATACATTATTTGTCTATCTTGTAACATTACAAAATTGCTTATGTTTTCGTTTGGATACAGAATCCTCTCGTTACATTCACGTAAGTACATGTATGTATGTTGTATACAAGATAAATAACTTGTCGAACCATTGCCCTGATACGCAGAGTAGAAATCTAGAATTTTAATACTATTTTTATACTCCTATTTAAAGAGGAGCGTTTTTAATCAACGTAAAAATTTTGTTCAGTATTGTAATTCGTAATATTTTGACTCCACCAGCATTTTCAGAAAGACCATGATTACCAAGAACAATGCACCGCAATAAATTTGGCACAACGTACTATTTTCTAAAATCAACTTACGATAGAACAGATAATCATTAAAAAAAAGAACAACAAAAGAAAATATTTAATTTTTAACACAGCGTTACCAGAACACTTTACTGGCAAGATTTAATTGACTAGGAGACATATAAGTTCTCTATGCCAAATGATGCTACATGCATAATATCCATTGATAGAAAAACATGTAGAATAAACAATAACTATCGCTTTTGACGGTTACATTCAGTTTAACTTACATTCTTTATTGTAAACATTTCATAGGAATACAACTAGCCATCTAACGAGAGGTATCGCAAGTTACAAATCCGCTAGTGAGGTCTGTTTGTCATTCTCCACAAATGAGAGACAATCTACCAGTCTATGATTGGTGGAAATTGACAGATAGAATTCACTCGACACTAACTAGTGATCCTAGTGGATTTTTGACTCGCGATAGTCTTAATTATAACACAACTTGTCAATTTGGGTCAATCATCTTTTCTTTGCCACTCGTTGCCATGGAGATGTCCCCTGGTTCACTCGTCTAAAATAATATTTTCTAAGGCACCTAACTACTCCATCAAACGTTAAGAGGTTCGACAATTGTATTTATGTCAATTCCTTCACGCTTCATCTCATAAGTATGCAAATCGAACTTTCGGGGAGTGGGGTTTTACAAAATCATATTTTTGTTGTGTTAGCCAAGGGGACATATCTATGGCAACGAGTGGCAAAGAAAAGTTGATTGACCCATTCACAGTTTTTGTACATAAACGTAATAAACATTTTCCTTCTTGATTGTTCTACAATCTTTAATTCTGCTTGAACTTAACACGCTACATGGCTTCTTACGAACCTAATACGAAATTCTTTAAATAAAAAAAATGTTAATAGTATTGTTCCTGAAAGCAACCATCTGCATAAGGTAAGGCCCGACTCTACCCATTATTAGCGTGTTTAGCGACACATAATGAATGAATTACCATGTAATTAACATATACAAAACAGCCTTAATAATAAGTATAAGCAGGACATACTGGAGGAGCAATGTTATTTCATAAATTTAATTTCTTTTATTACACATTTTTTAGAGGTTTCACATCCGATCACTTATATGTACCAATAAAATCTGTCTTGATTTTTCTTAAAGTAAAGCGTTACTTTCTACGACCAAAAAAAAAAGAAGGAACGAAGGCTAACACTTTATCATCAATGACGTGTCCGAGTAGCTCTTCTTTATGCGATCGAAATAAGCGAAGCGTCGCAGTTTCAGCTTGTACAAAAATTCTTTCGTATGTCTATCTGTCTTTCCCTACATGACGCATTTCTCAGCCGATTGTAGTGAATTTTTGTTATCAGATTAAGTAATTATAATAGGATTTTATAGTCTATTTGTTTTTGAAAAAAAAAATCGAATCTAGCGGTCACACAACTAGGTACTAGTTTTACAACAGGTACAATTTTAATTTCACTTCAGCACATAAACCTATTTTCTAATTAATATTACTGGCCACTATGAACGGTGCCGTCCAGTGAGGGCTCAAAGGAAAAATGGCGACGCTCGAATTTTGTTTTTTGCACTTATTAAGTGCGTGTCACGGGACCCCGACTAGAAGGAGTGGGTGTTTATTTGTAATACGAGGGCTGCCTTTTAAGTTGTGTCGTTTGGAAAAACTAAAGACATTTTAAAAGTTAAATGGTATTTATTGTTTTTCAAAGTAATCACTGTGATATGTAATACATTTTTCATTCGATCGAACCGGTTTTCAAAACATTTATTCCAGTCCGAAGTCGGGGTCTCCAAAATGGCCGTTTTGTATGCCTCAACCGCTTCTTCAGGCGTCCGGTACCGTTGACCACGAAGTCGTTGCTTGATTTTTGGAAAAGTGAAGAAACCATTAGGGCTCAAGTCTGGGCCGTGCGGCGGGTGTTCCAGATTTTCGACGTTTTGCTCTTTTAAAAACGCAATTGTTTGCCGGGCGGTGTGCAAGCTCGCATTATCGTGGTGTAGTACTATACGACGTCTTGGGTTATTTTTCCGAAACTCGTCGATAACTGCAGGCAAACAAACAGTGGTATACCAGTCAGCATTAACTGTTTTACGGTCTTCGAGCACGATGGTGGCAACGTGGCCATTTTTCGCTACAAACGTGGCGACCATTTTTTTCGAAGTGCTCCGTGAGCGTATTACTTTGGTCGGTTTTGGCTCATCTTGGAACACCCAAACAGTCGACTGCTGCTTAGAATCTGGATCGTAAGCATTTATCCAAGATTCGTCACCACTAATAATGTCATAAACGTGTTTAGAGTATCCTCGGTTGAATTGCCGCAGAGTTTTGCGACACCATCTAACGCGAGCCATTTTTTGGTCTTCACTAAGTAAATGTGGTATCCAGATCAATTTTTTTACGCCTAAGTGATCATGCTAAATATTTTGACCACTGGTCCCTGAAATGCCTTAATGAAGCTCTCACGGTATGTCGCACGGTATTTTTGGTCGGCCTTCACAGGGCCTATCACTAAGACTAGAGCAACCACGTAGAAATTCGAAATACTAGCGTTCCACAGTCCGGATTCATGGTGCTTTATTATTAAAAACCGTAGTCAGCTCTTCAAAGCACTGAAGACGCGTTAAGCCCCTTTTGAAGTTGTAAAAAATTATCGCACGTAAATTTTCTTTAGAAATTTCAATTTTCACAACTGACTTGTCAACTTTGAACCGACGCTGTACTGAAACGGTTCGGCCGATCCGAGTCATTCTTTTATATTATTACTATATATTTTAAATATTTTATAATGATACGAGTTTTTTTTTTTAAATAATCATGGGAAGTTTGCGAACGACAGAACTTAAAAGGTAGCCCTCGTAGCTACAGCTACCGTTAGTAATAATAATTTTGTAAATATAGATGTCACAAAAACACACAAATACAATAGCTTAAAATTCACTAGCTTTACGCGAGTAAAGAAAACTTGTATTCCAAAGAGTAAATGACGCTTGTAAAGTGGACCGATATGTTACGTGTTCACAAAATCAGCACGGGGGTCGATTTTCGAATCTAACTGACTGATTAAGTTTTTATCCATGACATTGATATCACTATTTGCCAAAAGCCTTTTTTCTGAATGTCATACCTGTCTACAAACATGCAGCTAATTTGCATTTCTGTCGTAGACAAGCATGTCAACATAGTAGATTGAAGTTAGCTGCCACTGCCAGTGGTCAAGAAGTCACTCAGTGAACTCGTTTACGAGTGGGTGGGGGCATTCGTATTTGATATCATAGGCTAGAGAATTTTAGTCACCGGTGAGATTGAAAAAAATATTTGACGACCGGATAGCCTAGTGGTTAGAGACCCTGACTATGAAGCTCGAGGTCCCCGGTTCGATTCCCGATCGGGGCAGATGTTTTTATGATGAATATAAATGTTTCTTCTCGGGTCTTCGAGGTTTAATATGTATATAAGTATGTATTTATATACATAAGTATGTTTAACGTTGTCTATTACCCATAGTACAGGCTTTGCCTAGGTTGGGGCTAGGTCAGTTGGTGTCAATTGTCCCATGATATTAATTTCTTTAAATAGGAGCTTTTTAGAAATCAGTGAATTTTCACCGGGTGAGATTCAAAAATCGACCCCAAAGTCATATATTACCAAATATAGTGAATCCAAACGCTTACGTTTAGTGAATTTACCGTAGAACGGTTTTATATAGGCTGTTATGTGCACTTGGCCTACGAGTTTAGTTCCTTTATGGCTTGCTCATAAAAATGATAGATCTCTATATGTGGCGCTGTTCTTAACATAATAACGCCGACTTCTGGCGGTGTTCTAGATATTCGCGGTCGGGTTATGTTTACGGCTGGCGAAATTTATTTCACTTGATATTGTTTTGGAAAACCTACCGCGAAAAATGTAAATTCCTAATATGAATTACTTGAGTTACTAAGCTTCTCTCACGGTCGAGCACGACTTTACGAATGCTGCGTAACGTTACGGTTATCGTATCGAGATCGAGAAACCTCATACTAAATTTTAGTTCCAAATACACTCACGGGCGGGCGCTGTTCCAAACGTCATACAAACCCGACAACGTTTACTATTCGATTTTACATTATGCAGCATTCGTAAAGTCGTGTTCGACCCTCTTGGCATCTTTTGTTGTTAGTTAGGTACTGTTGTTTTTTAAGATGACTTGGGTAGGTACTCGATCGAGATAAACTTAGGATGACGGAAATTCCTCTATTTCATAATTAAAAGAAGTTTACTAAACTCATTAAAACAATGTGACAACAATTAGAATTCTTTACTTCACAGAGTGCTAAAAATACTATACAGCTTTTAGGACATGGTCTAAGCTTAGTTCATTAACATCATCATCAAACTAAAGAGATACACTCTTGTCGTTGGAGTTTCTTCCAATCATCTCTCCTATAAGCCAGTTCCTTGACCTCCTGATACGACACGACACCGGCTTTCTCCTTTATCTGGCCCATGTAGCTGCCCTTAGGTCGACCTCTGCCTCTCTGTCCTCCAATTATTCCTTCCAAAATGGTCTTACAGAAGTTATAAACTAAAAACAATTAAGTACTTTGCTCACCCGCGACCACAAAATCGCCACAAAATTGTGTTTTTAGTTCATAAATATGAACCTGTATAAATATGCAAAGTAACGCCTGATTCAATAAATTACTCACAGAAGTTGTCGTGTCGTATCAAATGTCAAATCATTAGCAACAGTTAAATAACAATAATTAACTTCTCTTCATTACATTGCCCATTAATGGCCATTCCACTTAACTCGATGCAGTGTATACCCCACGGATTTCTCGGCACTTTCGTTCGATCAATCAATCAAATGGGAGAAAGAATTCTTGAATCTGCGAGGCATGTCAGGGAATCTAATTTCCTGCGCTGACCATTGCTGAATATGGGCGTCCCTGATCAAACGAAAATACGTATAGAAGTGCGAGAATATTTCGTATATTCTATCACCTACAATATTGCAATAAGTAAAAATGTATTTCGGTGTGTAAGAGCCCAGAGTAAGAGTACCTATTCGAATGCTATGTGACGTAATTGAGTGGAGAGTTATCGAGTAAAATTGTATGACGTTTGGAACAGCGCCGCCCGTGAGCGTATTTGGTACTAAAAATTTATATAAAGTACTTTAGTTATGGCCAGAGCTCGGACAGGTCATAGCAAAATAATTGCAACACGGTAATAGAGCAAGATTAATAGAGTCGCATTATGTACAGTATTATTTAATTACATTTTTCAATTTCATTATAATAGAGTTCGGGGTAGTTCTCAATCTACTTATTAATAGTTTTTATTTTCACTAGGTATATTTAAAGTATTTAGAAATAAGCATAAGTAAATAATTTGACTAATTTAAACTGTCACTACAAAACTGTTTTAAGAATGCCACTTTGACAAAACCATGACAGATATGCAACTAAACAAGGTTTAAAATTTTAAATTACGATAATATCCTCTTTAGATAATTATAATCTTAAGTATCAACTCTATTGAGTATTGTTCTATTTTCATAATCTGTTTTTGTTAAGACCTGTCCGAGCTCTGATTATGGCGATACGATAACGATTACGTTGCATAGGATTCGAATATTCGTGCTTGGGGCACTTTCCGACCAAATCCTAGAATAAAAGCAAAGCAAAACTTCATAGCAACGCGGCTAAAAGCTTATCGTCCATAAATTAAATATTTCAACGATGTTATCAAATATTATATCGCACCATATACCGTGGTTGCAAGCGACATTGTCATCTCGCGCAAATACTGTTACTGCTTCCAAGACACACAGCACTTATGACTGGAGGTGTTAAAGCGCGCTTTCATCTCTTCTTTAAAAAATTACAGGCGCCGAACTTTTCGGTTATGATAATTGTCACCAGCCTTGATTTACGCCACACAGGTGGGCTGGGCACAAGCCTCCTCTCGGAATCTCTTTTGTATTCCTTTCCAGGAGCTAGCATTTTTATTTGCGATGCTTTTGTTCGCCGAAAAGCACGTTCTGACCAATTTTATCATAAAGATAATTTCCATGACCCTTTGCTTGAGAGCCCACAATAGGTCAGACTACTACAAGAGGCTATAACGCCTTAAAATATAAAATGTTAATTTGTTTCCAAATTTGGATTTACTTATTCCAATTAGATAAATAAGGATCGTCAAGGATTGTAGACGTATCATGGCATTATTTGTAAGACAATTTTGTCTTAGTACGAGTTTGTGGTACCTAACATAACAAATTTAGACATAAATTTGGTGTCTAATGTGAGCTGTTAGTCCACCACTAATATAGAAACGTACCAGAAAAAACCGGCCAAGTGCGAGTCGGACTCGCGCACGAGGGTTTCGTAGAAAGATTTTAACGCTTTTCCCCAGTGTTTTAAGAAGTCCAGTGTTATTAGCATAGCCCTGCTCTTAAGCAAAATGTACGCAGTGTGGGGTCAACTTAATATTGGTATGCGAAATCTACGGACAGACATAAAAAAAATCGATTTTGAGACTTTTCGGAGTGGTTGTGCTATAAGAGCTACCTTCATACCAAATTTCAAGTTTCTAGGACAGCTGGAAGTACCCTGTAGGTTTCCGATTTCGGCAATTTGTATGGAAATATTTTTTTTTAATGACTGTATCTTTTGATTGCGTTGACTTAGACTTAATTTTTTCACGGCTTCAAGGGACCGCAGGCTTGAGCATTTGGTATTAATTTTAGCATTCTACCTCCACGTGTTTCAGAGAAAAAGGGTCTTGACAGACAGACAGACATACAGACAAACAGACAGACGGACAGACAGTCAGATAGACAGACAGACAGACAGACAGACATACAGACAGACAGACAGACAGACAGACGGACAACAAAGTGATCCTATAAGGGTTCCGTTTTATCCTTTCGAGGTACGGAACCCTAAAAATGTGCAAAATAAACAACAGGTAACTCCCGTGTAAGTGCTCTAACGTTACTGCTTCAAGTGTACGTAAATACGACTGTTTTATCTTTTGTTTACGAGCTTCGAGCATTATGTGTGGCAGTTTGGCGGAATTTAAGTCCCGTTCACGTTTATTTTGCATTTGTTGAGAAAGTTGAACATTCGTACTTGATGTTCGTTAAGAATTTTATTCTGTCGTTTGTTTAAGTAGGTTCGTGTTATGAACTTTCTTTTGTTTTAGCTGAGTTTGGAGCCAATTTTGGGTCATATCATATATGCCGGAAGACGTGCGCTGCTGGACATAGGCCTTCCCCAAGGATCTCTATGACGATCGGTTATGTAGGTGCTCCTCGCAGCTAATGGCTTCTCGCAATATGTACCAGATCGTTCGTCCACCTTACGAGAGGCCTACCAATACTTCGCCTGTACGCTGTCGCCAAGTAGAACCTTACGGCTTCAACGCCCACCAGTTCTACGAGCAATACGCCTCGCCCACTGTCACTTAAGGTGTGCAATTTGCAGAGCTATATCAGTAACTTTAGTTCTTTTACGGATCTCCTCGTTTTGATTTCATGAGAAATTAATTTTTTGTTTAGCTATATAATGGCAACATTTTTATGTTTTGGGTGTGTCAATAACCGCTTAAGAGCAACCATGGGCTCTCAGTTAATTACGTATTTTTAATTATCAATAAACCAGTTTCAAATACTATAAGTGCAGGTACTGTGAGCCGGTGACCAACTAGACACGGCTGTTTGGGTGGTTGTAGCTCTAGTGACTGCTTTCTAGCTGCGAGAGGCGTAAGAAGAAGAAACAACACTTGTTTTTAAACTATTTTTGTTATATTTTATCTACACACATACTTATCATAAGTCCTCTATTGGGTATGATATGTCTTTGGCTTCTGAACCCATCTTAGAGTACTTATAATATGTGTGTAGATAAAGTAATGTATGCAACTCCACATAATTAGGCCTTAAAACACTCGTGTGATCCTATTATGAAACTTGGCTTCGCCTCGTTTCATAAAAACACACTCGTGCTTTAAGGACCCTCATTATGTAGCAGTTGCATAAACTACTACACTACTAATACACGACTTTTCGCCGAAGCCTACTGTCAGAGCGTCGCACTTGCTTGGCTGTCTCCCCAGACACCTTGCATTCGTCTTTCAAATAACGAACTAACAATACCTATACATCAACAAACAGAGAGCGACCTCCTTGCATCCCTTAATAAATCTTATAATTTCATAAACAACAAAGTTGTTTCATTGTTCGATGTCCGTGTGTGTGTTACATTAACATATCGGGCTAAACTCAACTTACTTAATACGTGAGTGACCACTTTTAACATGAAACTACACTGAGACTCAATCATAGTGAAATAAAAACGGATCACTCACGTATATAAGTCGAGTCTAGCCCTACATGTTTCAGACTGATTCGTAGTCCTTCCTCTGGGAGCGCACGACCCAGCGGCGGCGAGACGCACACTGCGCGCCGCGGCTCTGCTCGCGCGACTACTAGACGCAGCTGACAGCGGCACACAACTACCCTCGTTTTCATCGTCATTTTTATTATTGTCAAATGCAGGGTAGCACATTACACTGACCACATCGCTCAGTAAAGGCTCGTTCACATTCACCGTTGAAGCAGTATTTAGCACAGTCTTCCAACTTGGGGGCACCGACCATCCACTATCACGATTAAAATTGTGTCCCAGTTTTCCTAGAAACTTGAAATTAGGCATGAAGGTAGCCCTTATAGCACAACCACTCACAAAAGTCTCAAAATCTTAATTTTTTATGTCTGTCGCAGACCAATATAAGTTGACCCCACACTGCGTACATTTTGCTTAGGAGCAGGGCTTTGCTAACACTGGACTTTTTAAAACACTAGGGAAAAGCGTTAAAACCTTTCTACGGAACCCTCGTGCGTGAGTCCGACTCGCACTTGTCCGGTTTTTTCGTTAAAAAGAGCTTAAATTTTCTCCGCTAAATGACTTAAATTAACTCTATTTTTTTAATTAAATAGCAAGCTATTTAAACAATAAAATGGGTCAAGCATTTTCTGATATACTCGCCTAGAAAGAACCTCCAGGTCTAAAAATATAAATCGCATTTTTTAGCAGCATTAAGTAAGTAAGCAATGTTTTATTTATATCGTAGATAGTAGAAAATCCCAAAACGAGGCCACATTTCCGACCTGTATATTTTTTCACCCGCCATATCCTCAGCTTTCAATAATGTCACGATACTTGCGGTATCCGGATGTATCTGAAGATATACAGTCGAGATTAAGTCTCTATAGAACGTTTACCTTTATTTCGGTTTCTCAACATAGTGTTATGTATCTAAAGGGGGAGTGAATAAGGGCTCGAATGTCGTGTGTAAGAAGTAATAGAGTCGCAGCTAGTAGAGATGATTTATTTGTGTTTTCCCTCTTGGAAGTTTAGGAGTTTGCTTTAAAAGGTTATGATGTTGACAGTGCTTATGAATTATAGTATAACTTTTTGTTTTAGACAAGTACTGACAAACGGTAGCCATTCTGTCGTTCACGTTCAATTGTGGTCTTGAGAATTTTAAATAATTTTGGTGAAACATTCGTGAATTAATTAATTATTAAGTGATTGGTAAGGTATCGCTGTCAATATCCTGTTTTGAATATGTCTAAAGTAGTAGTAGATCGTTTTTAAGCTATAAGATCACCTATTGTTTACCTTGCGTGTTTTTTCTTGTAAAAAAAACTTGCAAAAATCGGCGTGAAGCAACAGCACCTCCGTTGTTCGGTCAGTGAGACTGCCGGAGGCCCGATCCCCCTTTTTCCTCTACCCCTGTTCCTCCTTGAAGACGGGCAACGGAGCAGTAACTCTTTTGGGGTTGCTGGTTCTCATGGGTGGCGGTAATCGCTTACCATTCAGGTGACCCGCTTGCTCGTTTGCCTTCCTCTTTTAATAAAATAAAATAATTTCGTACCTACTTTTTGTGGTGTGCAATTGGGATGTTTGTATGTGTGTGTGTACGCGTGTACGCTGCGCCGTCACGCACCCTACGAAGATCAGTAATAAATCAGCTTTGTCACTACGCGGTTGTTTATCTTGCTCCATACATATCAGTGTCGATCGAGGATTCGAAATAACCCACGCAAAAAAAAAAAAAAAAAAAAAAAAAAAAAAAAAAAAAAAAAAAAAAAAAAAAAAAAAAAAAAAAAAAAAAAAAAAAAAAAAAAACGACCATGTCTTTAATGGGAAATTTGACCAATTTCGACCATAGGACAAGCGAGTGGTCAATATTTAGAGCAAGATTGACTCATTACATAAAGGCGAACGCTGTAATAGATGAGAATCAGAGTGCAGTGTTGATTACACATCTTGCGGATGAGTCATACCGTTTGGTGCGGAACTTAGCGTATCCGAAGGATGTAGATACGCTCAGTTATAAGGAGCTGGTGACATTACTCGACGGGCACTTCAAGCCAAAACAGTGCACGTATGGGGACAAGGCGAGGTTCTACGGAGCGACCCGGAACTCAGGCGAAACGTTGGGTGATTGGGCGGCGCGACTGCGAGGTCTAGCAAGCCTCTGCGACTTTGGCGACGCACTGGAAACGGTTCTTTCAGACCGTTTCGTCCTGGGCCTGGGGCCGGGCCCCGAGCGCGACAAACTGTTCGAACAAAACGCCTCGTCAATGAAGTTGGCGGTAGCTCTCAGAGTAGCGGAGAAGGCAGAATCTGCGAGAGACGCCAAGACGGTGATGACGAGCAGTTCAGTGGGCATCAAGGAGGAGCCATTATATTACGCCTCGGCAGCGAGCGGCGGGGGGCTGCGCGGCGGCGGCGAGCGGCGCGGCGGTGGCGACCGTCGCGGCGGTGGGCCGACGCCGGCGGCGAGCCGAGATCAGCTGCGAGATGAGAACCGCTGTTGCGTATGTGGTATGAAGAATCACTACGCAGAAAGGTGTCGCTATAAAAAGTACAGGTGCCAAAGGTGCGGGACGGTCGGACATCTAAAGAAGGTGTGCCAACGTAAAGTGTCACGAATAAACAATATTGACATTGGGTCTAATGAAGATTCAGAGAAAAGTGCATGTTGTGAGGAATGCCAAAACTTTAACCTGAGGTATGTCAATGTTAAACCTATTCAAATTAAGTTAAGATTAGGTGATAAACTCATTGCTATGGAGTTAGATTCCGGTTCTGGTACTTGTGTAATAGCAGAGTATTTGTATTTAGAATTGTTTACAGAGTACTCATTAAAAGCTAGTAGTTTAAAAATGTGCCTTTATAATGGACATAAGATCTCACCACTAGGCTATTTTACTATCGAAGCAACATACGAAAATCAAACCAAATTGATAAATATTTTCGTTGTAAAAAATGGTGGACCGCCGTTACTCGGTCGAGATTTTATGTCAGCGTTTGGGTTGGTTTTAACTGCAAGGTTGAATAATATGAGTGATGACCGGGATGTACACAATTTATTGGAACAATATCCAGAATTATGGCGGGACGAACTCGGCTCATTTAATAAATTTAAAGTAACTTTGCAGTTAAAAGACAATGCAATCCCAAAGTTTTTAAAGCCTCGTACCGTACCGTTTGCCCTTAAAGCTAAAGTGGAGGAGGAAATAAACCGTTTAGTAGGTTTAGGTATACTAGTCCCGGTAAACCATTCGCAGTACGCGACCCCTATTGTGCCCGTGCTTAAGGAGAACGGGAAAGTTAGGATCGCGGGTGATTTTTCTGTCACACTGAATCAAGATCTTATAATAGATAAATATCCATTACCCCGAATCGAGGAAGTGTTTGCCAAAATAGGAGGGGGCAAAAAATATAGTAAAATTGACCTTAAAAATGCCTACAATCAATTTATACTAAGCGATGAATGCCAGGAACTTACCACCATTAATACTCAAAAGGGATTGTATAAATATACTCGTCTTGTGTATGGGTTAGCTAACGCGCCTGCTATTTTCCAAAAATCCATGGAAACCCTACTATCGGGTATTGATGGAGTAAGTTGCTGGCTTGATGACATTTGTGTCACAGGCCCCGATAAACATACTCACCTCGAGAGATTAAAGGCTGTCTTAAAGCGACTGAAGGACGCAGGGTTGAGATTACAGAAGGAAAAATGCGAATTTTTCAAAAGCAGTGTGACATATCTGGGTTATAGCATTAATAAAAATGGGTTACAATCATGTCCAAGTAAGGTTAAGGCTATACTCGATTCACCAGATCCCGCAGACGTAGCGGGAGTTAAAAGATTTTTAGGAATGGTCAATTATTATAGAAATTTTATTCCAAACGCATCTGCTGTAATGAGTCCACTCCACGATCTTCTTCGCGCTAACACCGAATGGGTGTGGGGCGCGGCGCAACGGCAGGCCGTGCGGCGCGTCAAGAGCGAGCTGGCGTCGGAGCGCGTGCTGGCGCACTTCGACCCGGCGGCGCAGCTGGTGCTGACCGTGGACGCGGGCCCGGCCGGCCTGGGCGCCGTGCTGGCGCAGCGCGACGCCGCCGGCGCCGAGCGACCTCTGGCGTACGGCTCAAGATCGCTTTCTAGTAGTGAGAAAAATTATAGCCAGATCCAAAAAGAAGCTACGGCTATCATTTTTGGAATAAAAAGATTTCACCAATATCTGTACGGAAGAAACGACCCATTCATTTTAAAGACAGATCATAGACCGCTTGTTTCAATTTTCAATTGCAAAACAGGTATACCAATGACGTCAGCGCTGCGCTTGCAAAGGTATGCAATCATATTGTCCGCCTATAACTACGTAGTGCAATACACATCGGGTGATAACAACGTAGCGGCGGACTATTTTTCGCGCGCCCCCTTGAATGACGTCATCAGTAATACCGATGAAGTTGAAGTTTACGACAAATATTGTTCATTAAACTTTCTAGATGCAAATATACCCGCAGTGTCTTTAACTAACGTACAGCAAGCGACTAAAAGTGATAAAGTCTTGCAAACGGTTTTTAAATACATGGATCGGGGGTGGCCTAGAAAACTTAATTGTAGGTCAATAATTCCGTACTTCCGTTGTAAAACTGACTTACAAATTGAAAATGAATGTTTGTTACGGGGTGCAAAAGTAGTTATTCCGCAATCACTACAACATAGGATGCTTAATGAATTACATAATTCGCACTTAGGTATTGTTAAGATGAAATGCAATGCGCGGAGCAGAATGTGGTGGCCAGGCATCGATGCAGACATCGAGCGACATGTTAGCGGGTGCGGCACGTGCGCCGGCGTCCGCGCCGCCCCCCCGCGCGCGCCGCCCGCGCCCTGGTCGCGGCCCGCCGGCCCGTGGCAAAGAGTACATATTGATTATATGACCATACGGCAACGAGTCTACTTAGTTATCGTGGATGCATATAGCAAGTGGATCGAATGCTTGTATATGTCGAATGGGACATGTACTAAGGCATTAATATTAAAATTAAAACAAATATTTTCCACCTTCGGCATTCCTAACCTCTTGGTGTCTGATAATGATGTTAAGATAAATTCTTCTGAATTCAATGAATTTTGTTCTAACAATGGCATTAAATACATGACGTCACCAATCTACCATCCCTGTAGCAATGGGCAAGCGGAGAATACGGTACGCTTTTGTAAGAAATCATTGAAATGTATCCTTAAAGATGACTTATCATTACAATTAGTACACGATAAATTGACAGGTTATTTGTTTGATTATAGGAACTCCGTGCATTGTGCCACAGGTGAAACTCCAGCTAAGCTAATGTTCGGCCGCCAATTAAGAACGCGATTAGATTTAATATCACCTAAAAAGAGTGATACGACCTTTTCATCGGAAAAGGTACAGTTAAATGTTGCTAAAAGTAGAAATTTTAAAAGTGGAGATCACGTTTGGGTCCGTTGGTACAATGCACGTAAAGAAAGTTGGGTAAAAGGAAATGTTATAAATAAAATTGGTAATAGAATGTATAAAATATTTATTGAGGATCAAAACGTTGAATGTATCAGGCACATTGACCAAATGATGAAATATGTTACACAGCAGGCTCACGAAGGTTTCTACTTACCTGATACAGAGCCTTATGCGACTCAACAACGGCCGCCTCCTCCTCCACGATCGGAACTACCTGAAGAAGGGCCACCCTCCTCAGTTGGACGGGAGGAAATTTTGGTGAGAAATGATGACGTGGAGGAGAGGGACGAGTGGATTGATTGTGAGGATATTGATTCGGAAAGCACGCAAGGGATGTCTACGGAAGTGCCAGAGGTAGCACAGCCTATACTACCCGTCGCAGACACCAGTGGTGCATCTGAATCGATAACCACCGCGGTTACGCCGTGGCCGCAGCGTTTACGTCCCCGGGATCGTATAAACTCTTAAGTAGTATATATATACCTATAGCTATTATAGTAATGTTTTGTTTGTTTTGTTGGCAGGTATAATTAGGTAAATAAGGGTGGAGGAAATGGGATGTTTGTATGTGTGTGTGTACGCGTGTACGCTGCGCCGTCACGCACCCTACGAAGATCAGTAATAAATCAGCTTTGTCACTACGCGGTTGTTTATCTTGCTCCATACATATCAGCAATACAACTTTTTTTTAACTGTATCATACTGTAGTAGGTACATCAAACCTCCTACCCGTAATATGATTCTTGGTCACGTATAGTCACTAAACTTTTGATTTATTATCCTGAAAACAAACTGAAAAATCTGTCAGCTTCAGTCTAGACATTGCAATGCAGCGCACATCGCTGGCTGCAACGTATTGCACTTAATACATTTTCCGCTGGAGCAATTACTTTCAAACGGTTTCTTTTTGCGAAGCTTTTGAAATGAATTATTGTTGGTTGGTTTGGTCAATTGATTAGGTCTATTACTTTTATCCTGGCTAGTTATTTTGTAGAAGAGTTTTCTCGTACTGCACTCGAGAACTAGGAAAATAGCTCTTGTTCTAGGCACATGCCAATTTTTTGATGATGGAAGATTTACAATTTTTAAATAGAAAGTAAGAGATTATGCATAATGCAGTCACATCTAAGCAGCCTGTAGCAAAACGACAACTCAGGCATTAATTATTTTTTGTTCGATCTACAAGGACTAAGTCATCAACCGGGAACATAATACATAATTTTTTTTTATATTATTATATTCCGACGAATTGAGAACCTCCTGCTTTTTTGAAGTCGGTTAAAAAGAAGATATCCTGTGTAAACCAAGCTGATTAGCAAAACACTTCAATCAGCACTCTATACCCAAAAGTTCATCTGTATCAAATTTGTTCCGACGCCATTTTAAATCTGAGGTGTAACGGAAATCTGATCCGCTTCAGTATTGAACAGAGACAATGAATTATCCCTTAGGCGATTCTCTTAACTTCTCAACTTCCGCCATTGTTGAAAGCCGTTAAAGTTTCATCAGGGTCGGTTCATTGGCTTCTCGTGGCTCGGAACTTGTATTAACTACTTTCCGATGTGTAAAATACGAGGTCGCGTGACCAATAACAAACTTCTGGAATTAAGCTTTAATTACAAGGTGAGTTTAAGTCGATTGAGAAAGAAGAGGTGTAGGTATGTTTTTGTTTCTAGGCGATAAGGACTTATGCATTTGTTGACCTATAAAATAAATAAATATCATGAAACAATTGACACCAATTGACCTAGTCCCAAACTAGGCAAAGCCTGTACTATGGGTAGACAGAAGATAAACATACTTATAGGATAAATGCATACTTAAATACATATATTATTAAACATTCAGGACCCGAGAACAAACATTCGTATTCATCATACAAACATCTGCCCCGACTGGGCGATCTCTAACCACTAGGCTATCCGGTCGTCAAAATTTCGGTAGATAATAATATATTATTGTTATTAATTACCAATGTAGCCTCTTACAGCTGGGAACAGGCTTCTGGCTTGGTCTATTAGTGCCCATTGAATTACTTCACAGGGAGTTTACGATTCCATCACGATGTTTCGCGTCACACTCATATATTTTCATGATAAATTACGTCCCTGGAATTAAGAGGTTCTTGCCAGGGCTCGAACCCATGACCCTGAGAGGCCAACGATCAAACCAACGACCACCACGGTTTTTATAACATTTACATTCGAAGTCGATACAGTGGGCCGAGCACGAGATATCGAATCCGGCGTACGTTACGTTATCGTATCGAAATCGAGAAACCTCATACTAAATTTTAATTCCAAATAAGCTCACGGGCGGATGCTGTTTCAAACGTCATAAAAATTTCTCGATAACGTTACTACTCGATTACGTTACGCAGGATTCGAAAGCTCGTGCTCAACCCTCTGTAAGCGATCTTGATGTTGCGGTGTAAGTATTAAAAGAAGACGAAGCAAGTAGATTGCCGACTTTGTACTATTATGTTAATGCACACATTATTATAGCCATATTAGTTCCCATCTCATGTCACCCGTTTCAATGAGACGTATTTAAGTCTGTCTCATGCACTTGTAGCCCTCTAGCATACAAAGGTTTATCTACCCATTTTATCCTCCAACTAACAGCACTTAGGCCTCGCGGCTTTGCTCCCGTGAAATATTTCAAAATGGACTAGTTCCCTGTCCCGTGGGAATTTCGAAAAATCCGTTCTTAGTGCAACTCTAAGATACTCAAGGTATGTTTGCCAAATTTCAAGTCCATAGGTCCAGTGGTTTAGGCTGTGCGTTTTTTTGTCAGTCGGTCAGTCACGGTACTATTTTATAGGTATAGTTGAGCGACGAACGATTTTATGTAGCAGTGGCTAGCGCGCTTAATTTTGGCTCGGTATTTTATCCATACTTTTGACGTCGATTGAGCAGACAATTTATCTACTGCTCTAGCACGGTAATCATAATTACCTACTACTGTTTTGACGGTTCCTCGGGATAAATTTAAACCTATATAAGGATAACTAACTAGCATGTTAGGGCTTGTGTTAAAATATGTCATAAATATTTTATCCATAGACATACAATATTAATTGTTTATATTTTAGCTTACCAGGGGTGCTGGTAAACAATCATATTATACCTTACGAGCCCAGGTGCGAAGTTAGCTAGCTAACGATTAGGTGCGACGTAAATGGTGGCTAGGGTGTCACAGGCCGTTTTCATGAGGGGAAACAGTCTGTTTTAAGGTAGCCTACCTAGGGTTTTGTGAAGGAAACAAATTACAAGTTTAATACATTTATTTCTACAAAATCGGTAGGCTAAATTGACAATTAAAATAGAGAATCTCAGGGGATTGAGTTCGAAGACACTTTTGAAGATACTGGGTTCGATTACACGCTAATGTGGCCTACACTTCCCTCGGGTGTCTGGATCCTCCGGCGACGGCGAAGATAGGGCGCAGGCGTCGTAGAGCAACCAGGAGTGACCAGGGGGCTCGTGTGATGACGTGGTGTTGAGATGGTGTGAAGGGGACCGTAGCGTGCCAACGGCTAGCCTCTGAGTAGGCTGCGAGAGGTCGGCAGGGGTCCGTTAGGAACCAGTAGTGGGTGGAGAGATTTCCACGGGTAGCGTAGTTGCCCTGTAAATAAGCTGGTGTGAGCCAAACGTCCATGGTATGCTCGCACTGCCATATTCCGCTTTCCAGTCCGACCATTCCCGAGGGAGTGGGAACCAGATTGGCAGTGCATGGCAATACGGAGGGTCAAACGGATTTACAATTTAGCTAGAGTCAGAGAGTAAGCTTTTACAGGTTTCTAGTGAGAGTGGATAACAGATTTACACAAAGTGACCGTTGGAACTTTAAATTCCAACCGTTCTAGGAAGACGTTAGGTTTTAAATAAGCGCTACGTCTATAACCGTAGAGCAGTGAAATAGGGAAAGATTAAATTATAATTAACTGTCCGGAGCGCTATTAAGGTACAGTACTGCTTCGGACAGAGTAACAGAGTGGAAACCCTATAGAATTAAATAAATTACAATAAAAGACACAAGTAATGTAACACAATGATAAAGTACAGAAACGATCAGTATTCTTACCAAGTTCTGGGCTGGCTGGTTCCACTCAGGAGTTGTAGAGAAATGTGGGGTCTCCCAGCCGTACAAGCGGTTTTATGGTTGAGTGGGACCGGATACGGACAACCAAAAGATTTTGAATTGGGCGACGCCCATGGGCGTGGCCGTGCTTCTCATTTTGAATACCAACGTATTGTTTCTGTGTAGTGTGTAATGTAGTTTTTTATGTGTTTTATGTTGGCTAAGTGCAAGTAGCGGTTGTTAATTAATTTATTTACAACCGATGCAATTTTAATTCTACTTAAATTAATATTATTCGCCTAAGTGCGGAAAAGCGCCATCTAGCGGATTATGGTGGAACTTTTTAATGTCCAATAGCTTGCGTATTGTGACAGTACATCCCCCCTATGGAAAGAAATTTGAACCTCAGTGCAAATTTCGTCAATATAGAACTCTATGCCATAACACTCTCATACATCTCTTTACAAAACTTCATTCATTCATCTACTTACAAGGCAGGTCGAACAATAATATTAGCTTGTTGACCCTTATGTCATAGGTATTTTGCTAGTAGTTACCAAGAAGGACGAGGCTGTACTTATTAATGAGTCTGTGTTGGAATTTACCGACCGTTCCAACAATTATAATGATTAGAAGAACTTTGGGTAACAGTGGTAAGGGCTTGTTTTACGTGTTACCTAACCGCACGGATACCGTTACCTTAGCGAAGTTCATTGCGTTTTAACGAGTTGTCTAGTCTCGGGTAATAGGCTTAAAGAACAGAATCATTAATTGTAACATAACTTGCAAGTGTAGCAGTTGTGATGGTTTAACGGACGAACAAAGAAGCGTCAATTTAATATTGAATTTACATTAATTTAAGTATTACGCGGCTAACAGTAATAGTTATAGTGCCGAGCAACGAAACATCCTCACGCGGCCAAAACGAGTAGCGAATGAGTCATGCGCTAGCAATGCAGATGAGCGAGACTGCGCGGCGCGTTGGTAGGTGATAAGGAAGAAAAAAAAAGTGAGTGTGTGTTTGTGTGTGTGTGTGTGTGTGTTTGTGTTTGTGGGCACAGTTTAAGGACTTGTCCGGGTCCAAGTGTAAGTATGGGCACAGTTTAAGGACTTGTCCGGGTCCAAGTGTAAGTATGGGCTAACGTCGCGTTAGAAAAATAGATTATTTAAGCTACAAGTTTTATAAAAAAAATAGTAAATATAAAGAGGGTAGGTGAGAATTTAGATAAACAAGTTACAATAACAAGACCTAGTCGAACAAAAGTAAACATAATTTTAAGCGATCGACTGGAGTTATTTAGGTTGTAAACAAAAGAGTTAAGTTGGAAGCATTTCCAAGCAATAGACGCGTTCCATAATATTTGATTTAAGATTCATGTTATGAGTAAGTAAGTACCCGTACCCGTGGTTTATTTATAGAATAAAAAAATATAGATAGGCATCTAACATAACCCTCCTCCAAGTGTCAAGTCATGGAATCACTAACCGTTCCATATAAGTACTAGTATTTCGCACAAAAGGGGGCTAATACTAGTTAGTGGCATAAGGCTTATTTTTCATGTTACCAACCGCATGAGTGAGGGCTTTTAGATTCGACTGGAAAGGGTAGGAATTAGCTAGTTAGGTCCAAGAATATAAGAAGTTAAGTTAAAAAAAAAATTGTTACAAATTAAAGATTTAAGAGCACGAGTACAAGTTATGAAAAAAAATTGGTAGAAGTTAAAGAATTTAAGTTCGAGAGTAGGTACATGTTTTAAAAAAAATAGTTAGGGGAATTCGAACCCGCGGGCTTGACTAGTTATTTGCGTAAGTTTGAGTAAGGTAGGTATCCGCAGTTTAGTACCACGCAAAGAGACCTCATTCGTAAGTTGACCCTTCTGTAAGGATAAAATATATTTTATTCTGTGAAGAGCCATTGTTCTGCAAAGATTGTTGTCTACCCAATGTGTTTATGATAAAAATTGAAGTAAGGAAGATCGCGCTATACAAACGTCGACCTTAAGTGAAGCGTGCACGTTCGAGTTTCAAAGAGATCGAACCGTGCGATAGTTAAATTCGCTAGTTGCAATTAACCAAAATATGCAGGTATGCGTGAATATGTGTGGTAGCTTGAGTGTTCAATGTGTAGTTACGTATGAGTTGGTAGTATCAGAAGAACCTTTGTAGATTACTGATCGCTTCTGTATAGTAATCTACCTAATCCGTATGTTACAATGATGAGAATGCTATATCTACACAATATAAGTGCGGTGTATCTCTCAGCAATAATAGTGAAGTTAAATTTTAATTAAATTACGTTATGTTACAATAAAAGGGAAGCTAAAGTTGTTTAAAATAAAGTAAGCAATGATTTACCGAGACGTTAACAATTGACTAGAATTCGCGAGTGGTAGTCCGTTGCGTTTTTTACATTGAAATATGCTAGGGTAACAGTTAAATAAAAAAAAATGTTGCAGTTTGAAGTTCAAACGGTTTTAAAGTGACCGTTGAGAATTTAAGTTAATGGTTGAAGTTTTAAAAGTGTAACCGTTATTTATAAATTTGAATACTGAATGTAGTGAACCGTTTCAACTACGAAAAGTGGCAGTTGATATTTAAATAAATCCGTTTACGTTTTAGTGTAACGGTCAGCTGATTATTTAAATTAACGGTTAATTAAGTACCGGTCTTCAAATTTTTGATTTTAACGGTTAAATTTTAGCGATCTTTTAGAGCAAGGCGAACTTATTATTTGAGTTTAGTACAATTTTGGGAACTGAAGGTTACAATGAACGGGGTTAAAGGGACCACTCTAGTGACTTCTCGGTAAATCACGGCAATAGACTAAAAAAAATCAAGAATTACTGGGAGATACATACACGAAAATACACATTAAAATAGGAAAAAAAAATGCACATGCACCACAATCAAAGCCTAATAGTGTCGTAATCGAACCTTTCTCTTCAAAAGAACCCAGGGGCGCCACTGTCACAGGCCGTTTTCATGAGGGGAAACAGTCTGTTTTAAGGTAGCCTACCTAGGGTTTTGTGAAGGAAACAAATTACAAGTTTAATACATTTATTTCTACAAAATCGGTAGGCTAAATTGACAATTAAAATAGAGAATCTCAGGGGATTGAGTTCGAAGACACTTTTGAAGATACTGGGTTCGATTACACGCTAATGTGGCCTACACTTCCCTCGGGTGTCTGGATCCTCCGGCGACGGCGAAGATAGGGCGCAGGCGTCGTAGAGCAATCAGGAGTGACCAGGGGGCTCGTGTGATGACGTGGTGTTGAGATGGTGTGAAGGGGACCGTAGCGTGCCAACGGCTAGCCTCTGAGTAGGCTGCGAGAGGTCGGCAGGGGTCCGTTAGGAACCAGTAGTGGGTGGAGAGATTTCCACGGGTAGCGTAGTTGCCCTGTAAATAAGCTGGTGTGAGCCAAACGTCCATGGTATGCTCGCACTGCCATATTCCGCTTTCCAGTCCGACCATTCCCGAGGGAGTGGGAACCAGATTGGCAGTGCATGGCAATACGGAGGGTCAAACGGATTTACAATTTAGCTAGAGTCAGAGAGTAAGCTTTTACAGGTTTCTAGTGAGAGTGGATAACAGATTTACACAAAGTGACCGTTGGAACTTTAAATTCCAACCGTTCTAGGAAGACGTTAGGTTTTAAATAAGCGCTACTTCTATAACCGTAGAGCAGTGAAATAGGGAAAGATTAAATTATAATTAACTGTCCGGAGCGCTATTAAGGTACAGTACTGCTTCGGACAGAGTAACAGAGTGGAAACCCTATAGAATTAAATAAATTACAATAAAAGACACAAGTAATGTAACACAATGATAAAGTACAGAAACGATCAGTATTCTTACCAAGTTCTGGGCTGGCTGGTTCCACTCAGGAGTTGTAGAGAAATGTGGGGTCTCCCAGCCGTACAAGCGGTTTTATGGTTGAGTGGGACCGGATACGGACAACCAAAAGATTTTGAATTGGGCAACGCCCATGGGCGTGGCCGTGCTTCTCATTTTGAATACCAACGTATTGTTTCTGTGTAGTGTGTAATGTAGTTTTTTATGTGTTTTATGTTGGCTAAGTGCAAGTAGCGGTTGTTAATTAATTAATTTACAACCGATGCAATTTTAATTCTACTTAAATTAATATTATTCGCCTAAGTGCGGAAAAGCGCCATCTAGCGGATTATGTTGGAACTTTTTAATGTCCAATAGCTTGCGTATTGTGACAAGGGTTAGACTTAATCCAGGTACAGTGGACCGATTAGTCTGTGAACTAAATAGTTAGTCGCGGTAAAACCATGCCAGTGGTTTTCCTGATGCCTAAAAGTTTTAAGCGTTAGTTTACGCACGTAAGTATACAAATCTAAACTTCAGTAGCGGTTAAATTATATATATATATTTTTTTATACGATAAGGAAGGAATGCGAGCAAGTGGGTCACCTGATGGTAAATGACCAGCGATTTCGCTATTTTACTTTACTTAATAACAAAATTGTTAATCAATAATCAAGAGTTGTGAAAAAAAATTTAGTAACTGTATTTTTAGTAGGTAGGTACTTTATTTTTAGTACTGCTAGTAACTACTGTGAACGTAAAACTCAAATCGACTTTTTTGAAATCAATGTACATGAAAGCAAACATCAATCTCCAAACGACAAAGAACCTATTGATTTAAATTCAAACCCTTAAACAATATCCAAGTCCTCTCCCGAAAACCACAATCCACCTAAACAAACCCAAATACGTTCGAGTATGTCATCTAAAACATGGCACATATTTTTTAAACTAGCGATCTCAAAACTCGTACTAAATCATGCACCGTCCGAACATTTATTTCGGCTTTATGCTGCAGTTAGTTACGCGAAATGGTCCAGAAGTTTGGTTTGTACGAGCGTATGCGCTGTTGCGTTTTGTTTAGATCCGACGTGGTTTGAGTATGGATTCGGAATCAGAGTATTTTAGGGCCGGTACGGACGCGTTGCAGACCGACTGCATTGTAACTGCTAACTGCTGGCTGCCTGCTACACTTATGATTGATTTCACGGGTACATCGAATCTTAAACTAGAATATTTTCCGAACATGAAACCCAGTAGTGTAGGGCACCACAACATCATTTTAAGTTTTTATCATGAAACTACCGTGAGATTTTATCATAGTAAAATGAACATTATTTAACTTTTAACAATAATAAACGGCCGGCCGGATAGCCTAGTGGTTAGAGATCCTGACTACGAAGCTAGAGGTCCCGGGTTCGAATCCCGGTCGGGGCAGATGTTTGTATTATGAATACGAATGTTTGTTCTTGGGTCTTGGATGTTTAATATGTATTTATCTATATAAGTATGTTTATCCGTTGTCTAGTACCCATAACACAAGCTCTGCTTAATTTGAGACTAGGTCAATTTGTGTCACTTGTCCCATGATATTTATTTATTTGTATCATGTATGTAGGAAATAGTCCTCTTTTGTCTTTGCTCTAAAAAGACTTAGACAATCAGTTTCAATAAATGCAGCTCTTACGTCATATCACGGCTATGTTTCATCCGTATTTTGTTTCATGCGCCATGTAGCCACACCAGCAGGCCCCTGTTTCACCAACTCTATGAATAGTGAAATAAAAACGGATCACTCACGTGTATAAGTCGAGTTTAGCCCGACATGTTTCGGACTAATTCGTAGTCCTTCCTCTGGGAGCGCACGATCCAGCGGCGGCGAGACGCACACTGCGCATTTTAATCGTGATAGTGGATGGCCGGTGCCCCCAAGTTGGAAGACAGTGCTAAATACTGCGTCAACGGTGAATGTGAACGAGCCTTTACAGAGTGATGTGGTCAGTGTAGTGTGCTACCCTGCATTTGGCAATAATAAAAATGACGATGAAAACGAGGGTAGTTGAGTGCCGCTGTCAGCTGCGTTTAGTAGTCGCGCGAGCAGAGCCGCGGCGCGCAGTGTGCGTCTCGCCGCCGCTGGGTCGTGCGCTCCCAGAGGAAGGACTACGAATTAGTCCGAAACATGTCGGGCTAAACTCGACTTATGTACGTGAGTGATCCGTTTTTATTTCACTATGATTGAGTCTCACGTTAACTCTATAAATGTCAGTTTTCATTGACGATTCGGTGTCAGTTGCTGACTTGAAGAGCTTTTGTTTAAGCGCGCTTCATATTGGCAAAGAAATCTAGTTCGAATTGTCATTGTTAACTGATAATTGTAATGTTGGTGAAATAGGGGCGAGATCCGTGGCGCTCAGTCTTCTTTTCGCTACCGCCGAAACGTGTCCTCCAAAAGCAAGAACTACGGATTAGTCGGAAACATGTCGGGCAATACTCTACTGGCGCACGTAAGTCATCCGTTTATTTCACTATAAATTAAAGCCATTGTCAATAACATGCATTTTCATTGCAGCCAGCACAACTGCACGCTAGCTGCGATTGAAATGTATGGGCAGTCAGCAGTTGGCAATGCGGTAGGATTGCAGCCGGTCTGAAATAGCCCTTAGGATATTTAGTTCGGGCATAATTTGTGCGAGTGAAACTTGTACTTGTTGTTAATAAAATTACCATATTTTTGAAATTAATTCTACGAAACGAGAATAGGAATGTGGAAGAGTAATTTAACTAAGTAATTGTCTAATGCAAGTTGTGTTTTAGTTTTAGATTTAGCTCGTCTAAGGTTAAAATTTATAATTTATCATGAGCTTTTCGGTAAAGGAAAACATCGTGAAGAAACCTGCACTTACCTGCCAAGCAATTCAACGGTGTGCGTGAAATTCCCAATCCGCACTGGGCCTGCGTGGGAATTATACCCCATGCCCTCTCAGTCTGAGAGGAGGCTTGTGCCCAGCAGTGGGAAGTAAAGATGGCTGGTGATGAATAGGAGAATGTTTTTTTTCCATACAAAAACTTTACAGGGGTGTCCACTTCGACTTACTCAACCCCTAGCTGAATTCTCGATGGTTCAATAAAACGAACCCTGTATCATCATCATCATCAATAAGCCTATTTATGTCCCACTGCTGGGCACAGGCCTCCTCTCAGAATGAGAGGGCTTGGGCTATAGTTCCCACGCGGGCCCAGTGCGGATTGGGAACTTCACACACACCAATGAATTGCTTCACAGGAGTGTGCAGGTTTCCTCGCGATGTTTTCCTTCACCGAAAAGCTCATGATAAATTACAAATGTAAGTTCGCACATAAATTCCGAAAAACTCAGAGGTGCGAGCCGGGGTTTGAACCCTCGACCCTCTGCTTCAGAGGCGATACCTAATTCTTTTTAGAGATGGTTCGCCTTGCACTTAGCTGTTTATCAGACAATCATCTGATTAATCTGAAACGTTGGTTGCATTCAATCTGTCAAATAATACACTGAAACTTAACATCTATAAATATAAAAATAGTTTTTAAAACTGACGTTGCTTTGGTCCGTTAAGTTGACAGAGCACGTCTGTCCATTTGTAACGGTTCGTTAGGGCTGCCCAGCGATGTCAAATGTCCACTTGAACGATACTGTTAGCTAGGGTTGTCACACCACAGTTTTATAGCAATTTTCTCCTGATTTTTTTTTTTTACTCTGGATGTTATAAAAACAAACTTCATAAATGTATTGATTTAAACTTTCGCAATTTTCACACATTATCATGATACGCGGGACTTAATAGCGTAAAAAACATGTATTTATTAAATTTTAATTTAAATACCTCGACATTTCGGACGTCCCCCATGGTCCGTTCGAGACCATGGACGCAACGCCGCGACCGAAACGTCGAGGTATTTAAATTCAAATTTAAATGTATGTTTTTTTATGCTATTAGATCCCGAGTATCATGATAAACTTCATACCTAAAGCTTTCATCCGAAATGAACCACTTTAAGCAGTCAATTCAACTGCAGAATGTAAGATCATAGAAAACGAATTTCAAACGAATGCTGCGAAAAATTATTCTCATTTATCACACAGGTTAAAAACCAAAGCTAACTGGTTTCTATCAACACCAACGAGTGAACCTAAATTAACTGAAAGAAACTCTCGATATGTACCTATATCGTAGCTGTAATTTCTATGAGGCAAATAAAATACTAGATGTAAATTATGATGACAATATTTTAAGGGCTGCCCTATCCAAGTGGCTTTTGTCCGATATATTTTGGTCTGAAGCCGGAAAATACAATTCTGCTGCAGAAAATCTAGCACAAAAGGTTATTCAAGATCTCGCTGCGCTTTCCGGGATTTACTTTCAAATTTTTAATGGAACTGTCCGTTTTCGGACTTTGTCGAAGGTCACATGTTCATAGTTATTACATTTTGTTGATCCTTGATCGTTTTAAAAATGGTTCGGAGATATTGTCAGTCAGTTGTCATAGTTCAGTGTGAACTATGTGGAATGCGTGTTATTTTGTCGTGTGACGGGAACATCACAAGGACAATAAGACAGTTGTTCAAGCGCATTGAGACAACAAAATTTACACTGTTTCTAGTTAGTTGTGATCCTGACTCTATCGAAGTTTTTTTTATGCTTCAAATCAACAATAACTTTATTTTTTTTAGCACCGTTTTACATTCCCATAAAATAATACTATCAAACATTACTCTTAAAGTCACTCGCGATTTTAATTGAAGCGTAAAACAAACTCTACATTATAACACCAAATAGTTTCTTGCTCCACCTCGATCGACGGTCACAACAAAATCACAACTAAAACAAAGCACGCACAACAATGGAACAACCAATATCTATTAATAACACCCACCAAAATGTCCCTCGGAGCAAAACCACAACAAACAGATGCTGCTTTGTTCGCTCACCAATTAAAAGTTGTATTGAACACACGATTAGCAAAAACTGCACACGCACCATCGACAGGGGAGATAAATGGGGGGGCAAGTTTTAATTACTTTGGCCACAGGGTGTTGTTTTGGTGCAAGACACGAGCGAAGCGAGGGGATTTTACCCTGAGCTTTTCGGTGAAAGAAAACATCACGATAAACCTGCCTTTTCATTACCGTAATTCAATAACGTACGTCCAGAGGAAGGATTACGAATTAGTCCGAATCATATCGGGCTTAATTCGACTTCTGTACTTGAGTGATCCGTTTTATTTAACTATGATTGGGTCTTACAGTAGTTTCGTGTTAAAAGGTGTGTGTGAAATCCCTAATCCGTAACTGTAGCCCAAGCCTTCTCATTCTGAGAGGGGGCCCGTGCTCAGCAGCGAGACGTAAAAAAGGACTGATGATGATGATGATGAGCAAGGCGAATCATGCATTTTTAACCTATACAAAAATCCAGTCAAAAATCCGCTAATATCGCTAATGTCGAGTGAGGTCTATCTGAAGTTCTCCACCAATGAGAGACTAGGTATTAGCCTATGATTGGTGGAAACTGACAAACAAACCTCACTTGATACTAGCGGATTTTTGACTCGCTATTTAGTTAATTGAATCAAGGGTTACTTTTTTATTTTGTGGAGGACCATATTCATGAACTAAAAACAATGAATCCTCATCTGCCACACAAACAAGACAGGTAAGTCGATGCGATAAACGTAATCTTCCATCTTAATGTAGCAGCTCCACGACCACATGAATCGAACACGCCACATAGACTCAAATATCACCACCACAACACTGCATGCTGACGCATTTCGAACATAGACGTAGCTGTCATGCACACGAATAAAGTAGTTCAGTTTCACGAGCACACATCCATTAATATCATCCTGCTTCAGCCTTATTATCTTGGTAGATCCATAAGTCTGTAGTACCCATTATTTTTTTTTTTATGTTTGCATCTTTAGTTTTGGCTTCGAAGGAAAAATAAATTACTTCTAGCGAAACGGGGTTTGTGTTATATTTTTTTAGCACTTTAACTTAAATATTTAAAAACCGAAATTACAAGTCTTAAAAACACATTTGTAGTTTTGTTTAAAAAAAACGCTTATTCCTATAAACTTGCGCCCCAAAATCACACCAGTTCGAACCAGTTCCAACCAATCAGAAACAAGAAATCTGCATCTAGCTTCCTTCGATCGGAGCTCGCAATAAGCGATATGGGACGGACAAACAAGCGCGATCCCATTTGATTGGTTGCAAGGATATCTTCCCTTGTTAAAACAGTTGTTTAAAACAAAAATGGTAGAAACTAAGCGAGTATTGTTCGAGGGTGAAAATAGGGTTTGAAATAAAATATATATAACTCGGAGACTGAGACCGGGACGAGACATCGCACACACCAGCGGACCTGGTTTGCTAGCTAGCTGTGTCAGGATGAAATGGGTTTTACACGTAGTAGAGCTTGGTCACGAGCTTTACTCATCCTCAAGGTCGATTGAGGTGGTAGAAATAACTGCAGACACATCATGTTTCACTTCTAAGCCAATCTTTATTTGATTAAGGCCTACATCAATGACTCTACCGCACGGTTCGGAAATAACCTCTATTGAGAAGATACCGGCAAGAAACTCAATGAGGTATAATCTTTTCAATAATAACACCATACGAGGTCTAAATTAGTTACAATTGATAACACAGTTAACTCGTTACTATTAACGCGAAATGCAAGTACCATATTGGAAACGTTGGAGAGTTCTGTGCTTGCGCCCATTCACGTGATCTATTGCCAAGATATCATTTAAGACTCAAAATAAGACTCTGTACTTGGGGCACAGGCACTTAGTTCATTAAATCACTAACAATTCTCATTAAAACTCAAAGCACCAAATAATTTATTGAATCAGGCGTTACTTTGCGGAGGTCCATATTTATGAACTAAAAAACAATTACTTTGCTCACCCGCGACCACTAATGACAAATAGTTATATCTGTGCGGCAAATGTATGTTTCCATGCAACACCTCCACCTCCACTGCTACACGAATCAACACATGCCACACAGACCCAACTATCACCACCACCACTATACTAAACGCTGACGCGTTTCGGCACTCTCCACGAGGCCATTTACGAAGCACAACAACAACCGCTCAACATGCCACCACTTCCACTACTGACATATGTAAACCATGTACTCAACTTAGTTAATGACAAAACCAACGTACCCACTAATATTTTATAAATTTATAAAATAATAATAATAATTTAATATTTTATAAATTTATAAAATAATAATAATAATTTATAAAATATTAGTGGGTACGTTGGTTTTGTCATTAACTAAGTTGAGTACATGGTTTACATATGTCAGTAGTGGAAGTGGTGGCATGTTGAGCGGTTGTTGTTGTGCTTCGTAAATGGCCTCGTGGAGAGTGCCGAAACGCGTCAGCGTTTAGTATAGTGGTGGTGGTGATAGTTGGGTCTGTGTGGCATGTGTTGATTCGTGTAGCAGTGGAGGTGGAGGTGTTGCATGGAAACATACATTTGCCGCACAGATATAACTATTTGTCATTAGTGGTCGCGGGTGAGCAAAGTAATTGTTTTTTAGTTCAAAGCACCAAGCCGATGCAAACGGATGACATTACCAACTTGTGATCAGTCCGACCCCCCGATCCAGAATGCCCTTTTCTTTTCAAAGTTACTAAATGTCATTTCGACCTTATACAAACTACCCACAAATGAACCAAGCACAGACCACTCCCAAGCAGTATTTATTTGACAGCTGTCACCGCTTGACGTTCGTTAAAATCATAACAAATGAAGGTAATTTATAACTTTAGACTATGATCAACACCGACTAGTGTATCGATTCTCCGACATATATATGTTAACTTCAACTTTTCACTTGGAAAGCCATTTTTTTATCGTTTATTTTAATCGTTGATTTCGGGGAAAAAGATGAGTTGTAAACCGATTTATTTGAGAAAAAACCGGCCAAATGCGAGTCGGACTCGCGCACGAGGGTTCCGAAGAAAATTTTTAACGCTTTTCCGCAGTGTTTTAATAAGTCTAGTGTAAGCAGAGCCCTGCTCCTATTAAGCAAAATGTACGCAGTGTGGGGTCAACCTTATATTGGTCCTAGAAATCTAGACACAGTAGTAAAAATAAGATTTTTAGACTTTTCTGAGTGATTGTACTATAATAGCTACCTTCATACCAAATTTCAAGTTTCTAGGACAACTGGAAGTACCCTTTAGGTTTTCTAAAAACGGCAATTTGTATGGAAACGACTTTTTTAATGACTGTATCTTTTGATTGCATTGACTTAGATGCTTGATTTTTTCACAGCTTCAAGGGACCGCAGGTTTGAGTACTTGATATTAATTTCAGCATGATACCTCCACGCGTCCCAGAGAAAAAGGGTCTTGACAGACAGACAGACAGACAGACAGACAGACAGACAGATAGACAGACAGACAGACAGACGGACAACAAAGTGATCCTATAAGGGTTCCGTTTTTTCCTTTTGAGGTACGGAACCCTAAAAAAAACAAAAATAGAAAAACAGATTGCTATTTTTACCAATTAAAAAAATCATGTTGCGTCGTCCAATGTATTTAAGTGGGTAGGAAGCAGAATGTTTTGTTTCGTAATTATTCTGAACCTAAAAATCCTAGGTTTGTTTTCAAACAAGGAAGTCAAATGAGGAGTCTGGTGGTATATTGATCGATCAACGCTGCTTATTATACACTCGCGATACCAAAAAGGATGCTGGTGGGATGCCAACCTGACAAAATTCTTGTTTCGAAGTTCTATTGTTGTCTTGCAATCTACATACGAACATAACAGTGCAAGCATAGAAAATAGCAGCTGGATTAGCAAGTAAGATGGAGATACCAGTGATCGCTCCGAACAGACTTCGCACAAGTCTTTGAAAAGTTATTTACACTCCTTTTTAGGGTTTCGTACCTCAAAAGGAAAAAACGGAACCCTAGGATCACTTTGTTGTCCGTCTGTCTGTCTGTCTGTCTGTCTGTCTGTCAAGACCCTTTTTTTCTAAAACGCGTAAAGGTAGCATGCTGAAATTAATATCAAATACCCGCCTGCGGTCCCTTGAAGCCGTGAAAAAAACAACCTTCTAAGTCCACGCAATCAAAAGATACAGTCATTAAAAAATCTATTTCCATACAAATTGTCGATATCAGAAACCTAAGGGGTACTTCCAGCTGTCCTAGAAACTTGAAATTTGGTACGAAGGTAGCTCTTATAGCACAACCACTCATAAAAGTCCCAAATTCTTAAAAATTTATGTCTGTCTGTAGATTTCACATACTAATATAAGTTGACCCCACACTGCGTACATTTTGCTTAAGATCAGGGCTCTGCTAACACTGGACTTCTTAAAACACTGGGGAAAAGCGTTAAAATCTTTCTACGGAACCCTCGTGCGTGAGTCCGACTCGCACTTGGCCGGTTTTTAATTATTCATTCACCGTTTGATGTCCAAAATTAAATGCAATTATCAATTTGGGGCCATCAACTTCTTTAATTAAAGTAGAACCGCCACAATAACTGGCAAGGCAAAGAGTTGTGTTACGCATACCAATTCCAGCTGAATTGTGCTTTATGTTGGTTAGTAACTTGGTTTACTTCTAAGTTCAGTTGTGGTAATTGATGAGGTACTTTGGCAAATAATTGGATAATTTCTTTATCAATAACCTAACTTACAAAAGTTGAAAAACCCCTGACATTGTCATTTCAAAGTTCAAAAAAACCACATCCAAATCGGGCTACCCGTTTGGGAGCTATGATGCCACAGACAGATACACAGATACACAGACACACAGATACATATGTCAAACTTATAACACTCCTCTTTTTTGTCGAGAGTTAACAACAGAGTTGAGTCTGTCATTAGATAGATCTTTTCACGTGTTGTTCACTTTATATTATGGGCACAATGTTGAGATCCATTTCGGAACCGGGTTATTGTTTATGTTTGTTGAGCTTGTGGGGTTTTAATAAAAGAATACTCACTTTTTAACTCATTATATACATAAAATCGTCTGGGCAGTGAAAACTTTGTTCTTTGACTAGACTCCATACAAAGCTCCCCATGAAATGACCATTAGGTCCATAGGTTTCGCTACAGGGGTGATGATTTGAATTAGCTATTTCGCAAATAATCTTTAAAACTGATGACTTTTTTGACATAACGCATGTATGTAACCAATTCTGTTCTGACAAAAAAAAAGAAAACAATGAAAGCAGTGATTCAAAACTGCATAGCTTAAAAATGTTCAGTGACGGTAGGTAGGGTCAGCGTCAAAAGTCGCTCATCGCTTTTGTACCTTTTCGCTCTACGGCCAGATACAGCGCGTTATACGTGATTGACAAGTGTGTTATTGCGACAAGGTACAAAAGTGATAAGCAACTTTTGATGCTGACTGTACCTACTAAATTGAAATAAACGGATCGCTCACGTGTCAGCCGGACATGTTTCATACTACCTCGACTGACACATGTGAGTAATCGGTTCAATTGGGTTTATTATCAAACTGCCGATACACAATACAAGTAATATTTGTAAGAATATTATTCTTTATTGAAAACCACAAAACAGTACAAGGAGATTAGAGAAAAACAGGTACCTATGGTAGACAATACTTTTTCTATTCTTATGACGACCGAATAGCCTAGTGGTTAGAGTCCCTGACTATGAAGCTTGAGGTCCCGGGTTCAAATCCCGGTCGGGGCAGTTGTATGTATGATGAATATGAATGTTTGTTCTCGGGTCTTGGATGTTTAATATGTATATACGTATGTATTTATCTATATAAGTATGTTTATCCGTTGTCTAGTACCCATAGTACAGGCTTTGCCTAGTTTGGGACTAGGTCAATTGGTGTCAAATTGTCCCGTGATAGTTACTTATATATTGTTTATTTATCGCTTAAAAGTGATCTCTTACAGACAACCAAAGTACAGAAACCAAGTTGATGAGGCTAATTTAGGTGGCATCGACGTTTCATAGCAAGCAGTTCCATTTCATCACATTTTTATAACAACAAAGAATAAAATGCGATGGAGCGCAACAGTTATGAAACGTTTGTCAACGATTCAAGGTACTCCGGTTCAATTGGGGTTGTCTAAAAATAAACACTAAGTAATGCTTTTTGTATCTTTATTGTGCAGAAAAGTCAAATATAAGAAACCGGTTTCGCTATTTTCTCATATAAATCTCTCCTTATTTTTAAATTACTTATTGAAATTATTTAGGCTGATGACGTCATATTTGTGTCTCTAGCTCTTCCATGCAGCTGCTTTTTCAATAAATTTGTCAGTAAGCGTATGTGAGGTTCTGCTTTAGTTCAGTTTTAATCTGTGGTGAATCGTTAAACTGTCATTGTCACTGTCACTGAAAAACAAAAAGCAGAAAACAGCTTTAGATGAAATGAAAATGATTTGAAACGAAGCAGTTATGAAACGTTTGTCGTCGATTCAAAGTACTAGAGATTAAAGGAAAACCATGTTAGAGCCCTAAGTATAAGTATATTGAATAAAAGACACAGCGTTGCTAGGACCACACATGAACAATAGAGCACAACATGATATACTTTAACTAGGAAGGTTTGCAACCTCTAACACAAGGTACTCCGCCTATTGTCTACCATACCTGTTTTCTGTAATCTCTTTGTACTATTTTGTGGTTTTCAATAAAGAATATTTGTATTGTATTGTATTGTACTCCGGTTCAATTGATTATGACTGAATCTCACGGTAGATTGAAGTTTCATTCATTAACTCCTCAAATGGAATACCACGTAACAATTCGCATTAACACATCTAGACTTTAAATCGACTCTAAGCCCAGTACATATGTCGCGAAGTCGCGCAAGGTAGCTAAATAATACGGCTGATTCATACTAGATGTCGCTAGTAGTTATGAAATGACCCCAACGCTGGGCGCTCTTTTCGTAAGAGGGTAGCCGGGGACGAGAGGAAGACACCGTTGCCGTAAGACGTGTTGTGTGTGCGGAGAAATCTATGGTGAGTGCTATTTTAATTTACTGTGTTTCTTATTGTGCTTAATTGTGTATAATGGTGGCATACGGCCTGCGGGCTTACATCGAGTGTTTGTTAGCGGCAGGAATATAGACCCGCGGGTCTCTCCTTGCTACTCAGTCCGCTCAGACCAAGGTCTTGCTCAGTTTGCCCAGAGAACTCAGTACCCAGAACTTAACTCAGTGCGTGGCTTGGGGTCGCTGTAAGGGGTGGTTGGAGGCGACTGCTCAGAAACCCACAAGGGGTCCTACAACAGCTCAGTATGCATGGCTCAGAATAACGCCGGATGGGGCGGTACGACACAGTGCTTAACCTCAGTAACGAACCTCGATGTATCCACGCTGCCCGTGTGTAACCCTTGACTGCTATTCCTATGTACTACATGTTATCGCCATGTCATCTACCTTTCAGGCGTACTTTTTTCAATTGTACTTCCATACTTACTTATTCGTCATGTTCTATATATAAATTAACGCATGGTGAATTTGGCGACATGGTGGAGTATGCTGGGATTTTATAATGGTAGCAGATATGTGTCCCGGTAAAACAAAGATAAAACAGAATACTAACATTTTCACCTAACATTTAGATACACAGATTACAAAACACTTCCTTTGCATACGAGTAAGTGAGCGCTTTGTTGTGCAGAGAATGCAGAAATAAAGACGGGTCACAAGCAGTGATAAACAGGTTCAAAGGCGGACTTATCTCTGTAAGGGATCTCTGCCAGTCAATCTTAACGACGACGAGTATCGTCTTATTAACATAATTATAACCACTCAAAACATATTTTCATTTTACCTTTCTAAGCTGCTAAGATACTTACAGTGTAAAATATTAAAGAGAATGCATTAATTAATCTTGAATATTTCTCGTCATAGACTTATCCCATTAGTTCAATACATTCTACCTTATTCAGGCTGCATAAGAAACAATTTAAATTTTTGTATCTATGTATCACAATATAAATCTGGCGGGTAGCCGTCACGATGTATGCGGGTAGCATCGGACGTGCGCGTCTGCATGGCGCCAGTTAGACACCTGACCACTCGATGATTTTTGCAACAATATATCATAATGCGTGTTCTTAGAGTACATAATAGCGTGACTTGCGAATAACTTTTGTATTAAAACTGACGACATAAACAACCTTTCTTGCAAATTGTAACGAGCAATTGAAGACTTGGTAGAAAGACTGAAAGTTTATTTTCCATTGTTTACCACCTTGTAGATTCGTCTCAATTAGTTTATTTAATAAAGTTTTTATTTGCGACTTCTCAATTACTTTAGATCTAACAAATACTACCTACATTATATCTAGTTATAATAAGAAATGTAATAAATACGTAACTTGACGCTCGATTCTATACCTACGTAAAAACTGGACTACGAAATTCACCTTTCATAAAAAAAGGCTCACTATCTTGAACTTCATTAGTATGTTGGTACTTAAAGTTCGTGTCCGATACCAGGCGACTACCTTATACCTCAGATCATTATGTTCGTTGTTACAGCCGTCACTGATCGGGTTGGTTTGGTTCACTTAAGTCTCAGTTTATAGTAACCTGTGTGGGTGTCATTACTAAATACGAAATAATTAACAAAACAAAATGGAGGAAGCTCTCGGAATTAGATTAAAGTTGATTATAGATAATGTGGAGTTATACGTGGGAGATGGCCAGAAAATACTTGAAAAAATAAAAACTGCATCGGATATTACCGAAACGGACATTAATGAAGCAAACATGGTTTCCGCCAAGCTCAAGTTGGCTATAGAACGGTTCGTCGGAGAAATGCACAACTACTATAGATTAGTTACAAGTCCCTCAGCTGATACTTTATGTACTTACACTGGTATTCAAATTCGCGCTGAAGAGTTAGTTGTTGAATTGAATCAAGCCATTAACGCAAAAAGTCGAGACTCTAAAAGGGAGGGCTCAGGACTTCAAATTTCTAACGTCACAAGTAAATTGCCGAAAATGGAACTCGCCAGGTTCAACGGCAATGTGCTCAAGTGGCACGAGTTCTGGGACCAATTTGCGTCAAATGTCGACAATAGGAACATCAGTGAGGTTGACAAACTATTGTACTTGCAGTCCGTCCTTGAAGGGGAAGCTAAGAGGGCACTAGAAGGGTTAGACACCACAAATAAAAACTATCAAATTGCGGTGTCTACGCTTAAAGAACGCTACGGTAAGCCTAGTGCAATAGTTGATGCTCATTACGCGGCATTGTATAATATAAAAGCTGCTGATAGATCTGTCACCGACTGTAGAAGGGTATTTAATGAGATCCAACGCCATCTGCGCGTTTTGGAATCTTTAGGCGAGGACGTGAATCATAACCATTTACGCGTCATGATTATGCAGAAATTTTCGGAAGATCTTATATATGAACTTCGAATTAAACAGGGATCAGATTCATACTCAATCGAAGATATTAGGTCGCAAATTGAATGTATAATATCTGCGCGAGAGGCGTCTAACAGAATGAGCCGGGAAACTTCTTCTACAGAGCAACCAAGTGCGTCTCATCAAAACAGCGGCAGATGTAGTTTAGAGACTTTACATGTCGCAACAGAGCGACGATCTAGTCATCGTCCAAAACGGTATTTACAGTCTAACGGTAGGGACAGTAAGGAGAAGTATGGAGGGAAGCGAGGCAGCAGATATCAGAGCGAAAGTAAGTTCAATAATAATCCGCGTAAGAGGCATATCATTAAGGAGACACAAGAAGTAGACGTAAAGAAGAGAAAACCTACATGTATATTTTGTGGAAACGGGCATTATAATGATGAATGCGTTGAAATAAAAACCGTGTTAGACCGGAAACGGAAGTTGGAAGGTCGATGCTACAACTGCCTTGCAAAAGGACATCGATCATCAGAATGTAGGTCACGCAAAAAATGTTATCATTGTGGCAAGTTTGGTGATCACAACAGAGCACTATGCCCTTCGAAAGATTTGACAAAAACTGATAATTTACATATTAGAGACTCGAGTGAAAATCATAAAGGTCTCACGGTTTTACAGACAGCTGTCGTAGCAGTGGCTAAGTATAAGAAGCTTGAAGACCTAGATCTCAGAGTGTTACTTGATTGTGGAAGCCAGCGCTCTTATGTAACGAAGAAAGCGGCGGATTTGTTGAACGTGCCCTTGCTAGAGTCTAACACCTTATCAGTCTTTACATTTGGCGCTGAGCGTCCACATGAAATAGAAAGCCCTGTAGTAAGACTAGACCTCAAGACTAGGACTAACAACAAAGCGGTTATTTATGTAAATGTTGTTCCTCATATCACTAATGGCATCTCGACCGTGCCTAGCGATTTGAAAGAACCTCTGCTCAAAGGACTAAACTTGGAGAAACTTGTCCTAGTGGACGATTCGTCGTTGGGAGATCGAGTGGATATCTTAATCGGCAATGACTATTACTTTTCTTTAATGACTGGTGACAAGCTTAAGATATTGGACAACTTGTATTTAGTCGACTGTATCTTCGGATGGGTATGGTCGGGAAAGATCGTGGAGGATGATAATTATAGTAATGAGCTTTCAGTCCTAACGTACTTCCAATCAAGCGTCGAGATGAATGGCCTCTGTGAACCCGATCTTCCTTTGCAAAGAGATGATTTACGGAAATTGTGGGATTTAGAATCAATAGGAATCACAGATTCGCCAAAGACTTCTCGCGATGAGGAAGCCGTTAGGCAATTCAATGAGACCATGCAGTTTTTTGATAACAGGTATCATGTAAAGTGGCCATGGATCGAGTTTCCCCCAGTTCTACCATCGAATTTCGGTCTAGCTCATGGGAGATTGGTTAGTCTGCTTAAACGGCTCGATCAGAACACTATTCACGCGTACGACAGAATTCTTCGAGAACAGTTAGACCAAAACATAATTGAAATTGTCTCAGATACGACTGATGTTGAACATCCGGTGCACTACGTTCCACACCATTGCATAGCTCGAGAGGATAAATTGCGATTGGTCTATGATGCCTCAGCCAAAACTAAAGGAAACAAAAGCCTCAATGAGTGTTTATATCGTGGACCCCTGTTGCTCAAAGACTTGACTGGACTTTTGATTCGCTTTAGAGAACATTACGTAGGTGTCGTCGCAGATGTCGAGAAAGCGTTTTTGCAGATTGGCCTACAGGAGGAGGACAGAGACGTTACCAGGTTCCTCTGGCTCAAAGATATTGATCAATCACCATCCCCTCAGAATCTTTTACATCTTAGATTCCGAAGAGTCCCATTCGGCGTTATATCAAGCCCCTTCCTGTTAAATGCGGTTGTTCGATACCATCTGAAAAAAGCTGGAGATGCTATTCTTGATAAAATTGCCGATGATTTGTACGTTGATAACCTCGTGACCGGTTGTGATTCGATCGAAGACGTAAAATCATTGTACCAGGTGGCCAAAACGAGCTTCACCGACCTTTCAATGAATTTAAGAGAGTGGAATTCGAATCTCGCTTCAGTCAGGGACTCAATCCCTTTACAATATCGAAGTAAAGAAACCGATTGCATGAAAGTTTTGGGGTTGAAATGGAACCTGCAAGATGATTCACTGACACTTAGGTTTGATATGACGCAAGCCATGGAGGAACGTACAGTTACAAAAAGAGAAACTCTCCGTCTTATAGCATCAGTTTTTGATCCATGCGGATACGCTATACCATTAGTTTTGCCAGCGAAGTTATTTCTTCAAAATCTATGGCATGAAAAGGTCGATTGGGATACTCCCTTTTCTGAAGATATGAGTGAAAAATGCAGGGTTGCGATTGAGACCCTAAAACTTATTAAGGACATCAAAATCCCGAGGTGCGTTAAGATAAATAATGGTGGAAGTAGAATGACATACGAACTACATGCTTTTACAGACTCATCAATGCAAGCATACGCCGCAATTGTTTATTTGCGTATCAGTTGTGGCAGTATATTTATGTCGAGATTTATCATCGGCAAGGGACGATTGGTAGGAAAGGACCAACAGACTGACCTACAGATACCTAAACTTGAATTACTTGGAGCCTTAATAGGTAGCAGACTAATTCAGACTGTTCTTAAGTACACCAGATTGCCAATCACAAGAATTTTTTTATGGACAGACAGTCAGATCGTCATCAGCTGGTGCTCTTCTGATAAACTTCTACCGCCCTTTGTTGCAAAAAGAATAGACGAGATAAAGCGAGTGGTTAATCTCAACATTAAATATGTACCGACCCTGTTAAATCCGGCCGATATTGCCACGAGACCCAACGTATCAAATGATGGCCTCAATCGTTGGCTACAAGGGCCTGAATTTCTCAGCTATGATTCAAGCAAATGGCCTCATCTTCCAAAAATATCGGCAGGATCTAATGCTACGTTGACTAATTCTTGCGGTGGGCAGGGTCTTGCAGAAACAACTCAGGGAATAGACGAGCAAAGCGAGCGGCCCGACGAAGAAATGGCTAGCGTCGATAGGGTTAATAGTTTAAAAGGAAATACGATAGACAAGGAAAAAGAATTACAAGACCGGTTACGACAAATCCAAACAGAATATTATAAAGGTGAAATGAAGGGAGTGAAGACGGATTTAGGACGTTCTTTAGGAGTATATAAAGATGAAAACGGGCTACTCCGCTGTGGAGGAAGATTGAACAACACTCATTGGTGTTATAATCAGAAACACCCGATACTTCTTCCGAGAAATCACGAAATGACTTTCAAAATAATAGAAAATATTCACCAGGAAAACTACCACGTGGGAGTATCTCACACATTGGCACTCGTTCGGAAAAAGTATTGGGTTCCGAAAGGCAGAAGTCAAGTTCAGAAGGTGCTCCACCGATGCCAGCCGTGTCGTAAATATTCTGGTGGTCCGTTCAAACTACCTCCAATGGCACCGCTCCCCGAAGAAAGAGTTACGTACAGCCAGCCCTTTACGTACACTGGGCTAGATTACTTTGGCCCCATTATAGTCAGTAACAACGGATCGTCAGAAAAAAGATGGGTGTGCCTCTATACTTGTCTAGCTGTACGGGCAATCCATATGGAGGTTGTAGTTGACATGACAGCAGAAGAATGTTTGTTAGCTCTACGTCGTTTTATTTCTACCAGAGGTGTTCCAAAGCTGATCGTCTCAGATAATGCGACACAATTTAAATTAACTGCGGAGATATTTACAAGCGACTGCTGCATTCTTAATGGTACTAAATGGAAATTTATTCCTGAACTTGCCCCGTGGTTCGGAGGTTTCTACGAACGCCTTATAGGCATCGTTAAACATTGTTTGAAGAGAACCATAGATAAACACCTGTTAAACCATCATCAACTCACTACCGTAATCAAGGAGGTTGAAGCAGTTGTCAATTCACGCCCACTCACTGTTGTCGGTAGCGAACTAGATCATGTGCTGACTCCAGCTGATTTCCTGTGCGCGGGACGGTTCTCTCTGCCAGTACCATCAGAGAAAGAATTTCTGGAGACTGCAACCGTGACCAAAATCGACTTGGTGGACGGTTGGAAACGGGGACAACAAATTCTTAGGGAATATATTGATATGTTTACAAACCAGTATCTGTCGAGCTTAAGAGATCGTAAAACTTTTCACAAACAGTCTAGAGTTACTGCACAAAGTATCCCCCAAATTGGTCAATTGGTGCAGATCAAGGGAGGCAGCAACCGAACACTGTGGAAGGTCGGTAGAATCTCCTCAGTCTCAAAGAGCAAGGACGGTAATATCCGAGTGGCCAAAGTGAGTATAGCTCCCAACGAAACATTGACCAGATCGATTTCCCACTTGTACCCACTTGAAATACCAGACTTAGACGAGAGTTCTCCAGCGCCTGATGCAGACACGAATGATACGCAGGTTACTTCTCAGGAACCAAACCACGTCCCGGATCTCAGCCACGTCGTGGATCCTGCTCGAGTTCCCGATCAAAGTCAGCTCAGAGCCCAAAGTGCCAAGCAACCAACTCAGTCCTCAGGAATCGAGCTCCAATCGGACAATGGGGCAGCTCAGTCATCACGCGATTTGCTCAGGCCTTCGCGGCTATCGGCGCGACGGGCAAGAGAGAAAGTTCGAGAATGGACTACTCATCTTTTGGTTTCTTTACGTCTATAAAATTAATGCTCTTATTAATAGGCCTGCCTGGCCAATTATTGTGACGTATACTTACCTCTAATAAAAATATTTTGATTCCTTAATTCTTCATTAGTTTTCTTTTGGGCGGGAGTGTCGCGAAGTCGCGCAAGGTAGCTAAATAATAAAGCTGATTCATACTAGATGTCGCTAGTAGTTATGAAATGACCCCAACGCTGGGCGCTCTTTTCGTAAGAGGGTAGCCGGGGACGAGAGGAAGACACCGTTGCCGTAAGACGTGTTGTGTGTGCGGAGAAATCTATGGTGAGTGCTATTTTAATTTACTGTGTTTCTTATTGTGCTTAATTGTGTATAATGGTGGCATACGGCCTGCGGGCTTACATCGAGTGTTTGTTAGCGGCAGGAATATAGACCCGCGGGTCTCTCCTTGCTACTCAGTCCGCTCAGACCAAGGTCTTGCTCAGTTTGCCCAGAGAACTCAGTACCCAGAACTTAACTCAGTGCGTGGCTTGGGGTCGCTGTAAGGGGTGGTTGGAGGCGACTGCTCAGAAACCCACAAGGGGTCCTACAACAGCTCAGTATGCATGGCTCAGAATAACGCCGGATGGGGCGGTACGACACAGTGCTTAACCTCAGTAACGAACCTCGATGTATCCACGCTGCCCGTGTGTAACCCTTGACTGCTATTCCTATGTACTACATGTTATCGCCATGTCATCTACCTTTCAGGCGTACTTTTTTCAATTGTACTTCCATACTTACTTATTCGTCATGTTCTATATATAAATTAACGCATGGTGAATTTGGCGACAACATACGTAGGAGTTCATAGTTTCCGAACAGCCTGAGTAATTAACTCGAGCTTCGAAGCAAATCCTCCAGCTACAGGCTGAAGTTTAAAATTCAATCAATTCCTCGCCGGTAGCCGCCATTCGGGTATTTTGAACCTTTCCATTCACCTTTTTGTCGGCTGCAAATGAGAGCCGTTTATGAACACCCTTTTTGCGTTCAAAGGTACAAATAGGTTTCGCCTTTTACGCCAACGCTACGTATGTTTTAATCGGTATTGGATGTTGAGGTTTTTAAAGGAATTTGGCGTTGACGTTTTTTATCTCGATCTTCTTTTTTTTTGGAAACTTGTGGTTGCTGTTGCAAATGTACAGTTGAAGAAACTGGAACCTTTCCAAAGCATACTTGTCATGCCGTAATAATTTTGTCATCAAAATAAATTGTGAAAATGAAAGTGCAGCTGCTGAAGCGGTTTTTGTTGGCATTGTCATTGTTTGTTGGATTTCATAAGTACTCGTACTGTGAGTGTTTCACAAAAATAAAAACAACAATAATCAAAAAAACGTTTATTTTCATTAAATAATTTGCTAACTCGCGACCACACGCGTAAGATAGAGCTGCGTCTGTACGACAAATGTACGTTTTCATGCAACAACACCCCCTCCGCTGCCACACGAATGAACACAAATGTCACATAAACTCACTATCACCAACACCACACTATACGCCGACATGTTTCGGGACTCTCTGCGAGCCCATTTTCAGAGCACCAAAACTACCAAATTTTTGGGTGAGAAAATTAATAGTTTTCACTTCATGGATATGAACCTCCGCAAAGCAACGCCTGATTCAATAATTTAATTGTGAAATTGACTAAGAAAAAGTTCCATAGAGGTACGTGATTTGCTTTTTTCGACTGTAAAGAAGACTTACATTTCTTGGCTATTAAGGTGCTTTACATACATTTACTTTAATTAGGAAGAACGATGGGTCAGCAAATTATTCGTTATAAAGAAAGAATTTACAATATCAACCGAGACTAATTACACACAGATAATAATTTTATTATCATAGCCTTAGTTGATAAATCAGACAGCTGACTGATCACCATCAAATACGAATGTAATTAACTAAAATGATAAATACTTAATTAAGCCGCTAACAGAAAATAAAAATAACAGATCGCAAAAAAACTCTTCACACAGTAGCACTACATCTAATTAAAATTACCTAGATATTTTTAAATTAGATAATTCTCAGAACGAACCACCAGCTAAAATCACTGATGCAATGTTATTTCAAAATTGCTGCACAACGTAGAGCTATTTTGCTTTCATCTCGGTCCATTAAGTTTATGAAAATCTCGACCTGACGGACCAGATTTAATTCAAGTCGAGATACCAAATTGTATGGAGCTAAATATAAACTAGTCTGCATTTGTTTAGTTATATTCTACTACAGTACAGTCCAGGCTCACTTTTTAACGTTTTCATAATAAGCGTTATAAAGATTTTACTTGTCACGCAAAGTCATGTCACTGAGGTTTATGTGAAAAGGTATGATGGATTAAGAATTAATATAGAAATAAAAGCATAGGTTTCGTTTATTGTAAAGAAAATAATAAGTTAAATAAATATACTAATTAAAATAATATCTACTGAAACTATATACAAACTAAAACTATTAATAAAAAAGCTGTCCTAAATCACTGCCGCGGTAAGGTGCCCAGAAGGCTGGCAGCATTGCCACGCTGGATGGCAATACTTAACCTCTGTGCTAGCTAAGTAAAAGCCAGCTCTCTGGTCACCAGAAGCCTCTATTAATTTGGTCGACGGTATTCGATTTTACCAACAGTATGTAATTAAGTAAAATAGTAGAATCTTTCTGAAAAACGTAAAATGAGGCACATGGTAAACAATTAACATGAAAAATAAAGAACTCTGCACCTAGGTAATTCTAATAATTAACACCCAGCTTGCCGCCTTTTTTATTAAAAAAAATTAAAATAATCGATTTATTGATTATTTTTGTTTTTATTTTTATGAAACATTCATAGTATGAAATTCAACATACAATGACAATGCAAAGAAAAATCCGTTAAGCAGCTGGTCCAGCTGTCGCCTTTGTTATTATTACAATTCAAGTTACCATAATTATTGGGCAGTCCTGGACAAGTGGTCACTGTGTCATTGTCATTACATATTTTAAGTTTAAATAGGTACTTTTCTCATTATGTATGGCCTAAGTTATAAAACACGTGATAAAAAGGAAACGTAAAATAAAAAAGGAACTCCCCACCCACTCTCTTAAAACAACACGCGCAGCAAAATTCGAAGTTCCGCTAATATTTTTGGCAGCTGTGTCGGTCGGATCTAAACAAGAAGTTTCTGTAGAAATTTACCCTACTTTCTTGAGTCTGCGAACTTCAGACCTATTCAGAGATGTTTTGTAGTTTGTTATTAGATTTTGTGTTGCGTTTGTGTGTGCTTTTTAGAGTTCCGTCCCCAAAAGGTACCAACGGGACTCTTTTACTAAGCCTCTGCCGTCCGTCTGCCGTTGAGACGGACTTTATCTTAAGAACCATAATAATAATGTATAACTGTGGCCGCTATAACAACAAATAGGTAATAAAATAAATAAAATATATTTACTATTTTTACATTTTACTATAAAAACGAAAGTAAAATAAAATAACCAGGTTTCACTTTGAGAAGCAGTTCTTACATAAATACTTTAAAAAATTACCTATCTGGAATAATCAATTGAATCAGGTGTTACATTGCGAAGAAGATTAATAATTATCAATGCACTAAAAACAGGGCATTATATTTTAATCACTGAATTAATTGTTTCCAGTTCGTACCTATCTGAAACTAAAATAATAATATTTTATGTGATTCTTTGAGCATCATCATCATCATCATCAGCCTATTTACGTCCCACTGCTGGGCACAGGCCTCCTCTCAGAATGAGAGGGCTTGGGCTATAGTTCCCACGCGGGCCCAGTGCGGATTGGGAACTTCACACACATCATTGAATTGCTTCGCAGGAGTGTGCAGGTTTCCTCACATCATCATCATTATTCTTTAAGCATCATTAGTTTGTAAATTCAGCATTGACTTTTCAAGTTTTTGTTAAGTAGGTAAGTTCAGAGTATTGCGTCATATCATTATGAAAGTTGAATTTGTCTCTTTGAAAACATTATTTTACTGACACAGTGCTTATATTTTTTTTATCCTCGGAAGTCCACAATGTTAAGCAAATAGTCATACAACTCGGTTCGTTAGCAAATGCCGCAACACATTGTTAAATAAAAAGTGTCCTCTAAAAACTAGGAAGTATGGAGTTTTGGTTGCTACTCTTACAAAATTTGAGCAGTAATATATATTTTTATTTTGTGAACAGATTTTTTTTATAGATTAAGAACAAATGGTTAATATTTCCAAGTTCTTCCTAGGCATTTTAATTCCGTTCGAAGTTCAAATGAAATCTTGGACAGGGTATTGAATAAGTCCTATCATTTTTTTTCACATTTCCAAATACAATGGTTTTGCTGATAGGAGAGGGGGAAGCACTTGACTCTCACAAAAATGAGAATTTTAAAGCTACATATTTCACAAAGGGATCGCTGAATCCAAAAATGTTCTCGCACACCCGTAAGTGCGTACAACCAGAAAAAAAAATATTTTCAACATTTTATTCCACCACTTGAGTCCCTGAGCAAATTCACGAACTCTAACTTACGGAAGCCGTGATAGCCTAGCGGTTTGACCTATCGCCTCGCAAGCAGAGGGTCGTGGGTTCAAACCCCGGCCCGCACCTCTGAGTTTTTCGGAATTTATGTGCGAAATTACATTTGTAATTTATCATGAGCTTTTCGGTGAAGGAAAAACATCGTGAGGAAACCTGCACACTCCTGCGAAGCAATTCAATGGTGTGTGTGAAGTTCCCAATCCGCACTGGGCCCGCGTGGGAACTATATAGCCCAAGCCCTCTCATTCTGAGCGGAAGCCTGTGCCCAGCAGTGGGACGTAGATAGGCTGATGATGATGATGATGAACTAACGGATGGTCAGACGAACATGGCTAAACTATAAGGGTTCCTAGTTGACTGCGGAATTTTAAAAATAACAACATTAAAAATAAAATTAACATTATTATAGTCCTCGAAGTTTGACCTATATTTAAACAAAGATTCTAATAAAAGCTTCAGATAAAGCATATTATTATTTCCACGAAGCATTTATCCAACGCCGCTATTGCCAAAGAAATACGATTTTAAACGTACTTAGTACCTACGCCTTATTTAAGAGACGGTGTTAGGAAGCCATTAAGACGAAAACGGACTCCAAACAACTTCTATATTCTACGTGACGATAACGAACGTCACGGCGAGGTTATTGCGATCATTTGGTATTGCGTTTGACCACAGAATTAATAAAGAGATGATAGAAATGCCATTGCATTTATTTACATAATGTAATTTTAATGTTGAGTAAATAAATAAATCTAAATCTAACGTAAATCTATTGTCCGTATTAATTCTTTCCACAACCAATGTCGGCACTCTTTTGTCCTCCACTTGACATTAATGCACACACGAAAAAACACTAAGCAATTTCTCAAATTTCAAACTGAAGCGTAAATATACAGAAAGACTAGAAAAAATAATTCTCGATCATTCGAACCCAGGACCTCCACTACAACGTAGCGTTGCGCTACCGACCGCTTACCTGCAAACCCCCCCCCCCCTCCCCCTCGCTCCCCCCGGGCTTGCGGGTGTCTATGGGCAGTGGTGATCACTTACCATCAGGTGATCCACTTGCTAGTTTTCCTTCCTTGTCGTATAAAAAACTGTGACCCCATAATTCGCGCACTTGTGGCGTACGCGTCGCAAGCGCGGCGACAAGTCCTCGCGACCATGCCACTTCTATCCTCTTTTATCAGTTCTGTGGTTACGACGTTTGTTCGGTACCTACAAAATAAATGGCTTTAAAAATAATGTGAAATGAGTTCGCTCGTTTGGAGTACCTAGTGTAAGTATGTACCTATGGTGAAAATGAGATACATATTTTCAGGTGATAATTTTCAGTGGTAAAGCTATGAAATTTTATATGGGGCTTTAATAATAAAATCAGCCGAGAGCTTGTCGTACACTCCCAAGATAGGATTCCGTAGTCGTTACTTGCATGTCTAGTTTTAATAGGTGTTTTTTTTACATAAGGGAGAGGGGGACACATGCACATGACTCCAACAAAAATGAGCACTTTGAATACCTGAACCGAAAAAGTGAGTTTTTACAGTGTTATTTCAATTAGGACCAACTATCATTTGACCAAACATTACTGTAGGAAGCAATACGAGAAATAATAAAATAACTTTATGGAAAGTTAAACGATTATATTTAGTGCAATAACTAATTAACAATGTTTTTGCTGCCAGCGTATAGGAAGGCGCAGAACAGAGAGAGAGCATAGATAAGACAACAGTGTTTTTCTTACAGGTTGGAATGTGTTTGTGTGTGGTGGAATGTGTCTTGTGTTTAGTCTATGTTTATATGTTTTTATTATGTTTCAATGCTATCTAATGAAACTTATTCTATTTATTGCTTTACAGATATTATTTAATATATTTAATTATTATTTTATGTTCATGTACTGAACAATTACATTAGGACAAACAATAATGTATGCGAGATAATAATAGACCCCAGCTGTCCACCTAGTAGGGGGTCGTCAAACACGCCTTCAGACTCGTGGTCATTAATTTAAGACAGATTGATTATAGGTATAGAAAACAAAACGTTTTCTTAAATTTTCAGCATCGGAAATGCCACTGCACAGAAAACAGGTTTGGAAAAAGTGACACTGGTGAATATTAGAATAAAAATAATGCGGGTTGTAGGACCTCTTGCCATTCTGCCGCTAAGCAGGAGTGCTTGCACTGTTCTGCTCCAGTGTGGAAAGTAAGATAGCTGGGGAAGAAATAGGCACAAAAGACATTCCATCTGCAATCACTTTAATGTTGCAGATGTCTGTGGGTAGTTGGTGATCACTTAACAACCAGGTGGCCCATTTGCTCGTTTGTCTTCCTTATTCCATAACATTTACATAATTATTTGGCTTTTAAAACAAAGCCTCCAACTAACAGTACACAATCTCCACCCAGACTTCTCAGTTTTGAGTACTGAACCCTTAGTGTTTGCAAAGTTTTGTGAGCGGTAGTCAAGTCTCCGGGCGCGGGTTATTGTGTAACTTAATATTGCAACTCGGAACGTTTCACGCTCGTCAAGCGACGTAGCCTTGAACGTAAGCTAACTTCTCACAGACGATTATTCAGAGTCGGGTTCATAATTCATAACATTTGTTACTGACAAAGTGTGAAAAATGTTTGAATGCTTTCTTGAAAAGCATTGTTGACACGTAGTTTTGAGCGTTGGTACAACACCAGTGTTTTACTCGTAGAAGCTAGACGAATTAATAAAGAGCTTCTATGGTTTCATTTTGTTGAGCTTTCGCTGAACCGAGCTTGCATTATCACAACTTTGGTACTGTGAAACTGTGAACCACAATTTTACCTACTGTCAATCATTTCTTCTAGTCTTGCTGTTAAACAGCAGTAAATAGCCGAGAAAATCACGAACACAAGAGGCATTTCATCTTAGCCCTAGTGGGCTAAGATGCCAACCTAGTGGTTGGCAACGCATCTGCAATCCCTCCAGGGTTGCAAATGTTTATGGGCAGTGGTGATCACTTACCATCAGGTGATTCCTTGCTCGTTTACCTTCCTTATCATTACAGTATTTTTTTTTTCTAGTTACCTAATGGTCTTCGTTTATTTCTACCTACCACGTCAATGGGCCTGGATTTGTGTGATTTATAGTATGCTTACAGTAATAGCAATCGTTATCATTATCACATAAGATGGAAAGGTCCTACATATTTTTTTAACAGGTACCGCGAAATGATAAAGCATTTTAAGTCATTTTGCCTATTGAAAAACGCAATACCTACTCTAGGTGGTAAAGGAAAATTTTAATATATTTTATATTGTAAACAACCCGTTCAGAAACATTGTTTACTTTAAATTTAAAGTCTAAAGAGACAGAGAATTTAAGACATTTTTATAAAATCTATGATAAAATTACTTCGTTTGTTCAAAACGCATCGATCTTGTTTCTCGAGATAAAGTTGCACGAGACAAAAATAGCGACATCATCGTTCATCTTGTGAAAATTGAGGATGATCCAGAGAGCTTGCTGAAAACTTGAGGTTGAAAACAGTTGCAGCAAGTTTCACGATTGAAACGAGGACTGGAATCCATGGCGACAGCTTAATTCAGTTTCAATCATTGCTGTCTGTTGACTGTTGAACTGTTATTGATTGGAGTAAATGTCGATGATACAATTTTGCATTAGACATAACGAAAACGGGATATTGACCGCGATTACCTTATAGCAATTAACCGCGAATCATTTAAAACGGTTATTGATATAATTTTGGTATTTTATTTAAGTTTCGGAACATTTCTGTAGTCTGTGCTTATATCACACCGACCGACGACCTAACGAGTGGTTAGAGACCCTGACTATGAAGCTTTAGGTCCCGGGTGCGATACCCAGTGGTTGAATGGTGAATTGTTCTCGGGTCTTGGCTGTTTAATATAATGTAGCAGGTATTTAAGTATTTATTTACAATAAGTATGTTTATCCGTTGTTTAGTACCTATAGTACAGGCTTTGCCTAGTTTGGAACTATGTCAATTGATGTTAATATTGTCTCATGACATTTACATTTTTTTAATTTATATCACAAAAACATCGCCAAGAATAAAACTGACCCTGGCCTCTTAGCAGGTCTACGCAAGTCAGCCTGAAGAGCAGCTAGATGGTTTGAATTAAGAATAGTTAAAAAAAAAACAAGGAGTTGCTGTCAAGACGCAAGTCTATACTGGCAAAGGGTTACTGACTGTGCCGCTATATTCCATAATTTTACTAATGATTTTCCTGTAAATCTATTAGGTACGATTTTACAACTAATAAAAATAGTCGAAGTGAATTCTCATATATCATTGTATTATAAATTTGTAGGGCTACAGTGCTAGAGCCCCGTTGATATATTTACTGATAGGACGCCGATCTTGTACCAAGTCCCCATTTGAGCCCCCATGCTTTACAGTTTTCTACTATAAGATAAAATTGTCTCCGAGTAACTCCCGAAAAATGGTCCTGAAAGCCAACTTTTAAGGTAACCAACCTTTATTCTTCGTCATTTTGCTATAGAGCTTTAGCATATATAAGTTTGTTATGCGATATAAATATGTAGAAATGCGATACGACGCACGAGGGTGTCTATTTCATTCCAACATACTCCTGGAAGCCACCCAACCGCTATGAAAATCATATTTTCGGTAACCAAGTTGCCAATATTGAACACGCTACTCCGAGTTAGGTTTGTTTGCATACACATAATAATATCGTGCTGCTAGATCTTGCCTGCAACTTTATCTACGTCCTGCGGAAACTTTGTACCTTCTAGGGATAAAAACTGTCTATGGGAACAGTGATACTATAGATCATCGTACCATACCATACTATACCATACCATAATAACATACCATAGATCAAGTGACATGCTTACAGTGATAGTGTAATTTCATCCATGAACGATTTTCTGTACCTAATGAATTGGAGTCGTAATGTCAATACATATTAAATTTTAGTACTTACCAAATTATACGCTCACGGGGGGGTGCTGTTCCATTACTCGATTGCGTTACGTAGGATTCGAATATTCGTGCTCGGGCCTCAGAGCTTGCTCTCTACAAACAAAATATGTGTTTTGTCTTTATTACGTAAATGAGTACAGAAAGACAGTGAAAATATGTATGTATGTATATCTCTTTATTGCACATAAACAGTGGTCTAAAGAAAAGGCTGCCTTAACTTCGTAGCGGTTACGGCGATTCTAGTTTATATTCGTGTAGAAAAATAAAGTTATGGGCTGCCGTAAGTATCAAATTACATGGCGAAGCAAAATACAGAATTATTATTGTACGAGTAACAGCGGGTGGCAGAAATTTGCACGAAGTCCGTCCGGATCACTTCCACCATCTTACTCGCTAATCCTGCCGCTAAGCAGCAGTGCTTGCACTATTGTGTTCCGGTGTGGAGAATAAGACAGGCGATGTAATTACGGGCACAAGAGGCATTTTATCTTAGCTCTCTAGGCTGGCAACGCATCTGCAAAGGGGATGCTGGTGTATTTTTTTTATACGACAAGATTAGCAAAGACTCTTAAATTACTTATATGAGCAACAACTAATTAAATAAGAGGTTTTAATTGTTAAGGAAATAATTAATATAACAAACCCTTGTCTCTTGGTAAGACTGACAGGAAAATCTTTCCACTGTTTTATTTGACTTACTTTTCTCAATTACTATGTAGGAATTATAATCAAAAAATCATAAATCAAAGGAAAAGTTGCGCGACAGCACCAAAACAACAAAGAAAGAGCAGTTTGAGTAACACGTTTGATTCCTTCTGGCAGAAGCACCGAGGGCCGAGTGACAAGCACTCGCCTTCTGAGGCAGTTTGAGTAACACGTTTGATTCCTTCTGGCAGAAGCACCGAGGGCCGAGTGACAAGCACTCGCCTTCTGAGGCAGTTTGAGTAACACGTTTGATTCCTTCTGGCAGAAGCACCGAGGGCCGAGTGACAAGCACTCGCCTTCTGAGGCAATTTGAGTAACACGTTTGATTCCTTCTGGCAGAAGCACCGAGGGCCGAGTGACAAGCACTCGCCTTCTGAGGCAATTTGAGTAACACGTTTGATTCCTTCTGGCAGAAGCACCGAGGGCCGAGTGACAAGCACTCGCCTTCTGAGGCAATTTGAGTAACACGTTTGATTCCTTCTGGCAGAAGCACCGAGGGCCGAGTGACAAGCACTCGCCTTCTGAGCCAATTTTGACACTTTCAAGTTGTATTATTTTTAGTCCCTGACGCAAACAGAGGGTGTATACATAAGTACGCCGAGCACCGAGCTCCGACGAAAAACAGAGTATCTGTGTGTTTGTGTATCTGCTGTGGCATCATAGCTCCCCAACGGATGGACCTATTTTGATGCGGTTTTTTTTAAATCGAAAGCTAGTTTAATCAAGATAGTTCTTAGTTAAGTCTCATTAAAATCGGTTCACCCGTTTTTAAAATATTGAACTTTGAAATGACAAGGTCGGGGGTTTTTCAACTTTTCTAAATTGTATGCACCCATACTTTTGCACTTGACTGGTACTGTTCTATAGCACCAAAAAGTTATTGACACTATAAAATACCATTCTATCTGCATCTATTTTAAAACAAATTCATATCAGAAAATGAAACATATTTATTTTTGTACCAACTAACTTTAAGATCGTTGGCAGGTAAAATCCGATTAGTAAGTATGCTTTAGTACAAATATATTGGGAGAAGGTTCCAAGTTAACAAACTTTTTGTGCGCTCCGCGGTAACTAAAGTTTTTAAATTTGATCTTTTTGATTGTACGTAACTTGTATTCAAGGTGCTAGTTGATTTGTGGAAAGTTTAATTTTAAAGTTTGTCTGATAGTGTAAAAACTAGTTTAAAAGATGGGTACTACCAGTGCTTCCCATTTAGGTCTAACCAAAATAATTTCACACTGGGTTTTTCCCGTTGGCGTGCGAGGCCTATACAAACAAAGATGTACAAGATTTACCGGACATGTTAATAATTCTGAGCACTAAGTAACGGGGGGAGAGAAAGGGGTATAGGGAAATTTTCAGTGTCAGTGCTTCGGGGTAGGATAAGTTACCTTACCACACATAACAGAGAGCTTACAATGCTACATCATGTACAGTTTGAACTGTTCCTCCCCGGCACAGGGATCATGGCAACAGACCATCTTGATTATGTATTACCCGGTGAACACAAGTCCCGTGGAAATCCTGACGTTAATTCGCCGAATAATCAAATATTTAACGCTCAAGGGACGCCACGTTTCTACAATCGGCCCGAAAATTATTCAGGTCAGTAAATCGATCCGGGAATGGTTTATTTTCGAACGTCACGGGAGTTTGCCGTATCATTTTTAAGGTTCCGTACCTGCGGATCAAATAAGAAATGAGGAGATCCGTAGAGGAACTAAACTATAAAGCTCAGCAAATTGCACGCCTCAAGTGGTAGTGGTTCTCTGCCGAACTGATAGCCGTTGGGGGCGTAAGTTTTTAGGTGGCGGAAGGCGAAGTGCTGGTAGGCCTCCTACAAGGTGGACGGACGATCCGGTAAATCGCGGGAAGCCGTTACCTGCGGGTAGCGCAAGGACGATTGTCGTGAAGATCCTTGGGAATGGCCTATGTCCAGCAGTGCACGTCTTGCCAGCAGATTTGAAATTTTCTACTGCCGCTAGAACAACAACTGAGTCCATGCAGCCAATTGAATGGCTTGAAACGTTTTTATCTGTTTCATAATTTTAGTTTTCTTATCTGTTTTATATATTTTTTTAGTTTTTCTCTCGTTTAACTGTCTTTTGTCTACATACTGTCTTTATTGTTTATTTGTTAAATTAACTCTTTTCTTTTCACCGTCACGTGTTACACTGTTTTTTTGTCTTTGTATTAAGGTTTAGTTTTTAAATCGGGGTCCTTCTGAAAACCAGTTACGGTGGCACGAAACCCTGCGTGTGCGAAATCCAGCTCGCACTTGTTTTTTTTTTTTAAGAATGATATTCAAAAATGTTTGAACGCGGAATGGGTTTGTGAGAACGAAGGCTGATTTATTTCATGTGATGCTTTGGGAAATAAGTGAGGTACCTGAAGCGTATTATTAGGTATACTGCTGGCGTGGGGTTCTCTAAGAACCGCCAGTTGATTGGCAAGACTGTAAAGTGTCGAGTGCTACTGACGTTACTTACCAGAGGTACGAGTACCTACTGCAATGACATTTTAATCCCTGTATTACAATATAACGATGAATTACAAAAAATGCATGGTCGCTTTGTCTCGTAGAAAAAAAATAGTTGTAATAATTGTGTCATAATTTTACATGGGCTACGAAGAATAGCTTAGGTAAGGTTAGGTTTATTTTCATAACTTTCCAAAACAGTGAATATTTTCAATATTATTTCAATATGACAAGCAACAATTCGACCAAACATTACATTTTTGAAGAGTCAAACCGGTTGTCAATTAGTAGGTACTGAGAAATGAGATTAAGTGCTCGAATCTGCATTAGGTACAGAACGCCACTACTGCCGTGGAAGCCACGAGAATTGAATGAAACACACATGTAAATAGAACCAATATTTCACGGTCCTATAACGACCGCTATGAAACGCTAAAATTTGAAAGTGAAAAGTCATTCGTTGCCGCGCCGTGATCCGAGTCTCAACTAAAACATACATGACATCGACTTTGCGAGAGAAGAGATAAAATATTCTATGAATAATTCACGTGTCATACATCGACAGAGTCGAATAAGATCTCTATTCGTCTCGTTGTTGCTGTAAGTGTGTGAAAAAGTGTGGATGAATATATTTTTAGCGGGTTCTTGAGTGCCTGGTTGGGGCGGGCGGGAATTGCATAATAATTCTAACGAAAAATTGCTTTCATGTTTTTCTTTGTATCGAGGTTTTGAGGGTGAAATTTTGTGTGTACAACGGTATGGTGGGCAAGATAAGAATATTTAGTAATCTAGGCGTACCTACTTAGTTAATGTAAAATTTTAATTGATTAAATTTTGTAAGAGGTTTTTTTTTTTTCTAATACTGTGTTTTACTTTATTGCTAAACATTGTTCTACTGTAAACATAAGAAATTAATAAACGTATTTTAGAAATAACAAGTAGGTATATTAGACATAACGAAAACGGGATATTGACCGCGATTACCTTATAGGTTTGATGAGCTCCCGATATTTCGATGCAGTTGCATGCATCATGATGACGGGCAAACAACAAACATACAAAATTATGCAATTATAATTAATCACGCAAACTTTTCAATGAACGTGTTTTCTTTTATGCCTACTTTAAACAATTATCTAATTTTTTTTTAATAAAGTTTAAATTAAGCCAAAAATTTTCACTCAAAATTGCTTAGATTCGTCCGCTCAAAATTAAATTTAAACCAACTGGAGAAGATGCCTTTTTGAGCTTCTACACTTGGGGTGCGAAATATTAAAGAAAATAATTTTGATAACTCCTAGGCACAAGGAGTGGTTAAGTGGACTGTATATGCGGATGGTTCTATTATAAATTTTTGAATAACTAAAGAAATAAACAATTTACTTGCATGTACTTGGTATGTAAGGAACGACTGAGGTCGACGAAATAGGAAACAGGTAAGCGGGACATGCGCACTCACCTCACAATCCCGGGTATTTCTCGTACAGACACTGTCAGCTTTCACAGTTCCTTGGCTAGAGTTTTTGATACGGCACTGCTGGTCTAACACATAAAAAAGCACACACTCGCGATCACGTTCAATGAGATGCAACAGTCAAGGGTGCTGCTGCTGCGGCGGTCAAACGAAGAGTAATGTCTCAAAAATCATTGTCTATACGTAGCAGCAATAGAGATAGCCGCATACGCAAGTGCACATGTGTGACAGGGATGGATGATGGGTAGGTTTAAATACGTGCAAGTACCTTCTTTTCAAAAATATAAAAATAATAAATCCAACATCCCCCCGGCCTTGAAGTAGCCCTTCAAAGAAAAGCACAAACTGCTCTACATGGATTAGCTCAAGGAGCGCAACACGATCATTGTGCGGATACAAAAATAAATAAGGAAAAAACTAATGCTAATAGGCACGTCAATTATGCGATAACTAAGTACTAAATAGTTTTAACCTAACCAACATTGTCTGCAAAGACACTAGCTTACAGTTAAACTTAAACAAATGACTCCTACTGAGTCGGTAACGGGCATAGCCGTACAACTGGACGTTTGTACGTGCCAACTTTCGTCTTTACCTCCGCAACGCGTATAATGCCATCCTTACCGGGAAATACATCAGTGATAATTCCTAAAGGCCACTGTAAGGGTGGTGCGTTATCTACGTTCAATAGCACAACGGTACCAACTGTAATTGGATTTGAGGAGGTATTCCATTTTTCGCGTTGTTGCAAACTATGTAAGTACTCTGCTTTAAATCGCTTCCAGTAGGATTGTACAAGCGAGTCCATTAACAGGAAACGAGACAGTAAGTTGGTTCGTTCGTTGGATAAATCGGTTGCGGGAATATATTCCAGTGGAGACGTAGTTAGGAAATGCGAAGGTGTGAGCGCTAGAGGCTCAGACGGATCAGAGCTTAAAACGTAGAGTGGTCGACTATTAAGTACTGCTTCTATTTGTGCAAGTACAGTCGACATTTCTTCAAAGGTGAGAATTTGGTTGCCGATTACGCGAAATAGTAACGATTTCGTACTTTTTATATTCGATTCCCAAATTCCACCAAAATGGCTAGCCGTAGGCGGGTTCATTTTCCACGTTATGCGGTTTTTCGCGAGCTCTTTACTAAAAGTTCGATAATAATCGTCAGATGACAAAAATTCATGAAGTTCATTGAAGTACGCCTTAGACGAAACAAAATTAGTTCCATTATCGCTATATAGGAAGGTACAAGGACCTCGTCGCGATATAAAGCGCTTAAAAGCGTCCATAAAACTAGCAGAAGTCAAGTTAGAAACAAGTTCTAAATGAACCGCCTTTGTCACGAGACAAATAAAAAGACAGAGGTACGCCTTAATACTACGAACGCCACGTTTGCGATAAGGAGTAATATAAAGCGGTCCTGCGTAATCAACGCCCGTGTGTAAGAACGCCTTACATTGTTCTAATCGGCACTTAGGCAGATCAGACATAACAGGGAACGTACCCTTAGGGTTTAACCTAAAGCAAGAATTACATTTTCCTATGCGTTGCCTCACGACACTACGAGCGGAAATTATCCAATATTTGGATTTTAAAATGCCTATTAATAATTGCGGTCCGGCATGGAAATTGTCGCGGTGGTAAGAATCAATAATCAATTGCGAAATGTGTCCCTTTTTTGGCAATATTATGGGATGTTTAGAAGAATAGTCCAATGTCGAGTTCGATAGACGGCCTCCGACGCGCAAAATACCGTCTAAAATAAACGGAGATAATTTACGTAATTTTGCTGAGCACTGTTTACCATTTGATATATTTTTTTTGTCCTCAGAAAAGTATTTAGATTGTACGACACGTATAATCTCTATTTCTGCTACATTTAAATCTTGAGCGGTAATTATGTCGTTTCGTGGAAGCTTCTTCAAAAAGCGGAGTACATAAACAAAAACTCTAAGGAGCCTATCCCATGAGGAGCACCTTGAAGCGAGCGTTAAAATGGGATGCTCAACTTCAGTGACTGCAGTAGTCACGTGGGTCGCAGTTTTCTCTTCTGGCAGAGACAAGCGGCTAGGTACAAACCTTTGTATTGGCCAGTGTTCCACAGGCTGAGATAGCCAAGATGGTCCGGTGAACCACAGCTCGTGGTGCATGAGTTGCGAAGGCGTAAGTCCGCGTGACACACTGTCAGCGGGGTTTTGTGATCCGGAAATGTGATACAAATTGTCAGGCGACAGATTTGCCTGAATTTGTGAAATGCGGTTAGCAACATAAGTATCAAACCTATGTGGCGAGGCAATCGACCAACATAGGGCGACTTCAGAATCCGAAAAAGCAAAAATCTTATTTATTTTATGCCTTTGCGCCAAAGTGTCGTGAACTTCTTTAGTAAGCCGAGAGAGTAATAAAACCCCATTTAATTCTAGTCGCGCTAGAGTAATTTTAGGTTTAGCAGATGCGACTCGCGATTTAGAACAAATGAGAGTGACTTTCGGAGGTTGACCGTCATTCACGACGTGTAAATATATTACACAGCCATACGCAGATTCGCTTGCATCTGAAAATGCGACCAACGAGACATCTGATCCTTTTCCGATTCCTAGATGACGAGGAAATTGAAGTAGCGATATCTGGGGCAATTCAAATAAATATTGTTGCCATAAATTTATGATGTAAGAAGGGGGTACATCGTCCCAGTCAAGGTTGAGTAGCCAAAGCTTTTTTATAATTAGCTTGGCGTATAAAATAATAGGTCCGACTAGTCCAAGGACATCGTACAGACGAGCGGTCGCTGAGAGAATACCGCGTTTAGTGCAAACAGGAGGTGGACTCGAGGTCGAAAACAAAGGTATCTTGAGTAGGTAACCAGCGCAAACCTAAGATCTTAAACGTATTTCCATCGGCGAGAGAAATAGATCCAGATTGCCGGTGCGACTTTGGTATGTGCTCGAGCAATTCTGGCGAGTTGGAGGACCATTTGAGTAAGTCAAACCCACCAGCCTTAAAAAGACCGATTAACTCATCAGCTATCTTAACTGCTTCCTCGAGAGAAGAAGCACAAGAAGCCAAATCGTCCATGTAGACGTCTCTCTCTAGCACAGTAGCCGCATTGGGCCATTTATGACGTTCATCAGCAGCGAGCTGATGAAGCGTGCGGAGCGCCAGAAACGGCGAAGAGCGAAGTCCGAATGTCACTCGCGTGAACTCCAGCGCTTCGAGCGGGTCAGTATCAGAGAAACGGTATAAAATCCGTTGATATTTGCGGTGCGGAGCATTTGTGTATATGCATAAATACATTTGCTTAACGTCAGCAAAAAACGCGATTTTAAAAATACGCACATTTAGTAGAATGTGAAAAATATTTGCCTGTAAATTACATCCAGAGTGTAAAATATCATTCAACGACAGTCCGGTATCCGTCTTCGCGCTCCCGTCGAGAACGGGACGAACCTTACTAGTCGCCTTATCGTTGCGTACTACAGGATGGTGCGGTAAGTAACAAACCGGAGAGGATTGCTCCTCAACGGCGCTGCGAGACAACATACCTTTATCTAGGTAGTCAAGAATAATTTTGTCATAATTTGATTTAAGACCGGGATCCTTAGCGAACCTCTTTTCTAGAAGTAAAAAACGCCGTTTCGCGGTTATGTACGAATTGCCTAATTTATTGGGGTCATCCTTAAATGGAAGATCAACTGAATAACTGCCGTCAGCATTACGAACAGTAGTTGAAGTGTAAATATTTTCACATTGCTGATCATCTGGACTTAAAAACTTCCGTGAGGGTAATTCCTCGACGGCCCAAAACCTTTCGACAATTTCGTGTAGCGGTTCAGAAGTAAAAGCACAAAGTGTGTGCGAAGCGGGTTGCGGTGAAATAATAGGGGCGTCACCCATAATTAGGTAGCCTAAGGTCGTTTCGAAGGCGGAGGGAGTATTAGCGTTAGAACCTTTAATTTTATTTGATAACAAAATCTCACAATAAAGATTGACGCCTATAAGCATATCTATAGGTCCAGGCTGTGAAAAGTCATCATCAGCGAGCGGAAGGTTCAAAATGCAACTTGGAATAGACGCGCGGTCAACCCGCGAGGCAGGCAGCTGTGACGTAATCTGCTCGACTACGAGCGGCTTAGCGGCGTATTCGCATTTATTATCTAATCGAGATGTGAATTTAAGTTCGGTTATGCCAAGAATTTTTTGCGAAGTTCCTCCTATGCCTTGAACTTCCGAGTAGCGGTTCTGTTTATAAACAGGAAGCGACAAACGCTTACAACAAGTAGCGGTTACATAATCACTCTGAGATCCAGGATCCACAAGACATCTCAAGTAGTGAGTGCGGTTGAAAGAATCAATAACTTTAATTTTTGCTGTTCCTAACAAGGTAGTTGTATGTAAACAACTCGCACGGTCGCACGAGACTATGCAGATCGATGCGTTTTTATCAGAAAAGGAATGCGGTAAACTAGTCTCGACCTTATCCACAGCGGTTGCAGAGTTGATAATGGCGGGTTGAGTCGCAATTAACTCGGTCGGCGGCGCCCGCGCAGTGTGGGACACGCCTTGCGTACAAGCGGTAGCGGATTTAGTATTATTAACAGTAATAGCGGGATTTGAGTTATTTAAAGTAATAGCGGGATCGGACACCGATGAAGCAACATTGCAGATAGACTTCACAATTGGATTAAAATGCAATAAAGAATGGTGTCTCAACGAACAATGCGAACAATTATGCTTAGAAGTACAAGCTAATGGTTTGTGTTTCACACTTAAACAGTTGTTACAGAAAGAGTTTAATTTAATAAAATTATATCTCTCATGCGGTGTTAATTTCATAAAACACGAACATGAATATAAATGTTCATGCTGTTTGTTTCTGCACAAACCACAGTTATCGCTTGCGCCTGTGCCGGAGGCTACATCCTTAGCGCTCACGAATGTTTTTGTTGAGGCGTGCGGCTGCCGTACAATAGGGCTGCTACGCATTTTGTGCAGCGAGTTATCAATTTGTTTATTAATGCCCACCGTTGGGGATCTTGACAAAACTTTGCTCTGTTCTTTAACAAACTCGATCAAATTTTTATAAGAAGGAATTTTCTCTTTCCGATACGTAATTTCGAATAATTTAATTGTATCTGCGTCCAATTTTTGCAGCGCCAGATGCAAAAAAATAAAATCAGTTAAGTCACCAAGCTGAAGTTGCTTTAGTGCTTCCACGGACGAATTAAAATTATTTATGAATGAGTCTAGTCCGGTGGAAGTTGTGTTTGAAAGCGGTTTAAAATGTAACAACTGGTTAAGATAAGTACACTCGAGCGAACGGGGATCGTCATATTTTTGGACGAGAGCGCCCCAAATAATAGGATAGTTGTGGGATGTCGGCGCCAGCCCTGCGCAGACGCACGACGCCTGGCCCGTGAGTTTACCTACTAGATAATAAACCTTTTCGCTGTCAGTCAGCGAAGTATTATCATGGATCATACTTTTGAATTGTTGGTAAAACAAAGGCCAGTTTTTTACATCTCCATTAAATGACATTAAATCAATAGGTGGCAGGTGAGGTTTTGATCTGGAAGGAACTTGCGGTGCAGAAATAATTTTACTGTTGTCATTTTCTAATAACATTTGCTTAATATAGCAGTACATTTCCTCAAAAGAGGTCCATGTGTCGTAATCAATATCAGAGCCTGGGTTTAATTTGAGAAATAACAAGTTATATGAATCCAAAGCACTTTGATATTCATCGCGTATTGAATCTATGTTTGATGCACTGGTGCTAAATGCCTTGTACTGATTTGAATCAGTTTCAGCTTTGTGCGCGAGTTCTAGAATATTTTCTACGCGTTTGTATATTACATTGCGTTTGATTGAATAAATAGTCAGCTGATTTTTATCAGCCTGGTAATCAAATCCTCCAGCAAAGCCTTCACTGCTTTTCCTATTACCTTTACCCATTGTAAATATAAATGTAAATTTGTATGGATAATAAATTTAGCGGTAAATATGTCAACAGCGTAAAAACTATGTAAACAGCGGTAATAATTGGCTCTTCGCTTGACGCGTAAATAAGTAGCGAGATAGAGATATCGCAACGTTATTGTTATAATAAGTGGATGGATAGAACAGAACCATATATTTCTACCCGACAATTGTCGTTGCGGAGAAAAAACAAAACGATTATGACGACTGCACGCGATCGTGATTAGTGCAATCGATTTAAACGGAACGTAACGAAGATAACCGAAGTTAGCCGAACCGTGCCGAACCAATTTATGTGTCTTTAACACATGAATTCTTTTATTAACACATGAATCTAAATTAGCCACGAAAAATGAAATAAATTAGGAAATAACTCACGATATGTTGTACTAAGCGATGCGTTGCGAAAATAAAGCGAAATAACTGCCGATGCGGGAGATATAACAAGATAATTATTGACAGAGTATTTGTATTACGTAGCACAATGATCGTATAAGCCTCACCCAGTATTTAGCTATTAGATTACAAAAAAATAAATCCGGTTTGAAGGACCAAAAAAGATGGAGAAGATGCCTTTTTGAGCTTCTACACTTGGGGTGCGAAATATTAAAGAAAATAATTTTGATAACTCCTAGGCACAAGGAGTGGTTAAGTGGACTGTATATGCGGATGGTTCTATTATAAATTTTTATTACCAAAAAAGATGGAGAAGATGCCTTTTTGAGCTTCTACACTTGGGGTGCGAAATATTAAAGAAAATAATTTTGATAACTCCTAGGCACAAGGAGTGGTTAAGTGGACTGTATATGCGGATGGTTCTATTATAAATTTTTGAATAACTAAAGAAATAAACAATTTACTTGCATGTACTTGGTATGTAAGGAACGACTGAGGTCGACGAAATAGGAAACAGGTAAGCGGGACATGCGCACTCACCTCACAATCCCGGGTATTTCTCGTACAGACACTGTCAGCTTTCACAGTTCCTTGGCTAGAGTTTTTGATACGGCACTGCTGGTCTAACACATAAAAAAGCACACACTCGCGATCACGTTCAATGAGATGCAACAGTCAAGGGTGCTGCTGCTGCGGCGGTCAAACGAAGAGTAATGTCTCAAAAATCATTGTCTATACGTAGCAGCAATAGAGATAGCCGCATACGCAAGTGCACATGTGTGACAGGGATGGATGATGGGTAGGTTTAAATACGTGCAAGTACCTTCTTTTCAAAAATATAAAAATAATAAATCCAACACCAACAAAAAAAGTCCATGCCTGTATTAATTTTATTCCAATAACAAGAGCAACAATAAATTCGAGCCAGAGGCAGATTTTTATTAAAATCCCGATTATTTAAACCGTTTAATTTACTCGCAATTTTGTTTGGCAATTAGAATAAAAAAACAGTTCCTCCCCCCAAACCACGGAGTAATTTTGATGAAAACCGGAGCACGGCAGTCGAGTCACGACTTCGTTGAATTTCCCTGAAGATAATAAACGTTAGTCCAAATTAAACGGTGGTCTCAATTTACATTTTTTTTCTGAAGCGGCGCAAATTCCCGTGTATCATTTCTTCACATGTCATTTCGTCTCTACACGCTTTTAATGATCGTATAAAAGTCCTATAAAAGTCAGTGTCACGTAGCGATTATTATTTTTTGGGAACGTATTTTGTTGATAAAAAAATGTTTTGTACCGTCGACGCGTGACATTTGAACCGAAACGTGCGGGCAGAGATAATGTGCCTCATTTATGTATATTTTAAAAGTACGTTTTTATGTACCTACCTACACTCTATCTCTGGAGCTTCATGATAGTAATAAAGTTATAAACTAAATACAATTACTTTGCTAACCCGCGACTTGCTTGCTTGCCTTGCTTTGCTTTTTGCTTTGGTCGCGGGTAATTGTTTTTAGTTCATAAATATGGACCTCCGCAAAGTAACGCCTGATTCAATAAATTGATAAAGTTATAATTAAAAATAATTACTTTATAGTAAAAACTCCTCTTTCCTCCTCTCTCTGTGTATACTTCAGAGTAGACAATCTATATTATAATAATATATTACAAAAGGTACCTATAGCGCATTGCGTAAAAAAAAGGTTTAGTTGAATTGATTTATGAATTGACGGTGTTCCAACTTTACAAATCTTAAAGATGTCAATAAACAATCCTTAAATAATGTTTTTAGTTTCGTTTTAAACAAAGTCAAAGTATCTTTATTTGTCAACATAGGTAGATAAGTATGTATACAGGGTGTTACACGTATTTAGTATCACTATGTTTCGCCCGCAGGCATACAAATACATTTTTGCTCAAAACGTGCCTACTAAAACAAAAAATAATACTTAATCGGAATTAATTAAAATTATAAAATATGAAACTTAGGTAGGTCTAGTTATGTCAAATTGAAAATAAGATAAATTAAACATAAAATGTCACGGTAGAGTTGAAACTAGATAAAACAATAGTATACAATCAAATTACAGCAGTAGTTAAATTAAATAATGTCACTCTTATCATTAAGGAACTCTTGTACTGAGTAGTATGCCTTTTCGCTTAAATGTTGAAATAATGCACTTTTTAAATAGTTGCATATTTTCTATTTCTGTAATCTTTTTTGGCAGTTTATTGTAAATTTTGGGAGCCACTCCGAAAATACTCTGATTTAATACAGTAGAAACTAAATTAGCATAGAAAAACAAGTTCTCTGCAATTTTTTGCGTCAAAACAGATGCATTTGTACATCCACAATGTCCAATACATTGGATTTTGTTACGGGTTGATGTGTTTATAGGTACTCTCCTTTCTCGTAACTTAGGCACATTCGTCCCTCCTCACTGTAGCATATACTGTACGAACTCTCTCAGGTGAAAAAGGTCAGTGGAATGCACGTGGCGGACTCTAGCATACTTCAAACGGTAAAATAAAACACAAACGTGCTTTGCGTAGTTTTACCCGGAAAGTCTGTAGATACTTCACGCTTGACAGCGAAATTCGCCAAAGAAAAAGTTACTTTAACAGATTGGTGTGAAGTCGGAAATGATCGGAAAGTGGGTTATCGTGATAAAATTGAAATAATTCATGCCATTGCCGAACACCGTCAGAAATAATGCGACTGGTGATAAAATCTTAAAACCACAAAATATGGTACAAAACGAGCAGTCGATAAAACCCGAACACTGGTTTATTTATTACTTGATATTTGAATTGCAATGCCATAGCTTGGGCCATGCGAATATTGCATCCGCTATACATTTTGGGTAGTTGAAATAAAGTTGAACTGGAAGTTGTTACAATTTTTTGGTAGTTATTCATTTTGAACACATTATCATATCTATCTATAATCTAAAATTCACATGTGATTTTTATTATTTTGCACATTCGTAAGAATAAAATTGGTAGACGTAATGGTTTTCAAACGTCATGGCTATGGATAGAAAATTTTGACCAACCATTATAAGACTGATTTATTTCTAAAATGTTTGTTGTTTTAATCACTTGATAACTTTTTTACTTCTGAGAACAGTTTGGTAGGTACCTATCAAAATATTTTTTAATAATTACCTACTTACTTATTGGTTTTCTTCTACCTAACTTAACAGGAATCTTATAATAATAATTATACAGACTAAGGAACTGACTGAACTGCTTTACATAGTAACTTTTCATCAATATCCAAATTTCAAATAATTCATTTACTCAACCAACCAATAATTTGATGGTTTTTGTGCTTTAAAAAATGGTCTTATGATAGTTGGGCTTGTGTGACATGTGTATTGATTCGTATATGTTAGTGGAGAGGCGTTGCATGAAAACATACATTTATCGCAAAGACGTAGATAACTCTACCGTGCAGTCGCGAATGAGAAAATTAATTGTTTTTTTTCACAAATCAAAATTCCTCATCACATCTAGTAACCATAAATCCGCACCGTCATTTTTTGTAAACGCCCCACGTAGATGCACTAGCTACGGGTGAGGGCAAATAAATTTCACGATTTGTGGTTGGAAGGCTTCCAGCGTGCTGTTGGTGGTCGGGGCTGGTCTAGAACCGAGATACCCATTATTGGTGTTGCAGCTTATCGCCCGTGCTTAGTTCTCAGCGGCTATTTATGGCTGCACACCGCATATTTGGCTGTGGTCTGTCACAACTAGGTGGCTGGAAGTCAGCTTGGTAGCCAAGCAGGAAATAGCTGGGCTGAAGCTCGTCTGTGTCTGTATTTTGTAAAAGTTCAGCAGAAAGAACTCTATGTTATAATCAGTACGGAATCAACCGGTTCCCAAATAAGCTCTTTTGAGATCTTATGAGATCATTTTGGTTACAGGCCGTCCGTCCAACACTGCTTATTAATGCATGTTTTTATTAATTAATAGTCTAGTCTAACCTAAGCCAAAATTGCAGTGTTAAAATTTTAGCATCACTCCCACCGCGCTGCGTTTATAAAACCACGTGTAAATTGTGGTCGCAGTCAAGGCGTATCGCGCCTTGACGCAACTCAAAGCTACCTAGCCTAGTAAATAGACTCATAGTCATGATCTCAGTAGGAGTATCTTTTTGTATTTTTTCTCCCAATTTTTATTTTTACGGTTTTCCCGTGAATATCAATTATATTTTTTATAAACTCACTGAAACATGAATACACAGAAAAAAACCATCGATTCCCGGGGGTGGCATTTTTCTGGTTTTTTTCTGTGTATTCATGTTTCAGTGAGTTTATAAAAAATCAAATCAAATCAAATCAAAATCATTTATTTATCAATTACAGGACAAATGAATATTGGTTAGTAGGTATTTTACTTAACTAAGTTACAGATTTATTTTATCTAGGTATTAAACTAATAGCTCAAACATTATTAGCCGCGCCTACTACTACTTAACTTGTGCTAATTACATTAGAATAAAATACAATTGATATTCACGGGAAAACCGTAAAAATAAAAATTGGGAGAAAAAATACAAAAAGATACTCCTACTGAGATTATGAATTGATTGCTTTAGTGCGCCATCTCGTTGAGCCTGGGTAAGCTGATAAGTTTCGAAAGGGTGCGTTGTTTTCGGTTTACGAAGTAATCGCATAGATGGCGCTAGTCACTGCAAAAAGTGGTAAAAACAAGCTAAGATTTGAATACATGGAAAAAATTCGGCCTTTCCTCTATGTCCAATCGTGGTGTAGGGGAGAAGCACACGACCCGGAGTGTCGAGGATCCGGGTTCGATTCCCGGGGTTGGCATTTTTCTGTGTATTCATGTTTCAGTGAGTTTATAAAAAATATAATAGACTCATAGTCGTCGAACAAAAGCTAGTAGGTGTGCTATGGAGAATTTAAATTCCCGATGGCTCAATCAGTTGAGCAGCGTAAAGTTGTGCCGTAGGTCAGAAACTTATAACATAGCATCCGCGATTTTATGGTCCGACACACGCGCGCTACCGCCACGTCCGTATAACTCGCGCGTCGGTGACCTTGTGCGACGCGGCGCGAGCTGAATTGATTCGGGTTGAGCCGAGATACTTCGTCTCGGCGGACCGCGGTCCGCTTTCCACACACCGTGCGCCCCGCACTCGCCCCCGCTCCCGTTCCGAAACGCACACACAGGCCGCGACGTCGCTTCATCATGTGAGCCGAAAGACGTAAACTACTGGACATAGGCCTCCCCCAAGGCTCTCCACTCAGACCGGTCTTGTGCGTTCCGCATCCATCGCGGTCCCGCGATATTTACCAGGTCGTTGCTCTATCTTGTTAGAGGCCTACCGACAGCACACACTCACATGCATTATATGTGTCAGTGTCGTTTCTTTTTACGTTCTTTGGCTCAGATGAAATCCTTTAAAGTGGTAGTTACTTGGGTGGCATGCAACTCATAGCCAAATTTTTATCTTCCGCATACGCGTTGCTTCCAAAGTGACAACCTCGAACAAATTTTTAGCCAGCCTTATTTACTGGCCGGCAATAGTTGAGCAAACAGCCGCGGGTAGCGGTTCGTTAGCGCTCACAATCACAAGCGGGGCGAGCAAACACCGCTTGCTGCCTAATATTTCAGTATTTGAAGCGTTCGCTCACCGCATTGCGTGTTCTTTGCGACAATGGTAATTGGGTGCAATTTAAAGTCTTTTTTTTACTAGGAGCCTTTAATTTTATGACTGGAATTGAATTTACTTTTGTCGGCAGCTGTAGCGCAGTATAAAGCTACTGTTACACCATGCTGATTACTAGCATGAAAGCGTGCCAGAGCAAATGAGGGGTACACGGAAAGAACACGTCTAGTCGCTTTTTAGGGTTCCGTACCTCCAAAGGAAAAAAACGGAACCCTTATAGGATTACTTTGCTGTACGTTTGTCTGTCTATTTGTCTGTCTGTCAAGATCCTTTTTCTCTGGAACGTGTGGAGGTAGCAGGCTAAAATTAAATCAGAATATTTAAGCCTGCAGTTCCTTAAAGCTGTAAAAAAATCAAACTTCTAATTCAAAGCAATCAAAAGATACAGTCATTAAAAAGGTTGATTCCATACAAATAGCCGTACTTTGAAAACATAAAGGGTACTTCCAGTTGTCCTAGAAACTTGAAATTTATTATGAAGGTAGCTCTTATAGTACAACCACTCAGAAAAGTCCCAAAACCTTAATTTTTTATGTCTGTCTCTAGATTTCAAGGACCAATATAAGTTGACCCCACAATGCGTACATTTTGCTTAGGAGCAGGGCTCTGCTAACACTGGACAACTTAAAAACTGGGAAAAAGCAGTAAAATTTTTGTACGGAACCCTCGATGCGCAAGTTCGACTCGAACTTGGCCGGTTTTTGTTATTAATCATAATTATGTATTTAGTAATCATAAGCATTCTTGTAAGACATATTGTTGGCTTCAAAATAAAACACTATTCTAGATTCATTCACCGACACCTTTTTCATTTGACAAAATTATGAGCCTAAAGTTAAACCCGTCTCTAATTATAATGAGTAATTATTTTTTGTTTTACCACCTTCAAGTACCTCTAAAGCTTCGGCGTAAAGTAAATTTTGTAGCTTCATTTTTCTTCCTGACGTAATTTGGTAATCAAGAATGAGGATCTTAATTAAATTGGGTCATTCAGCGGAGCACTTAAGTGCGAAAAGCATTAACAGACAATGTAGAACGATGAATTAAGTCATTCTAGCGTTTTTAAATCATTGTAAAAAAACGTCCTGTTTTAGGTTAACATTGTATAATGTTGTTACAGTTGGAACTGAGAATTAAAAACTAGGCGTTCAGATATGACTGTGATCTAATTTACTATTAGCAAACTGTATATATGAGATGAAGACATTAAATATGTACGTATTAGACATAATGAAAACGGGATATTGATCGCGATTATCTGATAGGTTTGATGAGCTCCCGATATTCCGACGCAGTTACATGCATCATGATCACGGCCAACCGGGCAGCTGATCAAACCTATAAGGTAATCGCGGTCAATATCCCGTTTTCATTATGTCTAGTTCAATTAACCACGAATCATTTAAAACTGCTAAAAATATGTACGTTCGTTAGTACGAAAGTTAGATAAATATACCATAGAACTCTCTTTTCTACGTAGAAGAGAGAATTATTTCAATCTTTGTAGTAATTGTTCAACCAACTCTACTACTATTAACCGCAAGGCGATCTGTGCCTATATTATGGGTAATTTGGACCCATAATATTATAGGCTTTCCTTAGTTTGGGACTAGGTCAATTTGGTGTCAAATTGTTTAACGATTTTTTCTTATTTATAATTGTTATTTATTTACTCTCTACTATAAAACGGCTCTGAAATATTACGGCGTCACTTCAAAAAGTCCGATTCCGAAATATCACTCACCTTAAAAGAGTCCCAACATTTCCTAAGCTAAAGTTAATTTGCCGACCTAAAATAATAGCGAGGGCTAACCAGTCCAAGTCCAATGTTCATTATAATGAAAACCTCTAGAAGCAACTGGCTTCGTAACATGTTCTGGTTGAAAATACATTTCCAAAGCCCTTTCATTTTTAACAGGTTAAAACAAGTCAGCGCTGTTTTCATTATGGCGCCGCAGACAGCTTTTGTACTGGGCTGGAAACCATAAATTCAAGCAGCTAGTGGAGTGTTAAGTGCCCAAGCCGTCACCTGGACTGCCAGCGTAGACGCACCATAACGAATGAAAGCGAAGGAGAAGCTTTTTTACGAGTATCAGCACCTAATGGTATGGTACCTACCAATATTCAATCTGTGTCCTCTTCTGATCTACTGACTAATTTAATAATTATACAATACAATAAATTGTTACCAGAAGATATCTGTAGATGACCTACCAATCCCACCAACAGATATCAAGCACAGATTGTATTACCTACTGATAGCAAGTTTATTGAGACTGCAACATTGAAGATATATGTTTTTGTCATCAGTAGATCAAAACAAGAGATAGATAAAAATTAATTTAATTAATAATAAAAGCAATTTACAATTACATTAAATCCAAGCTAAAACTAATTAAGCTAAAAAAAATAAAGTTAGAACTATGTTAGTTACATATAGAGATAGATTGAATATTTAGCCATGGCCTCTCAAGCAGATGGTTGTGGGTTCGAGCTCCGGCCTCACCGCTGATTTTTTTTTATTTATATGCTAAAATTACACTTTGTTATTTATTATCATTGAGCTTTTCGGTAAAGGAATACACCAGGATGAAACCTAGCATACTCTTACAAAGCAATTCAATGGTGTGTGTAAAATTTTCAATCCGCACTAGGCCCGCTTAGCCTAAGCCCAGCATTGAAAGATGAGCCCTGTTTGACTTATGTAGGCTGATAATTATGAAGATTAAAAAAAAAATTACCCACTTACATATTTTGGACCCTGATTTCGAATTTTACTTTTTATTCAATTTGAATTTACATTTCGTACATTCCACATACCCTCAAGCAATCATTTGCATCCAATCTAAAGACCACTTCATTATGTTTGCAGTCCTAAAGAAAAGTTGCGAAAAAAAAACTTCCTTCTCCATTATCTTACCTCTACCATGCCGCAGTTACACGTTGCTTTCAGAAATTATGTCGGAATTAAATTACTTCCTCCGTGGGAACAGAATGATTGCATTAAATAATTTTACAACGCCAAGAACTAGTTTGCAGGTAATTTCTTTTCCCTGACACGTGTTGATGTACTGTTTTATAATTTGATTTCATCTCTCATGTTTATCTCCCTCTGTTATGATTTACTTATAAAAACACTCAAATTTCCATATACCTAATTCAAATTCAAATTCTAAATTCAAATTCTAAATTCAAATTCTAAATTCAAATTCTAAATTCAAATTCAAAATTCAAATTCAAAATTCAAATTCAAATTCAAAATTCAAATTTAAAATTCAAATTTAAAATTCAAATTCAAAATTCAAAATTTTATTCGACAAATAGGCAGTTGAATGCTCTTTTAGACATCGGTTACACAGGCCTCCTCTTAGTACAAGAAGACTAGGACTGAGTACCTACGCGGGACCAGCGCAGATTAAGCACTGTACACAACACACACAAGAATTGATTCGAATGAGTGTGTGCCGTGCTCATTATAAATTACAAATAAAGGTGATTTCGCACATAAATTGCGAAAAACTCAGCGGATTGACTCTGGGTTCGAACCGACGACAATAGAAGCCATAGGACAAACCACTAGGCTACTATGGAGCGCTGTGCTCGAAGTGGAATAGGTTGACCGCATCCGAAACACTATACAGAATGATCAATCCAAATGGGTCAGTAGGAAGAAGTCAGAAACTATAAGAGATAGGGAAAATTGTTTTTAGAAACGATTTTAGATTTAAGATAAGTGGCATCCTTTTTTTTAACTCTCACACGTAACCGTCAATAATAACAACGAATTAAATAGCAGATTTTTTGAAACATTTTTTTATTTATTTTATTTATTTATTCTCAAAAGCTACATAGTTTATGTTACATCACTAATCTCGCCAAACTAAGACGTTTATTGGCGAATACTGAGGGTCGAGTACGACTTTACGAAAGCCGCGTAAAGTTACGGTTATCGTATCGAGATCGAGAAACCTCATACTAAATTTTAGTTCCAAATACGCTCACGGGCGGGCGCTGTTCCAAACGTCATACAAACTCGACAACGTTTATTATTAGATTTTACGTTACGCAGCATTCGCAAAGTCGTGCTCGACCCGCTGCGCTCACTACAACCACAGTTATAACATTGGTTACAGAGATTTTGACCCGGTTCGATTCCCGGTTATGTATGAAGAATGAAGAAATAAATGCCATTTTTGATATGAAACTGCCTTGAGACTCAATCATAGTGAAATAAACAGATCACTCGCATAATTATATAAGTGTAGTTTAGCCCGACATAATATCCGTTTATTTCACTATGATTTAAATGCCATAATTTATAAAATATGAAATGGACACCACGGTTCCTGAGAACAGATTTCCCTGTCTCTTATAGGTTCTCACTTCTTCCCACTGACCCGTTTGGATTGATCATCCTGTATATTGCGTTCTAAAACACGCATTGCCGATGTGGATGCCAAGACCGCTAGGCGGAAATGGCACTGGGCGGACCACGTAGGTGGGCTAAAATTGCCACGTAATGAATTTTACAAGATGTATGGACGGCGGCGTCGTGTCGTGGTAGGTTGAAACGGATATGGTGCGACAATTTTGAAAGTATTTTCTCAAATTTCGAACTGAAACGTAAATATACACAAAGACCAGAAAAACGAATTGTCGAGCTGGGGTTCGAACCCGGGACCTCCACCATACCGTGGGGTCGCGCTACCAACTGCGCCATCCGAGCAATCTCGAAAGTTATTTTTTCTGGTGTTTCCTTTACTTTCCAGTTTGAAATTCGAGAAATAATTTCGAACGGGATGACCGACAAAATAATACAAAAGTTGATTTTAAATTTTTTAACGCTTTAATAACTAAAATCTTAGACATTTTTATTTACCAACACACAGATTCACAAAATGATAATAATATTTAAAAAACCGGCCAAGTGCGAGTCGGACTCGCGCACGAGGGTTCCGTACAAAGATTTCCCTGCTTTTCCCCAGTGTTTTAAGTTGTCCAGTATTAGCAAAGCGCTATTCCTATATTTTGCTTAGGATTTTACTGACATCTAATGGCGTGTAGACGAACAAGCGTCAGTCTCGAGTCCGCGCGTCATCCACAAAGTTCTCCTATTCGACGCTATATGTCAACAGCAGTGGTAAACAGTGTATTTTGGTCTGTGACATACACAGATATAAAAATTTCAGATTTTGAGACTTTTCTGAGTGGTTGTGCTATAAGAGCTACCTTCATACCACATTTCATGGAGAGATATATGGAAAGATTGCAGGCTTTTGAGATGTAGTGCTGGAGAAGAATGAAAGGCATAAGTTGGATGGAACGGAAGACCAATGAGGAAGTACTGTCAATGGTTAATGAGAAGAGAGCGATCCTGAATACTATAGAGAATAGACGCGGGAAAATGGTTGGGCATTTGACACGACACGACAACTTCTTTAAGACGTGGAAGAGGTCGACCTAGGCGAAACTACATGGACCAGATAAAGGAGAAGGCCGGTGTCGTGTCGTATCAGGAGGCCAAGGAACTGGCTTATAGGAGACACGATTGGAAGAAACTCCACCGACAAGTCTGATGATGATGAGTCCTCATTGAGATAAGACCCAGTTTCTTGCTGTACCTATTTTGTCTTGGACGATGTACCTAATACAAACACTGCATCTCGGCAGTAACTAACCAATTTATCTCCGAATGCACCCACTTTATCAACGCGAACAACTATAATTGCGTTCAAATTGCGTTGTTACACTAACTATGGTTTATGTTGCGGATAACTTAACCGTTTTGGGTTAATTTTGGGCTGCATTCAATTTTATTATTACGAGAATTTAAATTATGAAATGAAATGTGTGTTCGGTTGATGTTGTCTTGTTTTGTTAATGTAAAAAAGAATCATTTTCATCAGCAATTCAATGGCGTGTGAAGTTCCCAATCCGCACTGTGCCTGCGTGGGAACTATAGTCCAAGCTCTTTTGTTGTGATAGGAGGTCTGTGGGCAGCAGTGAGACGTAAATTGTCTAATGATGATGATGAAATATTACGCCGAGAAACTACTTCAAAATATATAATTATACTTGTAACCCGCATTGTCTTCTTACACATTAAACTCGAAGTTGTATGTATTCATTAGCTCTTACAGACCCATAACACAAACCTCACACTAATGTTGTAATTCGTCAACGCAATCCGGGCCAGAAAATTTAATTCGTGTTCTCCTCAATGGTGGGCTAGTAAATTAATTTTAGTAAGTAAAGTTAGTTTCCGTGACCGAGTAATTTGCCCCGAGTTGTTTCGAAACGCCTTTGAATGACTTGAACGAGATTCGCGAAGAACATCTCTTTATAAGTCATGAGAGATAGGCATATAGATAATTATTTTTAAATTCGCCTATTATAAACCCCACAGGCTTCGTTGGCTCGGCCATTTGCTGAGAATGGATGTGGATCGAGGGGTCAGAGGGTCGAGCACGACTTTACGAATGCTGCGTAACGTTACGGTTATCGTATCGAGAACGAGAAACCTCATACTAAATTTTAGTTCCAAATACGCTCACGGGCGGATGCTGTTCCAAACGTCATACAAACTCGACAACGTTAACTATTCGATTTTACGTGACGCAGCATTCGCAAAGTCGTGCTCGACCCACTGGGCCATGTTTTATAAACCTACAAGTTACAATTTTACAGGCGTTTATTGGCAACACTTGTCCTGTTTTTTACAATTTGCGTTTTATAAAAGTACTGTGCTACAATTTTACAAGCTACAAGTACAGGCGCCTGTAGCCGTATCATAGACAAAAAGTGGACATTTTATAGTTTTAAATTCATAATCGAACAAGCGTTTTTGAAAAAAATTGTAAAATACAACTGTAGATTTGTAAAATTGTAACGAAAACTTACGTACGTTTTGCGACCTGTAACAATGGCTATACAGGTGTACAAATTTTTGAATTAAGTGTCTTGATCAGTACCAAATCATTCGTTCTATCTACCTATCTATCTCTTCTTCAAGTTATTAAATTCAAGGTCATCAAGGAATGAATCATTTATTGAGGAACTCGTCTGAGTCGGACTCGGAAGAAGAAAGTCCACGGCAGCATAGAACTAGGGAATTTTGGCCACGAATAAATACAGATTTTGACACACCTTTTCAATATTATAATGAAAGGTCCAGAATGAACTATATGCAAATAGACTAGACTAGATTCTGCAAGAAATTGGGAGCTTATTAGAATCGTCGAGTAGGTACCCAATCAAAATAATTCATTGAGCGCGAAGCCTCAATTCTCTGTCTGTGTCTGTCTGTATGCACTGAAGTATCATGCAGTCGTTGACATGCAGTGGGCAGGGCAGTGGTGGTCACTTACCAGATGACCCACTTGCTCGTTTGCCTTCCTCGTCGTATTAAAAAAAAAAAAAAAAAAACTTTTTTTGGTCGTTTTTTGCCATTGTTTAGAATAGATGTATTTTACAAGCCGACCCGCGAACTTCGTACCGCCATAGGTCATTCTATAGAAAATGTACATATGAGAAAATGAATTTCCTATTTTTCTTCTCGAGAAAATTTCCCCTCTATCTTACTATTTGAAGCAAAGATAAATCCAACAAATGAAAGATCATAAAAATCGGTCCAGCCGTTCTTGACTTATAAATAGTGCAATTAACACGATTTTGTTTTATGTACTTAGACAGATTTTCATTTATCAACTTTGCATGGGTATTTTTAATATGTAATAGATAAAAAACCTCTACGTATTTGTAATTTTTGGCAGCCACTTTTTTTTAAATTAGTGATGTCCATTACACTTGTAGAATTTACTTGTAGTCGAGATTTACAATATCGTATTACAAGTGTAGCTTTCCGTGTGTCTTTATAAAACACCTGTAATTGTACACAGTGCGTTACAGGTGACTGTTTCCTGTAGACTTGTAACTTGTAGCCTGTAGGTTTATAAAACACGGCCCTGGTGGCGTAGGTATCTGGGCCGACCGACTGGACGCCGTCCAGTTGGTCGGCCGAAGTATCGCGAGGCTGACGCTGTGAAGGCAGATTTACGTCAGCTTCAAGCCGGTGACTGGTGTGCGACTGCGCAGGATCGGGTTAGGTGGCGAGCTCTCGTTTCGGAGGCCAAGCTTCTTTTTGGGTCACTGAGCCAATCTAGTTAGTTAGTCTTATATTCTTACTAACATTAATGTGCAGTCGCGAAATCTGAAAGCTTGGCAAGTTGACACATTACGTAAATTTGCAGTATTAAACGAAACTTCATACGTAAGATTTAGTCGTGTATTAGTCGTGTAGCATCGGGAATTATTGCTAAACATTGGAATCTTCAACCTCTTCGGGATCCTGGCATTATTAGGCACGTTGTGAAGTGCAATTACGTTATTGTTGGCTTTGTGAAACTTTAGTAAACATTTCCACTAAATGCGTTCTCGCTTCTTCTTATAAATTAGGTCATTAAAGGATTTGTTATAATTATATCGCGTTGACATTGTTCTGTTTGTGTTTAATTTGAGCTTTGTCTTGGAACTTCCGTGTCAAATGATAGACTCATTAAAGAAACGGTTATTCTAGGTTTTTATCCGCAGATGATAGATAGTTGGTTGATTACTGATAACAAAATAAAATAATTTAACATTTTCAACCACCAAGCTTCCGAAAATCAAGGATCCGGGTTCAGATCCGGGTTCAGTGCCCTAAGCACGACTTGTCGAATCCTGCTTCACGTAAAATCGAATAGTAAACTATAACGAGTTTGTATGACGTTTGGAGCAGCGCCCGCCCGTGAGCGTATTTGGAACTAAAATTTAGTATGAGATTTCTCGATCTGGATACGATAACCGTAACGTAACGCAGGATTCGACAAGTCGTGCTTAGGGCACAGTTCCCGGAGTTAGTCATATTTTTCCGGTTTTGTGAGTATCTATACACTCTTACCTATTTTAGTGAATATTTAAAAGCATAATATTTAAAAATAAAACAAAATTTCGGCCATTCAATTTTTCTCAATTTTTGTTCACTATGTACGAATTCATGAAACAAAATCATCACTCATCGGTTGGCTGATAGAGGTCCCCTAATGGGATAAGCCCGCCTTTGTACTCGAATTTGGTTGTTAGCAGCTTGTGTTTTTATCCTCTTTCTTACTGACATTGTAACGCCGTAAAAGTTACGGGTTACTTTTTCCTATTTTGGCGCTGCCGTTCAGTTGTTCTTTTTCCAGCAACCGTTATTATCTTGCCTAAGATGCTATCTAGATCCTTTCATAGTATTTGGAGGCTTACCTCGTCGCTTTTCGTCCCATAGTTAACACGGAAAAGCGTCGCCAAACCGGCGCAGCCAATGCATGGTTTTGAGCACTCATTGGCGCCTTTAGACCATAGTATACTTATATCTGGGTGCATGGTACTGTAAGCACTTTCTCTGAGTTTACTTTTCATACACTTTTCACTTGTATTTCATTCGTATTTGGAACTTAAATCTAGAGACCGTGTAGCACGCTGTCGTTGTGTTATTGCAAACTGTCAAAAGATGAAACGTCATTCTGACGTTTGACAGGAATCTAAAGCGGGCGCTACACCGCGTACGCGCAAGCAGTTGTTTATCGATTTTTCCTTTTTGCAAGTCTAGTTATTAGTTTCACCTATAGCTTTCCTTAATTCAGCTTGAGGAATGGTTGCCGTAATTCGTAACGTAAGTATGTAATATCAGTTTTGTTGTCATTGGAAGACTAGGCATGTGCTAAGTACCGGTGAGGTGATTGGAATGCAGTTGGCGCATCCCTAGGGCGTCGGGTCGAAAAGGTCATGGCGAGATGACTGTGCCGAATTGATTTCGTGTTAGAGGATCGATTAATGTCGCGTCCAGGTCGATATTAACTAATATTGTCCAATAAGGTGTTTGTTATGTTTCCTGCACAAGGAGGAATTGTGAGTATTGTTGTAATATTTGCATTCGAACGTCGAATCGCAATGGTGTGACGACAATGTGTAAACGGGGTTTTTGCTTGGTTTCAGGTCTAAGGTCTTGCTATCCCAAGCACGTATACAGTCAGCGGTCCCGACTCTAAAGGCCAATATGTGTTAACGCGTTTCTGAGGGTAATTTTGGTAGCGTGAAATGTCTTCGTCGTCAAAGTTACGTAGTCATCACGCACTCTTGCTAAGGAGAATTTATTCTGTTTCAGAACCTATACAGTCAGCGGTCCCGACTCTAAAGGCCAATAGGGGTTAACGCGTCTCTTAAGATGTTGCTCGCGGTCTAGGCGTAACACTTTAGTACCTCAGCGGTCCCGAGGTTAAAGGCCAACTAACTAAAATCTATCTGCCCGAAAGGTAAACCTGAACTTTGGTGTATGGTTGTGATCGGGTGACGTGTCTATCATTTTCTTTGACTGAAGTGTTAATTTGTTCATTTCAGGGCGTTTAAGGCTACCCTGAAAGTTTAAGGATACCCTGAAAGTTTAAGGCTACCCTGAAAGTTTCCAGGCTACCCTGGGAGTTTAAGCCCACTCGGTAGGATGTACCGTAATTAGTGAAGCCGTAACGGCTGCGTGAAGGTGAAGCCACTCTAGATCGTAAAGACTCAGCGAGGGGTCATGGTCTTGCGACGGATGGAGGTGCTCCGTGAGGTCTGCTGCGGCTGGTGACGTGGTTGCGGACCAAGAACTCTCCGGGTGGTGGTGCGCACGCCTCCCGTGATGCTTCCGTGCTGCCGCGTCATTGGATAGCGCGTGATGTTGACCTTTTTTCATTTCTAACGCTTACCTCTAAACGCTGTGCACTAAACTTATGTCATCTTCTGCCATCCTTAGACCACGTAGGTAATGGGAGCCTCCTACCTTTTATCGTGCCGAGCTCATTAGTGTCAAGTGCCTCTTTTGTTCCCCGATGCTAACCTCGTAGGTGACAATTGATTTGTAGGTACTGAATGGTAACGGTTTGGGTAACTTTGACCCACTAGTTAATTAAGTGACTAGAGACTTAATAAATCGTTAACCGAGACTAATATCATAGGTAACAATTACCCTTTAAGGACATTGCGTAAAAATAGTTTGGGTAAGTTTGACCCCAATAAGTATTTATGAATATACGCATTAAATGGAACATTGTACCTTCGTTTAAGGTTATTGAGTAAAGGGGGGACGCCCTCAATATTATTGTTGTAAGGAGTTACTTAATTGTATTACATTTTTGAGAACCATCAAATCTTTTATTGGAACTGCAACACCATCAGGGATCCTGTTTGCGGCCGGTCGCTTTTTTTTTTTTTTTTTAAGGCGCCCAACTCTCCCGAGTGGCTGGTCCTCGAGCCAGACTGACCTCATGACCCCAGTCTCATGCCAGGGCAAAATAAAATATTACAACATAACATTTCTTTATTTACTTCACTGTGACTACATTAACATGGAAATATTGTTTGAATGTCAAGTTCCCATAATGATTAATCACGCGGTATGTATTTAATCGTTCACGACAGTTAATTGGTTAAGGTAATATGTTACATCGATTACATCAATGATTTATAGCAACTGAACTGACTATTATCTATTCAAATCAATGCATTGTGTAACGTACGAATATCAATTTTGTACTGAGACTTCTGTCGCACTTTGTCGTAATGACTTAGAGCGTTTGTTGCACCTAACTGGTAAAGGAAGAATAACCTTCTTCACTGTAAAATAGTTTTAAGTAGTCTGTATTCCAACTCCAACAGCTACTTAGTCTTAAAATTTGCTAACCTACATAAGTTTAATTAAGTCGAAATTTAAATTATTAGTAAGAAAGCACCGCACTGTCTTTTTGAGAGTTTTCTATTGAACGCTAACTTCTTTCCCTTTCCATAAATCATGACGTATATAAAAACGGATTCAAAAAAAATATATCAGTTGAATTTAGCCTTTAATATTATTAAATCATATTAACGCTCTACCTTAAAATTTATTAATCACCAAATTGCCTAAGGACACAGTGAAATACAGCTCTAGGACCTCCTTAATAGTTGTTAATAACCGTATAGCACTCCGGAGACCTAAATATTACTATCAGGATATGAACATGAGCTGTGTAATCTCCATTCTCTAAGAACCCTTTGAATAAACTGACTTAGAAAGACCCTCCGCGCCCCCTTTTCCCAAACCGATTCTGGAAGAAGTAACGATTTGGGGTTGACGCTGAGGGCTCAAGACAATTTGGTGTGCGCAGTGCTCCCACAGAAACTAGATAATTCAATTTAAATTAACGATAACGCCAACTATCAGCGTGACCTGATGTAATTGAATCGTAAATAATCTTAACAATGCCTATTTATTATTCAGGAGACAATGGTAGCGCAGCGGTTGTGGCGATGTGATGTTCGTTTGTTTATGAATTTAGTATCAACTGTGTAGGATGGCTTTGTTGCATGTACGCGACTGAAAAGGGATTGCTTACTGGATTTGAAATTTAAAACTTTGTCATCAAATAGAAAACTGCTTTAATAATAATGTGAAAGTCGTTCATGGGGAGCGCTCTGGATGGAAATGTAAATGTGTCACTGTCATACAGACTTGGTAGTTATCACAAAACTAATAACAAGAGGTTATATAGAAGTGCAGTAGTATCAGCAGAGGCCCGAGTATGAATATTCGAAACCTGCGTAACGTAATCGAGTAGTAAACGTTATCGAGAAATTTGTATGACGTTTGGAACAGTGCCCGCCCGTGAGCTTATTTAAAACTAAAATTCAGTATGAAGTTTCTCGATTTAGATACGATGACGTAACGTTACGAAGGATTGGAATAATTCGTACTCGACCCTCTGATGGCCGATGGGGTCAGAAGGTTCTCGAATGGCGTCCGCGGACCGGGAGACGAGCTGTCGATAGGCCTCCAACAAGATGGAGCGACGGCCTGGTAAAGATCGGATCGCGGTGGATGCCGAAAGCACAAGACCGGTCTGAGTGGAGAGCCTTGGGGGAGGCCTATGTCCAGCAGTGATGATGATGATGGATAGAAGTGGCATGGTCGCGTGACCTTGTCATCGCGCTTGTGACGCTTATGTATTTTGTCACAGATACGTGTGTACGGTATTGCTACATGACTGTGATCCAAAATGGTTTTGCAGCATTTGTAATTACGGAAACTCATCCGAAGAGGATTGTGTGCGTGATTGCGTAGTGTTTTTGCGATAGCATTTCTATTCTCTTTTTATCCGACTGCTAAACGCAAAGGAGGATAATGTGTTTATCAGTCTACGTATGTACCTATGTTGTATTTATGTTTGTTCCTTTGTGGCACTTTGCAATGGAGCCCACACCTATCTGGTCTTGCTGGTAGATTGAGCTCTGCCGCTTATGCTGTACGAAGAATCCGGCAATTCACCAATGTAGAAACGGCGCGGTTAGTTTACTTCAGTTATTTTCACAGCATTATGTCTTATGGCATCCTAATTTGGGGCAAGGCGGCCGACATAGAGACAATCTTTATCCTGCAGAAGAGGGCGGTCCGGTCTATTTACAATCTTGGCTCCCGAGATTCACTTAGAGAACGCTTTAAAGAAATCGACATCCTTACAGTAGATTCTCAGTATATATATGATGTAATATTGTATACACACAAGAACATCAAATCTTTCAAGAAAGTGTCGGATGTGCATGGTTTCAACACTCGGAATAAGCATAAACTTGCCGTCCCTAAATTTCGTCTACGAAAAGTCAGTAAGTCTTTTTTGGGAAATTGCGTGAGGTTCTACAATAAAGTGCCTGTAGATGCATGGGAATTGCCTCACAATTCATTTAAAAGATACATAAAGACCGCTCTCTTGAAAAAAGCATACTACAAAGTGAATGAATACTTATGTGATGGCACCACCTGGCCAAGGCTGAAAAAAGAAGATAATTAGGACATCAATGTGACTTGGCTGCGTCCCGAAGATATTCGTGTATGGTGTCCGGCTCTGTTGCCGTTGTCCGCTGCGTACTAATTGTAATACAATTGACATAAATAATGTTTTATTTATTTGACATGATGACATGAAATGTATATTTCATAAATTTTTGTTATTTGACATTTGGAGACCATTTTATGTGTATCTCCAGTTTATGTATATGTATTATTATACTTATTATTTGACCGTGGAGGCGTTTTACACCTCTGCTGATTTTAAATTTAGTTTAAATTGACCCTAGAGACTATACATCTCTAAGCCATTTAGATTAAGTATTGTATTATAGTATTAATTCTGGGACCCTATACATCCCTTCGTAATTTAAATTTTCACAGATATTTGACCTGGAGACCCTATACATCTCCTGCTCAATTAAAACGTGCCAGTAAAGTAAAGTGTTCTGGTTTTGCTGTTCTAATAATTACTTTTTACACTTGTTTCTAAAATACGGTTTTTTTTTCTCTCTTAATCTTTTAATGACAGAGTGAGGTTTATCTGTGGTTACGTATTGTAAGAGCTAATGTAACTTGTTTTTAGAAAAAATGACTTTGTCCCAAGTTTCTTGCGGCGCATTCTTCTTGGCAATCATGGTCTTTCCGAAAGCGCTGGTAGACTCAAAAAAAATGACGTGTAAAAGAGCATTCAACTGCCTATTTGCTGAATAAAATTTTGAATTTGAATTTGAATTTGAATTTGCACTCTAGAGACCGAACGCGTTTGCCGATTTTAATGATTCTTACGTCAATCGATTCGTGTTAATCTTGCTAGTGTCACTAAAGACATGTCAGTAATTTAAATTCAATAAATGGCGACCATCAGACGCTCTATTGTGAAAAATAAAAATAATAAAAAGTCGGCAATCTTAGTTCTGTGGTATTTATAATAATTAATTCTAGTTTATTGATAGTGGTTTATTATTATAGAATAATAGAGCGTGCTATTTGTGCTATACTCAACTTAGCCGATACCAAATTGGAAGGTTCCCTGTTTGCTTTGTTGTACAGTGTAACACTATTTCAATTAAACTCCATCCATACATCATTTTGTAACCCCTGAAACAAAACGTTTGGAACTGTACAAACATTTTGGGAGTTATTTTATCAATTCGTTAATTCTCATAAGATTTATTTCAACTGGAACGAGGATACGAATAAATTTAATTTATTGCATAATAACCCTTATGTTGCGGTCAGTGGATTTTATTTATCGCTGTCATAAATGGAATTATGATACGTAGAAATTTGTACTGTTTGTTATGGTACTAATTTTATTGCGATGTTTCTTCAGTCTAAGTACCTACCTAATTCTGTACAGTGTACTTCGAAAGCATATAACGCACGATTGGTTTCATGCTGTACATTTCGCACCAAATCTGTAATTACAAATGACATTAACCCATATTTTTTAACATGAAACTACCGTGAGACTCAATCATAGTGAAATAAAAACGGATCACTCACGTACCTATATAAGTCGAGTTTAGCGCCGCGGCTCTGCTCGCTCTGTTGCTTGGTCGTGCGGTACCAGAGGAAGGACTACGAATTAGTCCGAAACATGTCGGGCTAAACTCGACTTATGTACGTGAGTGATCCGTTTTTATTTCACTATGATTAACCCATAATGTTCACAAAACTACACAGCAATTTTTGGCGCTTAGTGTAATAAAGAGATATATATACCTACATACATAGGTACACACAATTTGTGTACAAACATTTTAACATCAACGGCATAAACTATAATTTTATGTCAGATGAAGGTACTAAACACGCATAACTACAACACAAAAACTGTCCAGAATCTTACATTTATAAATGCCAGCATTGGTTTGAATGAGTGACGACAGACTGTGATCGTAACTCAATTTATGTCCTTGATTCTCACTCAAATAGTAGAAGCCACAGCAAACCAGTAGGCAGTTTAGGTTATAATTTTAAAAGTTTTGATATTACTTAGTATGGACTGGTGACCACTGACTCAAACTCGTTAATTTATGTATGACTTTAAAAAAGGTGTCGTTTTGCCTTTCGAATTTAGATTGACAAACCGAATAATGGCCACAATTCAACAAACGAAAGTTAGCCTACTTTGGTACCTCAAGATCGTTTTGTATATGCTCAGAATACAGAACCAACCAGAACCCGCGAGCGCGCCTAAAAGTGAGGCAACTAAAACTACTCTTAAACAGAGTAGTTTGGCATAGTCATCTCCGAGCAAGCAGCGTATCGCAACGTGTTGTACGAATGACAATACTAATTAACCCCTTCTGGTGACGTTCTTACATACAAAAATGCCGTTGGGCTTATAAAAAACCGAACATAAATAAATTTCAAGTATAAACGGGTAGCAAAATCAATAAAATATGGACTCACTCCGCGACATGCGATTACGACTGAACGCGCCCAGGGCTTCTGGTTTATTCTGTAATCTGTGTGTGTAGGTACTAAAATTAATTACCAGCACAGGTACAATAACAAATAGCAGGATATTGGATCCGTCAAATACACTTAAACAAAACCAGGGGCGGAAGCTCGCTAAATTATGACGATAGGACAAAAACGGCAGCCAAAAGACCGGAGGAATAACTCCAAGATTTTTAATATCTACCTTCAATCTCCGTACCGATTACCCGCCAATAGAATTATTCCCTTCAACAAAATATAAAAAGAAACTCGCTTCATTTCCATGGAAAGCGATCTGAGGCTGACTCGATCGCGTTTATTGAATTCAAATCACGAGGACAAAAACTTGGCTTGCAAGTGCTGGTGACGTGTTAATACAGGTTCAGTGGAGTTTTGAGGCCAGCTGATGGCCAGACTCTGTTATCCTTTTCCATTAGACGGTTATTTATTAGGTATATAAATTATGATGCATTGATTGTTTTGTTAACAACCCGTAACTGACGTCAAAAAAAACATAGAACCTCATAGAAACTACTACACATGTATTCACGACGATTAAGCACGGATTAACCGGACGATTAACCGGTACCGGAACTCTATCCTTTACATTCCGACACAAGCTTAGCCGGTTTTATTACATCGACCTATTACTAAACTACTAACACTACAATTTAATAACACCACGTTATTCTTACAAATAAATCTCTAACGTAACAAAATCGGCAACCCCGCAACTGTAAGTGCAGCATTAAATCTCCTAAATCCCATTATAACTATGATCAGTTTCAAGTTCTATTAAAGTTGCATAACTGCAGACCAACAGTTTCTAGTTGCTAACTAGCATGGACAATGTCCCTGGCGGCGGCGCACAATTACAACTTCGATATTCATTGTTTATTAAGAATTTGCCATGCTTTGGAAACTTTAACATTCCACACTTTTGAAGTGGCGTTTACCTAAAACTGTCTCCAAATTCCGCTGACCTGTGCCTTGGAGTCATTTGTTTCATCTGCACTTTGGATCTAGTTGTGGGATGATGATTTTCCTAATAAATAATCAATTTCTCAAAAAGATAAATGGGTTTCTTTGCATACGCTACTCTATGCGTTAGGCTAGCTCTCTAAATGAAGCTCCCGTCTAAACTCCATGTCAATAATATTTTTATCAAATTTTGCTTACACTTTATTTCTATATTGCTGAGTACCATATACCAAGACTAGCTTATGCCTCGCGGCTTTGCACCCGTGAAATATCAAAATCGGCTAGTTCCCTATCACGTGGGAATTTCGAAAAATTCCTCCTTAGTACACGTCTAGCACACTTAAGGTATATATGTTAAAGTCTCTATGTTAAATGGTTTAGGCTGTGCGTTGTCTGTCAGTCAGTCAATCACGGTCAGTCACGGTACTGTTTTATAGGTGTAGATTGAAGGTGCCAACTATTGGCACAGTGTCGGGTAGAGGCACATACACCTTGCTGCATAAGTTTCGCGCGTCATTTTACACCGTTGTAAAATTAAAAATTAAAAAATTCCCAGCAGCAACCAGCAACAAAAAGTCAAAGCATTAATCAAATGCCGCAGCTTAGCGGGGAAATTTGACAAGGTACTATAAATCCGGTTTAGGGCGGAATGTCAGGATTCGAGGTCTTAATTAAAGGTCCGGGCCATGTCGGTACCCTTCTGTCGAACAGCTTTTAATCTTGATAGTGTGCTAATAAACTCCACTAGTTAAGCGGGGTATGTGGGTCTATTTACTGTTACATAACACCTTTAGTCACGTGTGATCTTTCGTGGCTCGTTAGTGTATGGGGGTTGTAATTATTAAATAAGTTTTCTGTTTAAGTTTCATTTTTAATACAAGCTTTTTCGTCGACTGCACTTTTTGTTAACTGTACTAGTATTGTCGTCCAACTTACATATATCTATAACAAATTTCAAGTTAATCCGTAGACCGGAAGTAGGTCAAATTTAACTTGCAAGATTTGACCCGAACATTATCTCTACGTCTACTTACATGCATTACGTATCTACTTAGTTACATCATACATTACATACTTGCAAGTAATAAAAAGCTTGCAAAAAACCATTCAAGAGCGTTTGGAAAAAATACTAATTTCGTAATTCATTGTCAAGGGGAAGTATCAGGTTTTGATACCAAAGGTTTTTTATGACGACACATTTTCAAAAGGTTGTATCTTTTGATCGCGTGGAGTTGGAAGCTTATTATTTTTTGCTTAAAGAGCAAAGCCCTTAACATTTGACATTCATTTCAACTTAAGTATACTGTTCCCATGCTTTCCAGAGAAAAAAAGAGTCTTGACAGACATACAGACAGACAGACGAACAACGAAGTGATCCTATTTAGAATGGTTCCGTTTTTCCTTTTGAGGTGAGGAACCGAAAAAAGGAACTTAATACGCCCGTTCGTAATAAAATACGTCGAATTATTGCAACAAATCAGTATCACATTTAAACGTCGAAATGACAACAATGTAAAATAATTATGATTCAAAAGCCACGCTCATCACGAAAAAAGAAGCGACGCGTGAAAATTTTAAACACCGTTCCATAAATGTTTCCTTCCGTTTTCATTTGGTGTGTTCTCCGAAAACGTTTTCGGGCACAATAAATTAACTTTTTTCCCTGCCGAATGAATGGGTTTATGCACGCGTCACATATTTCGGGATGGAAGTTCGACAAAAGGTCAAACAAATCTCGGCAATTGGGGAGAAGCTTTTGATGTTGCTTATTATGGGATAAAGCTTTCTTAAATCTGCCTCCTTTGTTTGATTGGCCTAAACGAGATGTATTTGGTCCACCTGTAATGAGTTATGGAGTCATATTTTGTCAGCAATATTTAGGATCATCATCATCATCATGGTTGGACGACCGAATAGCCACTAGGTTAGAGACCCTGACTATGAAGCTTGAGGTCCCGGGTTCGAATCCCGGTCGGGGCAGATGTTTGTATGATGAATACGAATGTTTGTTCTCGGGTCTTGGATGTTCAATATATAAGTATGTATTCATCTATATAAGTATGTTTATCCGTTGTCTAGTACCCATAGTACAGGCTTTGCCTAATTTGGGACTAGGTCAATTGGTGTCAATTTGTCCCATGATATTTATTGTTATTATTATTATTATGTATATTTATTTTACCGTCTTAGGGTAGGTTTTTACAATATTCATATAAAAAGTAATAAAAAAATATTAATACAAAATATAAAAACATTATAAAAACCTAACCTAGAGTGCCGCCGGTAGCGAGGCGGGGCCTAAGCTACCGGTGGTCAGGGCGACAGAGAAAGGAACCTCCTAACTATCCGAGCCGTGTCCAGGAGTACCACCTTCTGTATCTGACCCTTGACCCAAGTGGTTACTTAGCGAGAGCCTTTTAAGGTGATGGTCAAGGCTCTTCGCTATTAGACCGTTCGCCGAAACGACTATCGGGACAGTGATCGTCGAATCAACAGGCCACATGGCGGTAACCTCGTGAGCCAAGTCAAGGTACTTGCTGACTTTGTCCTTCTCGGCCTTCACGAGGTTCACGTCATGGGGGATCGTGATGTCGACGAGCACTGCCTGGCGCTTCGATCGATCTATCAGCACGATATCAGGTTTATTGGCGACAATAGTCCTGTCCGTGATGATAGATCGATCCCAATAGAGCGTGACACGACCATTTTCAAGAACTGGTGCAGGTGTGTACTTGTAGTACGGCACTTCGAAGTCCACAAGACCGAATAAAAAAGCAAGTTGCTGGTGAATAATCCTGGCTAGAAGGTTATGTCTGTGCAAGTACTCGCCGTTAGCAAGACTAGAACAACCAGAGATAATATGCCTGAGTGACTCCCCGGGACGGCGGCATACCCGACAGATGTCAACCGTACCGTCCTTCAGTATATACCTCCGGTAGTTATTAGTCATGATAACTTCGTCCGCAATTGCACAGGCAAAACCTTCGGTTTCCCCGAAGAGGTCCCCGAAGCGTAGCCAGTTCACCGACGCGAGCAGGTCTACATCGGGCCCCATGAGGGCCTTATAGAACCGCCCGTGTAGCTCCTTACTCTCCTATTCAGTTTTGTGGTCCTCGGTGCTCCATACCTTAGGTCTGCGCCAGTTCTCTTTTGCCAAGGCAAGAGGAGTGAAGGATTTGTCCACCGCCACCACATCACGATGCATCCCGCACTCGTTGTTCAGGAAAAAATCCCTAAGACTGCACACCTCACGGTTGTGGAGGTCCTGGGCATTTAAAAAGCCACGACCCCCACATTTCCCTGGAATGTACAGTCTCATAACAGACGAGCGCGGGTGTAGCATGCCATGCGCAGTGAGCAATGAACGAACCCTTCGATCCAGGGCATTCAGCTCAGTCTGATTCCACCTTAGTATGCCAAAGGAGTATATGAGCAGGGGCATCAACCAGGCGTTGAAAGCGCGCACCTTGTTGCCTCCCGACAAAAGACCGTCCGTTTGATATCCCTACCTTCAATACCCAAGGACTGTGACATACCAAGATATTTATAGGTTTCAGTTTCGGAGATAGATCTGAGGGACATTGTCTCAGAAAGTTGTAAATTCGGTGAATTTACAACTTTTCCCCGCTGTACATGTATGACTGCACACTTGTCTACACCAAACTCCATTTTGATGACATTACTGAAGACTTCTGTTGTTTTCAGTAACTCCAACAAGTTCTGGTTGTTTGATGCAAATAGCTTAAGGTCATCCATATAAAGCAGATGAGAAATGACCTCACCCCCTCTCCGGAGCCGACAACCTAGTCCTGAATCCGTCAGCAGAGTACTGAGCGGATTCAGTGCTAGGCAGAACCATAATGGACTTAGACTGTCACCCTGGAAGATCCCTCGTTCAATCCTTATAAAGTCCTGCGGACCAGAGGGGCCATCGCTGCCTCCCGGTTGACGAAAGACTGTGATCCACTGCTCCATGCACGTGCTTAAGAAGGTTCTTAAAGTTGCATCAACTTTATACAGCTCTAAGATCCTCCTCAGCCATGAGTGAGGCACCGAATCATAGGCTTTCTTGTAGTCAATCCAGGCAGCGGAGAGGGTCCTCTATTCTGCCAGACTCGTTGGCAAATGGTCATGTCTATGAGGAGGAGCTCTTTAGTACCACGAGACCCAACCCTGCATCCATTTTGAGCGGGGGCCAAGATGTTGTTTGCAACGATGTGCGCGTTAATTTTTGCTCTCAAAATGGATGTAAGGAGTTTGTACAGTGTGGGTAAACACGTGATGGGTCTGTAGTTTTTCGCTTCCGTGGTACTACCGGACTTATAGAGCAGGAAGGTGATACAAGTTGTTAAAAGAGGTGGTAGGGAATCGAGCTCGAGAGCTTGCTGGAATTAAGTTGCCAAACGTTCGTGTGAGCATCGAAACCGCTTCAGCCAGAAAATGTGCAATCCATCCGGACCAGGACTTTTCCAGTTCCAGTAGGGTGGTGACCCTACATGGCAAGTGCGGATTGAGCGGCGTATCGGTTCATTTCGGACTCTCATTGCAAAGCTGATCTGTTTCAGGGGGGGCAATAGCCGCCCCCGAGTCATGCGCTTTGTGAACCAGGCCTTCGCGGGGACTGGTATCAGGCCCTGCGATTATATGACCTGTGTCACGGAGCGCATTGACTTTCTGAAGCAGAAAGTCTATGTGTGGGCAAGCCGTATTCGTATGCGCTGATGGTGATCAGCGGTCCTAGGTGCACGATCAGCGTCCGGAAACTTGATACGAACAACACGGCACGCTGCGATGGCCCCGCAGTACATGATTGAGTGTGTATCAGTTAAATCTTCGCTAGCCCGTATGAAAGGGTCCAGCAAAGCGTCAAGGGCTCCCAATAGCGCTAGATTACGCCTATTCGTGGGCAAGCGCGGTAATCGTGGCCTAGAATCGCGTGTGAAGCGATACTGCGTTATCGCCTCCTCCAGAGCCCTCCTCAGTTGCTCATTGGTCTGGGAACCCACTGAATGATCCGCACAGTCATCCTCGTCGGCACGGGGACCAACCCGCGCCACCCCCGGTGCCAGGTCGAGTGCGGGCACCGGGGCCGGCGATGTGGCGGGAGGATCCCGCGCCGAGGTGGAAGCCGCACGGGCAGAGAGCACTTCCAGTCGCAATCTATCGAGTGTCAAGTCATCCAGCATGTTGTTGCGCCGGATGACCCGCACTTGATCCGATAGCCGCTGCGCAGTCACGGTGATGGTCGGTTCAAGCGCCTGAAACAGAGGAAGCATCCGGGCACAGTACCCGGATAGATTAGTTCCTCCCTCTGTAGCCCCATAGTAGGCGCGCATGCAGTTTTCGTTCACCGCATTCGACCATCGCAAGCGGCGCACTACACCGCCGACAGCGGGAGCCGGTCGCGAGGCAGGTTGCCCCGCAGACTCCAAGCGTGCCGGCAGCGGTGGGCGGCCTCGCCGCGCAGGTGGTCGCGGCGGCAGCGCCGGCGGCCCGCTTTCATCGCTCGACTCGCTGGTGTCGGCCGCGGTTGCGAATGCATCGTCAGACGGCGATGGCGAGGAGCTCGATGAAGCGGGCGGTGGTGTTGGGCGTGCGCTGGGGACCGTTGTTTTATGTCTTGGCCGCAAATTCGTATTTTTGTTGCCTCATTGGTGATTTTAGGCGGCATTTTGTTGTAAATAGATATTAAAATGCAATATAAAATACGAGACCCGACATTGTCAATGTCAGCGTTTTTTTTTTATTATTATTATTATCATCATGTCAGCCGAAAGACGTCCACTGCTGGACATAGGCCTCCCCCAAGGCTCTAAACTCTGACCGGTCTTGTATTTTCCGCATCCACCGCGGTCCCGCGATCTTTACCAGGTCGTCGGTTCATCTTAATGGAGACCTACCTACAGCTACGTCCCGCTACGTGGACGCCATTCGAGAACCTTCTGACCCCATCGGCCATCAGTTCTGCGAGCTATGTGCCCCGCCCACTGCCACTTAAGTTTCGCAATTCTTCGGGCTATGTCGGTTACCTTAGTTCAACTGCGGATACCATCATTTCTGATTCTATCCCGCAGAGAAACCCCGAGCATAGCACTCTCCATAGCCCTCTGAGTGACTTTGAGCTTCCTTATGAGGCCCATCGTTAGCGCCCACGTCTCAGATCCGTAAGTCATCACTGGCAACACACACTAGTCAAAGACCAGATAGGATAGAAGGTATTTAGGTTCGATCTTACATAATTGAAGTACCTATTCGGTAGGTAGGCACTGTGACTGTGATTCTTGGGTGACGTAGCTCTAGCAACTGCTCCTTGGCTGCGAGAGGACTCTTCAATTATAAACTAATACTTTTTAGGATTCCGTACCTCAAAATGAAAAAAACGGAACCCTTATAGGATCACTTTGTTGTCCGTCTATCTGTCTGTCGGTCTGTCTGTCTGTCTGTCTGTCTGTGTGTCTGTCAAGACTCTTTTTCTCTGGAAAGCGTGGAGGTAGGATGCTGAAATTAATAACAAATACTCAAACCTGCGGTCCCTTGAAGCTGTGAAAAAATCAAGCATTTAAGTCAACGCAATCAAAAGATACAGTCGTTAAAAAAGTCGTTTCCATACAAATTGCCGTATTTTGAAAACCTAAAGGGTACTTCCAGTTTCCCTAGTAACTTGAAATTTGGTATGAAGGTAGCTCTTATAGCACAACCACTCCGAAAAGTCTCAAAATCTTTAATTTTTATGTCTTTCTGTAGATTTCGAAGACCAATATAAGTTGACCACACACTACGTACATTTTGCTTAAGAGCAGGGCTCTGCTAACACTGGACTTTTTAAAACATTGGGGAAAAGCGGTAAAATCTTTCTACGGAACCCTCGTGTGCGAGTCCGACTCGCACTTGGCCGGTTTTTTTCTTTTAGTAATATTTAGTTAATTTTCATGACATCTTTTTTATACCTATTAAACAGTACCGTGGCGGACTGACTGACAGACAGCCTAAGCCACTGGACCTAGAGACTTGAAATATACCTTGAGTATTCAAGAAGGGATTATTCGAAATTTCCACGGGATTGGGAACTAGCCCATTTTGAAATATTTTACGGGGGCAAAACCGTGGGGCATATACTAGTCTCCTTGTAATGTTTTGTGGTTTTCAGTAGAGAATATTCGTATTTGTATAACGAATACAGTTCTTTCCTTTAAAAATCACTGTAAAAAAATTAAAATTAAATATTTTTTAATCCTTTTTTTTGTGTCTGTTTATGGATCCCTATATTGTAAAGGGATGGCTCGTTTTAAATGCAAATTAGTGTTTAGAATCAGGTCTGGCCTTTCTCGTTACAATTTAAAAGGATACCTGGGTTTTGGGCCTTTTGAGGCTAATTATCATTCATATTAAATAAAAACTAAAGGTTTTTACACAGACAAACAGTATTAAACAGGACCGTGGTTTTTACAATGGTATTAAATTATTATAAATTCTATTACAGTACAGTACCCATATTTTTTAATTTTATAAAAAGTCGAAAACTACGCAGCGTAAAAAAAAAGAAAAATGTGTTTTAAAACAGACAACACTCTTTCATGTGATACGCCACATGACTTAGGAGCCCTACTTTGAACTTTTATGCCCCTCCCCCCTTTCCCTATAGCAAAAAAACATATTTTTGTATTTTTTTTATTTGCAAATTAGCCGTGGTAGTCTAGTGGTTTGACCTACGTTACTTCCTCTCAAGCAGAGAGGGTCGCGGGTTCAAGCGCCGGCTCGCACCTCTGAGTTTTTTGGAGTTTATCACGAGCTTTTCGGTTCCCAAACGTAAAGTCTATCACATAAAACAACCGCGCGTCTAGGGTTCCTTTTTACCAATTTGCTACGGAACCCTAAACACCACAATTCTCCAACATACAAATTCCGAATAGTTCCCAACGTTCACCTCCGCCGAACGGGATTACCACCGACTCCGCATACTCTGCAGAGCTATTTAGTTTCCTTTACCAGGCTACTTCGCAAAACTCGTTTGAAAAGTTTCCCTTGAATCCTACTGTTGGCAATTTTACACATTTCACGGAGGCTCAATACGGTCCAATAAAGGCGAAAAAGAGCGCAGTGACTGTGTGGAGTGAAGCGACAGTGCTAGCGGGAAGACGGTGTCTGACTGCAACTAAAACTATACATAATATTAGTTAGGCAAAAATCATCATCATCATCATCATGTCAGCCAAAAGACGTCCACTGCTGGACATAAGCCTCCCCCAAGGCTCTCCACTCAGACCGGTCTTGTGCTTTCCGCATCCACCGCGGTCCCGCAATCCCTACTAGGTCGTCGCTCCATCTTGTTGGAGGCCTACCAACAGCTCATCTCCCGGTCCGTGGACGCCATTCGAGAACCTTCCGACCCCATCGGCCGTCAGTTCTGCGAGTAATGTGCCCCGCCCACTGCCACTTAAGTTTCGCAATTCTTTGGGCTATGTCGGTAACTTTAGTTCTACTGCGGATATCATCATTTCTGATTCTGTCCCGCAGAGAAACCCCGAGCATAGCCCTCTCCATCGCCCTCTGAGTGACTTTGAGCTTCCTTATGAGGCCCATTGTTAGCGCCCACGTCTCAGATCCGTACGTCATCACTGGCAACACACACTGGTCAAAGACTTTTGACTTCAAACACTGCGGTAATTTGGACGAAAAGACACTGCGAAGCTTCCCGAACGCTGCCCAGCCGAGTCGGATTCGACGAGTGACCTCTTTCTCGAAGTTGGACCTACCTAACTGGACCGTTTGTCCTAGGTAGACATAGTCTTCAACAACTTCGAGCGCAGAGCCTCCAATTATTACGGGAGTTGGCACAACATGGACATTGGACGTGACTTTCGTCTTGTCCATGTTCATCATGTTCGCCTGCCAAGCGTGGCGACTTAGGCATTTTCCCCCCAATGGTACAAGATAAAGTAATAAATAATGAATCCACAGAAACAGCCCAGACCCCTAGTCCCCGGCGGCCCCGCTATTCCTGGCTCCGGTAGCGGCCATGGTAACGGCGGGGCAGGGGGTGCTACAGTTAATCTCCGACAGAGGCCCGGCTACCAAAAACGACAACCTTTGGCCCTGGCAACATACGAGTATAACTGCCGAACACTGCGGACCGACGAAAAGTTGCTGGAACTGGAGGAAGAATTGAGCAGGTTACGATGGGGAATCGTAGGGTTGTCAGAAGTCCGTCGAGAGGGGGAGGACATGATAACCCTGAAGTCCGGTAATTTGCTCTATTTCCGGGAGGGCGACCACCAGCCCAGGGAGGTGTCGGGTTTATCGTCCACAAGTCCCTCGTGAACAACGTGGCGAAGATCGAGAGTGTGTCGACCAGGGAAGCGTGCCTTGTACTCAGAATGACCCAACGATATTCGTTGAAGGTCATACAGGTATACGCTCCGACCTCGACGCACTCCGACGATGAGGTGGAGGATATGTATGAGGATATCTCCAGAGCCATGCATAGCTCCAGAACTCACTTCACGGTTGTTATGGGGGACTTCAACGCAAAGCTGGGTAAACGAGACGGTGAAGAGCCGAGAGTGGGGAAATTTGGAGTGGGGCATAGGAATCACCGGGGCCACCTACTGGCCGGTTTTATGGAGAAAAAGAGATTCTATATGATGAATTCCTTCTTCACGTGAGCATAGGAAGTGGACCTGGATGAGCCCGGATGGTGTAACGAGGAACGAGATAGACTTCATCATGTCGACGAAAAAGCACATATTCAATGATGTCTCTGTGATCAATGCGGTTAAAACCGGGAGTGACCTCAGTGCTATGCTCGCTCACCTCAGCTGAGTTTCCGAGGCAAAAATGTCATGATCTAAATTTTATTGGAACATCTTTTTGTATTTTTTCCAATTTTTCTATTTTTAAATACCAATTCTGGTGTAAGGTGGTGTAAACACGCGACCCGGAGTGTCGAGGATCCAGGTTCGATTCCCGGGGTTCGTATTTTTCTGGTTTTTTCTGTGTATTCATGTTTCAGTGAGTTTATTAAAAAAAACTAAATTTAGGCAAAATTGTGTTTTGTGTCAATGCCACAAGAACTATAATGTACACGTTATTAAAGTGGTACCTTAATGATACTTCGCTAGGCAACAAATAATATTGTACTTTTTTCTCTTGACTAGTAAATTTCTACCCTGTTTTTAAATGATGTATGTGTCGCAAACTCCTTGCTAGTTTTCATGATATAATGTTTTTTTATTATTTTTCTGTTGTTTTTAATATTTTTGTCATTGTCTTGTCAGTAGCTATTGTTTGGTGAGTGAAGTTCTGTTGGATTGTGTTGTACCTTTTGTTCTTTTATTTACTTATTAAACTCGATTTACTCGATATCATCTTTGATTCATTTAAAATATACAGTCCACAGTTTCGTCCGGTTCATTTTGGTCCATCTCCCGTCATTTTCTAGTGTATTAATTTTTTCGTATTGCCGTTTTTGTAAAATTCGTACTATTATTTTTTACGTAAGTAAATTTAGTAAACACTCAACATTTAGTACATTTGTCATCGTAGTTTTATATCTAAATTTATTTACACTTTCGTTTTGATTTTATATGATCACCCGCAGTAAAAGCAAAGCCATGCCTATCATTCGTTCACCTAATATAGCGCCTAGCGCACCCGTCGTGGAGCCTAGTCAGTCGACTCATGTTCCGCAGCACAGCAGCTCAGGTCTGCAGGTTAGTAAGGCCCCTAGCGCACATACCGCTCATACAAGGTCTTTGCGTTCATCGGTAACGGTGAGGGCACAAAAGGCCGCGGTCGAAGCGCTCGCCTTACGCCGGCAGCTGGAGCGCGAACAAGAGCTCTCGGCGCGGGAGCGCGGGCGCGAACTAGAGCTCGCTGCGCGGGAGCGCGAGCGCGACTTGCAGCGCTACAGCAGCAGGTCGAGCAAAGTGAGCTGGTCGCCGAGCTCGCCGCCATCGACGCCAAAGCTGGCAGTCAGGCTGGAAGTCACGTCTCAAGCAAGGTGAGCATTGAGCGTACACACAAATGGATAGAACACCATCGCAACCATAACGAACTCACCAATGTTGATAAAGGCACTCCTGTAGTTGGGTGTGAACACTATTCCTCTGTTCCATCTCCAGACCTTAGCCTGGTTCTAAAGCCGGCAGCTGCTCGGGCGACTACATCCTTTATTAACGACCACTGTCAACAAACTCAGCATCACGAAACTGCCAAAGTGTCTGAGGCGGCCGGCATAACGCCGCCGTTCTTCCCTACAGACCTACGGCAACACACCACTCTCTTGCAAGCTGTGGCCGACACCGCCGCAGCCGCCAACGCGCTCGCCAGCGCCCCCAGTGTTAAAAAACTAGAATTGTTTTCTTTTTCTGGTAACACGTTACAATGGCTACCATTCAAACGGACCTACGACGTTACTAAAAACAATTTTTCTGCTCTAGAGAACGTAAACCGACTGCAAAATGCAGTCCGCGGTCCCGCGCGGGAGGCCGTCGCGCCGCTGCTGATGTCGGCGGAGGACCCGGAGGTAGTCATGCGCGCACTTGAGGACAACTTATATAAATGCTTGATAAAAAGTTTTGTTGTAGATAAGACGATTATCGAAAGACTTTGTCACTCTCATTTACATTCATAATGTACAAAAAAGACAACACAAAAACTTTGTTTCTTTCGTGACACTTACGTGTATTACAATCTTATTCATATCAAAACTCAAGTTTCAGTCACAGGGCTAGCCCATTGGCTAACCATTCTTCGCACAGCGAATCGGCATTGCCGTACAATGTTTATAAAGCTGCCAGCCTTCTGGCCCCTACGTATTTCACCAACTCTACAATTGTCAGTTTTCAATGACAATTCGGTGTCAACTGCTGACTTGAAGAGCTTTTGTTTTAGCGCGCTTCATATTGTCAAGGAAATTGAGTTTGAATTGTCATATAAAACTGACAATAGTAAAGATGGTGACATAGGGGAATGGGCACCCTTCCCATTGGCGGCGATCTGAGACAGATTTTCTACCATTAGCTTTAGTTTAAGTTAAGTTTGGTTTTTGATTTAAGTTTTATGTATTATTCTTCAATTAATGTATCTAATTTGGACCTAGTTGTATTCCTTGCCCGCTTCCCGCTCAAAGTGTGACCACGCGCTTGTCTCGAGTAGGGAAGGCAGGGGAGAGGAAAACCGTTGTGGAACGCTAGTCGAACTTAGCACTAAAGGTGACACATGCACCTTAATACCACTGAAAGTTTATTGTGGTTGCCATTTTCAGATTGGATTTCAAGAACAAATCGTAACAAATGACTCGTGTATAGTGTTATTTCTGTCTGGTTTCTGCTTCTATTATGTGTCTGATATTTTAAAGTGGAGGTGCATTCTTGGTATTACTACTGTACTCTGTCTAGTGAAACGTGAAAGGGTTGTAAGTTATGATTGCATTAAAATTGCATTGTATTTTTTTTTAGCTTTAAATGCAGTTATTGGATTACTTTTTTGCATCGAAGGGGTGCGTTAAGAGTATTAGCACTTTTCAAGTGTTTTACAAAACTTTTCATGCCGTTACAACGCCACAGCCCCGACTCTCTTTGTGACCATAAAGATCCAAACATCACAATACCTTAAAAATATATAATTTCGTATACTTAAATATTTAATTGACAAAGCTCAGACCACAAATAAAATTGCTCATCAAATTTAGGGCTCTCTTTATATTCAGTTTACATTGTAAGCTTATCGATTAGATCTCCAACAATAGGATATCTTACCCTATTGCAAAGATATTTACCCATAAAATACCAATACTTCTGACCGCCAGCGTTCTGACATTTTGCATTCTTATACGCTCTTGTCTGACGAAGAATCCAAATAAATGTCCTGCGATATTTCTACGTGAAACGAAGTGCATCGAGTATTTTCTTTTTCTTCGTTCTTTTTTATTTTCTTTTGAGGTTGCGACGTAAGAGCCTTTTCATTGTGTATTGTCCTTTATCTGGACAATGACACCCCCGTTACTTTTAAAGTATACGGGTACGTACACATGAACATCGTTTTTCTTTTGTGCGCCTTCTAAGTTTGCAAGAAAGTAGCTTTTACGTGCGATAAATATTTGCTGTAGATATTTTCGAAACTACACAGTATTTGTTGCGTGATCTCGTACACATAAACATACAAAACGTCAAACCGACAAACAGACAATCCGAAAAAAATAAAAGAATATATTTTTGCATTCTATTAATTATTCTTTGCGTCCCAATGTACAAATGCATGGAGTGTACGATTTTATTAAATTATGTATAGTTTTAATAAGATCAAATGATACTAATTATTATAATTTCATGCGAAACAATAATTCACTTAAACAATAGCTCAAAACTGCACAGTAAATGCAATAAAGATAATAGGTACATTTACGATGCATTGCAAGCTCATTGCCAACGTGAAACAACGGTTAGTTTAATACTAAAACAACTTAAACATAAGTAAACATAGAAGCTGCTTATTTATTACTCGCATTTATGTCTTCTAGGCTGCAGACAAACTGTAATTGTTTTACAAACATTTTAGCTGCACGGAACTGTTTCATTTATTTTTTCATTTAGTACACCACCAGTTACTAAACCCAGCTTTGATCAAACTCATTTATTATTGGAGTGATCTTGTATCAACTATTGAGCCAAATAACGTTATGGAAGGTACTTATACCTATCGATAATTTCTGACACCCCATGTAAGGAGGGTATTTTCGCATGACTTACTTACTTGACTTAAGACGCTATGCCCCTAGATGGGTCAGAGGGCGTCCACACCCACCAGTGATTCCCCAAGCCAAACGCTCTCGTACTTCTCGCTTGACTTCGCTCCAAGACTTTCCGATTTTCTTTCCCTCGTCTATAACTATGCATTGCCAGGTTTGTTTGGACAGCCACGTTTTCGTTTTCCCTGAGGGTTTCAGTCTTGGTATATAGTCGGCCCCCTTCGGAGCGTGCGGCGAATGCACTTCCACTTGCGACGCTTGTGTTCATAATATGTGCGCATATGTTGCTGAAAAATAACAACTGAACATCAACCTCGTGTGGCAAAATTTACATCGTTGATCCCTAGGCACTTTTCCCGTATGTGTATTATAATAAGTAGAAAGATTAGTCGGTTCATTACAGTTTCGAGCACTCTCATAATAGTTCCGCCTTGATCACCAATCAGTAACCACCAATTTCCGTAAAGGATCGAACGAACTGACGATTCGCACCCGCATAGCCGCCTTTGAAATATTGATGACGGCTCGGCCCCAGGGAACGATTATTCGAACCAAATCTCGGCTCGATACTAGAGAGTACCGAAAAATCTGATCCTCAAACTGTTTTCCAGTCGAGGGATTCGGGGTTTTAAAATGATCAGAGTTGCAGGGAAATAAACGGATTCTCTTACTTTTACGTTGATTCCAAAATCAAATACAAGTAGATTTATGTTTTTACTTCTAAGAATGATTATTATTATTACAAATCAAAGTCACCTTAAGTTACAGTTTCTAGTTATGTGGTAAATTTAGAAGTGGAATTGGATGCTCTTAGCAACGCGATATTTTCGTAATTGGCTCTCTAGCTGGAATGGCGACGCTTTGACTGCTTAACTCATTCGCTCTATAAGTCCGTTTAAATGTGGATGATATGATGCCATATTTTGATGGTTCCAACCTTTAGAAAGATCATTTGAAAAGAGACTTTTGAATGTAATGCTGATCAAAACTCCAGTGCAGGAGAGAGTAAACGTATGTCAGAAAGACTTTCAACTTTATAAAACTCTGTAGTATTAGTTTACTTAAACTTGATATTCATCATTATCAACATCATCATCATGTCAGCTGAAAGACGTCCACTGCTGGATATAGGGCCAACCCCAAGGCTTGACATTAGTAGCTAATAACCATGCGGAATGTATTTTTTGTATCAATGATAGTTCCTTACAATTTTCACAATGAAGATGTTAAAGGAAAGCAATTCGTGTGGAGTCATAGAAACATAAAGCGATGTCACGCGAGGCAGGCGCCCAAAGTGATAACTACTTAGCTTTTCATCACCATAAAGTCAAAACGTGATAAACAGCGCATTTGCAAAATACAGCGTGTTCACATTCGTGCAATACGGAACGTTGCATGCAATCCGTCCACTAACCTTTTACGCCGTCTAAACTATAACCATATCGACAGTTTGTTTGGTTGGTCACGCATAGTATTTACTGCCAACTGTTCCGGTTATATTCGACTTGCAATAGTTTTTGACGGTTGTTTTCGAGTTTCAATCGTTGAATACGTATAGTGGAATTGGTTTTTGGCTCCGCGACTGCTGTGACAAGAAATGTTTTTGTGAATGTATAATCCAGCTTTGCTGTGTCTATTTGCTTTTACTGTATGAACGTACACAAAATATTGTTTGCTTTTCGCTTTTATGTTTCACTGCCGATCAAAGCCATCACCAAGGCTTCCATTGCTCCCAGCGTAATTCAAGTCCAATCTTCCAAACAGATTGCTTTCACGTTTCAACTATTCTTCAATTAACATACCAGTTAAGCAGCTCCATACTATTCATAAGACCACAGATGCAGCTAGGTGCAATAACACCAAGCCATCCGAAACTTACGACTAGTGCCCACACCTTTGCTTCAAAAGGCCATTACAAACTGACTGCATTCCGAACGCATTGCAAAGGAAAGTCAGAAGTTGGTAACTACCACGCAGTCGAAATGCAGCCGGTCTATAACGGCCTTTAGATTGAAAATTCTGCACCGCTTCAAAATCTCAAACAGATGCATTACCAACACGCTTGATTCTAACGCAAGTAGCGCCCACTACACTCTTCTCCACTTTTCTTGGGCACATTGAAACTGCGGCACCGCTAAACCCGCGTCCACTAAATGCGCGGTGGTCAGTAGCAAAATTATCTACCGCTTCAACAATCCCACCCTGGGGGGTTTCCACAACAAATTGCGCCCGTACAGCCGGGGTAATTGGCAGGTGACCGGTGCGATTATTCAATCTAGGCATTGATGAATTTAACATGGACGCATGCGTTTGCGTTACGTGATTTTGTTGTGTGAAATAATTTCGCGGGTTTTCGTTAGCGTTAGTGAACATGCTTCGGGGTAGGAGATTTGGTCTGAGCTTGGTTTAATTTTAGGTAGCATAAAGTTATCCGAGATGTAAAGAAAACTTCATGGTAGTTATACGGTCCCAAGTTGTACCTAGCAAAGGAAAACAATGGGATCGTACCGTAAAAGTGAAATATTTTTGAGCAAAGGACGAGTCTTTTTATTCTATACCTACTCCTCGAATGATTCCGAATTATCGAACAAGAAAACGGTAGTTGTGATGGTTTTAAACAGACCTATCTATTAAGCAAGTCTTCAGTCAGTACACATTTCCCAATTTCAATTAATCCGGACATCCAAGACATTTAAACTTCTCAATCGAAATCGGACAGAGCGATCTGAATACGCGAAATGACTCTCCTCATAAACAGTAAGAAAAGTTCAAGAAAGCCCCTTAAAAACTTATGGAGTCGCGCAAAAGATTCATTTAAATGAAAAAGGATTTAAATGAAAAACTTTCTTCTATTTAAATAAGATTGAATAATTTCATTTATGGACGATCTCTTTGAGGCCGGTTATTGAAATTCTAGATGATGGGATCACATTTCTGTTGAGCGGCTATTTGTAATGAAAACCTTGTTTTTTATGCGTCTAGGAATATTTCTTGGAAACGTATTGACGTGACCTTTGATTAACTTTTTTGTGCTTGGGTTGTAGGTGAATAATTTCAATAAGAATATCAACCAGCAACTATAAATGTATAAATTATTAGTTCACGTACACGCACGTAATAATATTGAGTCTTGGATCTTTAACCAATACTGACAAAAGATTTCGAAAAACTTAAAGATACGATACCTGTATTTTTTTTTTCATTTCCTGCAATACATTAAACTCTATTGTCTCTTCTTCTTCTTTAAAATTGATTTGTCCTTAATTTCACGGAAGACAAAAACACTTATCTTTTGTTTTCGTATTTACTTACTTAAATTTTAATTACAAGCGATTCCCGAAGCATCTTTTCTTTTGCCTCATGATCAGAAAATGATAGCACTTAAGTACCTCCACCGCTTTAAACTCAACCCCAGTACCTAGATACTTCATTTAAGTTTTACTTTGATATCTTAACCCTCTACAAAGTATGCAAGATTTATAGAGCGCCTGATTAGAAAAATCAATGGCAAAATATCGTTTCACGTGAATTTTAGTTATTCTGAAGACAAAAATATCTAAAGTTTTGGTTAATTGGTAACAGGGTATTTCAGACTCGCTTTGACCAGACCTTGGAAGACTTAAAGTTGTATGTATATGTCTTTATGAAGGCAATTTTTTTAGTTTTTCAGCTCCAAGTGCATAGGCTGAACGTTGTCGAATCAATCAGTGATTCGGTACGTATGTTTTTCTATAAGTAAGTAAGTAATCATTTTTTTTTTGACAGCCTTTGCTTTTGACAGTTTGTTGCGGATATTAATGTTGGTGCCTTGACGAAACCTGCGGTGCGGATATGGTTTTATTTTATATCGGATTTCTTCCCAATGAATTAGGTCACAAATGAAAATGTTTCAGTGTGTGTGTAGTGTTTACAAAGCTTATTTTATTTATAGCTGATTTTTCAATCGGATAAGCTCTTATTCCATAGATACCCGTATACTATCTGTGGGTTAAGAGCTTATCTGGGGATTGAAAATTGGCCCTTAAACGAATAAAGTATTAATCTAGAATATCTGCATTAATTACGTTACCTCTCTCTCCCTATTTCCTTCTCCATCGATATAAAGATTCAACGTAAAATTTCTAATAGCCTTACATGATCTTATACCCTGCCATTTTCGGTTAGATAAACACGCAATAGCAAAGCTTCTTATTTTACTATCCGACATAACTCCGACACTGCGTTAAGAGTAAAAACATCACTCGGCCGCAGTTGGCCTGGTCTCCGGGAGGGTTGCCACACGTTGAGGATCATCATCATCATCAAATTGAAGAGTTACACTCTTGTCGGTGGAGTTTCTTCCAATGATCTCTCATATGAGCCAGTTCCTTGACCTCCTGATACGACACGACACCGGCGTTCTCCTTTGGTGGCAGGTGGTTCTATTTATTTATGTAATCTAATGTTAAATTGTAAATTTGTGTTATTTTAGCTTGTTTATCAAGCTTGTTGTTGTTGTGAAACATCTAATATTGTTATCTTGACCTAAAAGTATACCGTGTTTTATGCAAATACCTACGTAAAGATTTCTGATTTCTGAATTCAGTGTTTAATCTTAAAATCAGATTTTATTTTGTAAAGTACTGACCGCATGGCTGCCATATTAATGGTTATAAAAAAACTTTACTTCACCTACAATACCCCTCTTTTGCGTCAGGGGTAAAACCAGTATTTACCAGCCCGAATGCGCACACCCCACCAACCCTACCGACGTGTAATCCTAAAAGGGGTAATATTTTAACAGAAAATAGCTGTTCCCTTCTCTAGTGCACTCAAGTATTTACCGCGCCCATTAGCGCGTAGTGCTTTGACCATAACGACAATACTGAGGTCAAATAAACTCCCACGTCGGAGTTAATGTGATATAAGGGTGTATGTAAATTTTAAGGGTTAGTTGCTTTTTAAAATGTTTATTCGGAAAACATGCTTATTGTCAGGATCTAAATAAGTAAGAAATTGTGTACCTAAATCATGTAGATCGTTGTTTTTGTAAAGTCGGTGATTTTTGATGATCATCATCGTTATCATCGTATCAGCCAAAAGACGTCCACTGCTGGACTAGTAGGCCTTTCCCAAGGCTCTCCTCTCAGACCGGTCTTGTGCTTTCCGCATCCACCGCGATCGCGCGAGTGGTCGAGAAATGGTTTTCAAATTTTGAAGTGACATATTTATTTACATATGCAGAGTGCAAGTTTTTTTTATACAATAAGGAAGACAAACGAGCAAGTAGGTCACCTGATGATAAATGATCACCACTGCCCAATTGCCCATTCTCACCCACAACCCAAAAAAAATAAAAAGTTAAATAAAAAGTTTGTGTATAATAACTATCTCAGATTTCATAATTCCAGGGAAATAGCGTCAAATTAGTAACACAGTAACTTAATTAGAGATAGGTACTGAAACTAAAGCCTTTACGAGCAATATACAATTACCACTAAACCTTGAAACACAATTAAACACTTTGCTGGAACGATAACGTAGGTAGGATTCAAGCATTATTAATATTAATGTTGCGACCTAGAACCAGCCTAGACTGGTTATTAACTTGCGAGCTATGTAAATGTGTCTTATGCGTTACAAAAGGAGATAATTTCCAGGAATATACAAAGTGAAAATTAAGTTTTTAATGTGAAACTATATCGTACAGTCAATAAATATATCATGAGACAATTTTATAATAACAAACATTCTTATAAAGGCAAATACTAATGATATAATATTATAATACATACTTAAATTCGTAATTTTATTCAGCAAAAATAATAATAAAATAAGCAAAAGGCACATCAAAGAGAAAACAGATCCGCAATACATGCTTCGTCAAGAGCTAGGGTACAAAAAAAAGAAAATTCATCCACAATAAGCTCCACTAACTAACTTATACTTAAACTAAAAAACACAAAAAAAAACAAGACCAACAACACATAATAAACATCAAGGACTCGAGAGTAAACAACATTCGTATTCATTATACAAATGTCTGCCCCGACCGGAGATTGAACTAGGGACCTTGGGTTTCTTAGTCAGGTTCTCTAACCACTAGGCTATCCGGTCATCAACTTAACACAAAAAAATTAAATTAGTTATTTTTAGAATCTGTCAATAAAACGTAAAGTGAAATAAATTAATAAAAGTAATCATTAAGTTCAAAATGTGTGCAAAGTAAAAGTATAATTATTATGGTAAACAGAAAAATCTTTTTTATGCCTGTAATTATCGAAAGATTTTCGTTCTTTTAAGGATTTTCTCGGTCGGTAGGTAAACTAGTTTCCATTAAGAATTTACAAAATCATCTGACGAAAAATATTACAATGGTTCGTTGATCAGTGAAGTATGTTTTTTGCATTTTCTTACTAAACACTGAATTTATTGTCGTTCAAATTTTTCACCACTTTCTTGGACGCTTTTTGCTTTATTAGGTACACACCATTCAATTTGCATTTCAACTGAAAACATTAGACCGAGATGTTAAAACGACTTTCCCAACTACAAATCTGTTTAAAAAAAGAAAAATACTACTTTAATGGCTTTACATAGCTAGCAAAGTGATAGTTTAATGCGTTTTCTGACTGACTAAAGCAAAATAATAATTGAAATGAAATCACTTAACATAGCGCAAGCGAAGAGTCCATGCGAACTAGCCATTACTAGGAAGCATCTTGAACACGTTTGGCTAAAGAAAGTTCCATATTCATATTCATACAGCGTAAATTACTTCATTCATTTGCACTCTACTTAAATATGTATGAGAGTACTTCAAAACTTCTGTAAGAGAGCCGAACCGAGAACTTAAGTATTACTCAAACTTGGTGAAATTCTAGGAGGTAGGAGTTTAAGCACCCGCGCTATTAACGTTCGGAGACAATGTACAGTCAAATACAATATTCAGGAAAAGCTATTGTAAGGGGAAAATGTTTCATTGTTCGTTCGACCATTGTTGGGAGCGTTCGGTACTTACTAATGGAGACTGCATTGTCTTAAGACGACCGAGTCAGCTAAACCGGTTTGATTTAGTTCACATTTTAATTGCATTTACGGCGATACTGATAAGTTTGAGGTGTGCTTGGTCGAGGTTGAACAATAGTTCAGTATAATTCCGGTTTCTGGTTTGGCAACTTTATTCCTCGTGACTGACAAAGCTGAAGTTTCTGATATGACATAGTACCACTAAATAAACAACAGGACGAATTACTACTTTGTAGCTTTCAACCGCAACTTCACGTATCAGGTTTAGTGTTCAAGCAGTATTTTTTTGTTAAAACTCACACTCTGCGAAGCAATTTAATAGTAAGTGTAAACTAAAAGCATCTCATTACTAGAAGATTCCTGTTGTCACCTATTTCTAATGATGATAACGTATGAACAAACTAAAAACATTGATTTCGGTGTCAGCGTCGCTTAAAAAAAGCCGAAGGAAGACCAAGAAGAGATTTTTCGAAATTCCCACGGGATAGGGAACTAGCCCATTTTTAAATATTTCACGGTAGCAAAGCCGCGGGGCATAAGCTAGTTTATTTATATAAGTATGTTTATCCGTTGTCTAGTACCCATAGCACAGGCTTTGCCTAGTTTGGGACTAGGTCAATTGGTGTCAGTTGTCCCATTATGTTTATTTATTTATTATTTATGTGACAGAACAAGCGCTTTAATCCAAACATTTTCCAAAACCCTACCTCGTTCAACTAACAAACCTCTTGATATTTTGTTTTATCACCGTTTCCCTTAAAGCTAAGGCAGTACGTGAACCGTTTCACTATGGCTTAGTTGTTGGTTAACCTGGGTACGGCGCTACATTCTGTGACGAGACGGCCGCGAGCTGGCATCCAAACTGCTTAATCAAAGCGCGGGAGGTATTGTGGAGGAGCAACAAAGGAAATGCGGTTTTCTTTAATATAAGGATCGATGTTAAAGTTAACAGGAGAGGCCTGACCCCCAAGCACGAATATTCCAATCCTGCGTATCGTAATCGTTAACGTATCGCCATCGAGGAACTTCATATTAAATTTTAGTATCAAATAGGCTCAACTAGGCGGCAGCTGTTCCAAACATCATATAATTTTTCACGGTAACACTTCACTCGATTACATTACGAAGCATTTGAATACTCGTGCTTGGGTCTATTGTGGAAACTGATTATCTAATAATATAATTAAGTATTAATTTGTGGAAGGAACTTGCCGTTGATAGAGACGAGTGGCGAGGGGAGGCGGAGGCCTTTGCTCAGCAGTGGGATACTTTACCAGGCTAATAAAAAAAAATTGTGACGTCATTTTCATGTCGTGTCTGGAGCAATGCACCGCGCGGGGCGCACGGCGGGGGCATTCCCTCACAGACCGGTGCGGAGAGAAGACGTGGTGTGGAGCTAACGAGAAGATAATAATTATATTGGTAGTCTATGACAATCTACAGTATACAATAACGTGAACTGCAATGAGGCCTTTACCGAGTGGGACATATGATTTATTTATACGCCGCTCAATTTTATTGATCGCTTTGGTATTTCCTTAAAGCAAAGACCTCTTGTCCATTATTTTTCTTTCACAACACGCGCCTACATCTCTTTTTATTCGAACCCTGCTCGCCATCTCTTAAAAATAAAAGTCTCTCTAAATTCTTAATTACTTACAAACTCGTGTTTATTTAGAAAAACAATACGTCATTCGAGGCGTCTCAGAATACGCCGCTGTATCGGAGTCACGCGCCCGCTTAAGGGGACCACGTCTGAAATTAAAGAGCAACGCGGTCTCTGTGGCTTTTTGTGTGTTTTGTCACAGAATCATTTGAAAAAAAAACCCCTAAACGACGACATCGAAACTTGACCCGCAAACTTATCCTTTACGGCATATGGACGTGATGGGCATTCGCATTTGGGTAACCTTTTAAGTCGAAAGGCCCTTTACAACTCAATCTGCAATGTAGATAAGCGGGGCAACTCTTTTATCCTTTGTTGTGCTAAATTAAAAGAATAACGAGCCTTATCTGTTACGGCGATAGCAATCCGCAGGCTTCAAGTCCCCGTTTAAAATAACTGAATTTCAAATGTTTTCAGCAATGTTTTTTGAGAGGGTCTCTCTTTCTAGATTAAGTTGAGTGGAATAACAAAAGGATGGTTTAGAATAATCATTGTTTACTCTACGATGTTATGAAGGGACGTTTAAAAAGTTGTATTACCTACTGAATCCTTAAACCTTGTGTTTATTTTAATTCTTAAAAAAAAAACAATAATACATATAAGAAACTACGGACGACAATCTCACGCAGTCACAATAAACTTTTTAATTTTTAAATGTGTTTTTTGAACTAGTGGACACACTGTACCGCCGCGCCGTACAGCAGGCGAGGGATTACAAATAGAAAAATACGGCACCCGACTGCAAAAATCTAACAAAGGCCCTAACAGCCAGTTTATTGCAGTTAGGCTAGGAATGCGTGGTACTTAGTAGTTAAATTTTTTTTTTTTACTTAAGAAGATGCAGTCGTATTTTTATTTTTTTAATTATTATCAGTAAACTTAGTTCTACTGCAGATAATATCATCATTTCTAAGTGACTTTGAGCTTCCTTATTAGGCCCACCGTTAGCTTTAGCACCCACGTCTCATATCCGTAAGTCATCACTGGCAACACACACTGGTCAAAGACTTGTGACTTCAAAAACTGCGGTAATTTGGACGAAAAGACACTGCGAAGCTTCGCAAACGCTGCCCAGCCGAGTCTGATTCGACTCTTTCTCGAAGTTGGACCTACCTGACTGGTCCGTTTGTCCTATTTAGGTAGACATAGTCGTCTACAACTTCGAGCGCTGAGCCTCCGATTATTATGGGAGTTGGCACAACATGTACAAATTTGTAGGTATGCAAATAGTTCGTCTATCACGAGAAGCGAGTCTTTGCTTTTCCCGCGAATGTTGCGAATTGTCCAGTGTTAGCAGAGCCCTGCTAATAAGCAAAATTTATGCAGTGTGGGGTCACTTTATAATGGCCATTGACGTAAACAGGCAGACAAAAAAAATAAGATTTTCAGACTTATTTTATTGGTTCTGCTCTAAGAGCTACCTTTATGCCAAATTTCAATTATGTTTCTAGGATAACTGGAAGAACCCTATAATAGCATAAGCCTATAGGTTTTAATAGATAAGGTACCAAGGGTTTGGAAACAAACTTTTTAGGGCTCCGTAGCCAAAATGGCAAAACCCGAACCCTTAAAGTTTCGTCATGCTCGTCTGTCTGTTTGTCTGTCCATCCGCAGCTTAGCTCAGAGACTTTTGGTACTAGAAAGCTGTAATTTTGCAGGGATATACATAATACAATATTAATTAGGCCGATAAGGTGGTAGAATACAATCTTTAAAAATCTTTTTTGTGTGTAGGTACCTTCCCTACACGTGAAGTGCGGTTTTTTTTCGTCTACCCCAAAGTGTGGAGTATCGATGGATCAGTCTTTTAAAAATACTATGAGTGTTCCCAGGTAATTTTTCGATTGGGGGATTCCTTTACGAAATATTTAGCTTAGAAGTGCTCATTTATGTTGGAGTCAAGTATGTCTCCCCTCTCTACCAGAGGAACTGTTGTATTTGGAAATGTGAATAAAATTTGAGCAGTAGTGCATGTAATGAAATTAATAGGAAAACTATCACAGATAAGTAGGCTTTACAGATTCATTTACGAATAAATAGTTCACCAACATATTTATGTTTGTCCATGTCAGTAACCAATATAAAATGACCCCACACTGCGAACAGTTTGCTTAGAGCTCTGCTAACACAGGAAAATTTAGATTTGGGAATTCCCATGGAATTTTTGTATATTCCTATGGGAATTCAATAATATCCTGACATTTCAATCGCCAGATTTATAGACATCACCGACTTCATTTACAAATGTGATTTCGTATAAAATGACTATTTTTTTTTTCACTTTTCTCAAACCCTTAACGATAATGGTATAAGTGTTATATATTTTCAGAACTGACTAGCTAAGCTCTAGACGATGATATCATTTTCATTGTCACTAGACCACTTATTTTTTCTTCATGTCCACTTGTCTACATGGAGTAATTTTATGAAACGTGACCTAGCCTATAGCTCTCGGTCCATAAGGAATCTAATGATATACGAATCATCAAAATCGGCTAAGCCGTTCTCGAGTTTCAGTGGAATAAAGAAACTCACATAATTACATACTTACATACATACATACGTACATGAACCCTGAAAACAATAAACTCTTTTTCTTTGGGCAGTCGTGTAAAAAGAATCCAATCCAATCTCGAGTAATCCAATGTCATGATTAAAGTCGTGGGGAACATTTAAAACCATCGGTTTTATGTGATTTTTATCACACATTGTGACATTTGCAATGAACGAACTATCTTAAATTACAGGGTTTATTACCTGAAAAGTTAAAAGCGGAACCCTTACAGGGTCACTGTCCGTCTGTATCCTAAAAACGGTACAGAACCCTTGATAAGCGTTTTCGACTCGCAATTTGTCGGTTTTTATTAGAATTACTTCTTAAATGCCGAATTAAAATAGTATTGATTATGATTTATTACCTATAATTTACTCATTGTCAAGTCATGTACCAAAATTACAATGAAGATTATTATATTATTTTAAGTCAGACCATGACGGCATGTAAGGGCACACAATAAAAAAATTAACTACATTAGCAGCAGACATTTCAGAAACACTTACATGCATGGGTACATTAGGTACAGTGCAAGTTCAAATGCAAAAGCTTGTAAAAAATCAGACGCAGACAAGCGCTAGTGACATCAAAGCCAACTTACTTCTTTCTGATCTGCTAAATACGGCCTGTAAGTATATTTTGTAACATTGGAATAAATAGTAAACGAGTTAGATTGTGTTATAATGAAAACGTGTGACGTCACAGCACGCAACAAATTACACTCTGTTAAAATTAAAACAAAGAACTTAATGTTTTCGTCCATCAGTTGGTAAAATTTTCACTCCCGTATTTGTATTGAGATATTCTGTGGTATTTAATTCAACTACTACCCATACTTGCTTATAAATCAGCATTTTATTTGAATAATAGGCAACGATTTAAATAATGACAATAATAATGTTGCTCTAGAAAGCCGCTTCATTCGATGCAGGGTTCTGCCCCCACACAATGAAAACGGGAGGACCCAGTTTTTTACAATCTGACAGCTAAGTTCCTTGCATGCAACAAAGATGAGGATGGGGTAAGAAAAGCTATAGATTGCGTTGTGTAACTGCAAAACAGTTTCCCATCTCGTCTCATTTTATATCAGTAGCGCATCTCATCATATCAGCATTTCAGCAACTGCAGAAGCAGCCAGCTCTATCTTTTAATTTCACTTCAAACCAGCTTACCAACTGGCACAGTGTATTGGCGGAAAAGATATTTCACGTCCAACCAACTTATCACCTGGCAAAACAGTTAAATTAGCGGAAAAGATTTGACACATGCTATTAAGCATTATAGTGCAAAAAGACTTTCCACCAGTTAAGCGAAACTCAATATTACGTCCAGGTCATAAAACATATGACATTGTTAAAAAATAAGCGTCTTCGTTGTGCTCCACTATTACTAATGTCCTCTTACAACAGTTTAAACCTAAGTTTTAGTGTTAAGTCCAGTTTAGTTGTGTCAAAATGTAAAGAACTAACTGTAAGGCAAATCCAGTTTTAAGACTTCATGTAGATTTAAATTTTTGGTACAAGATGGCCTTAAGTCAGTGAAAAAACCAAATATTAAAAACCTGTCAAGTATAAGACGACTTTGCTTGTAGGACATTAAGTAGGAGAACTTTCTGGCGTGCCATTCCAACTCACAAATTCTAGCTGGCCTTTAAGATTCACGTCCTCCAAACCTGCTGCTCAACATTCGATAAAAAGACGAATTCAATGAACGGATTCGGCGAACCGCGTCCATCGCAGTGATCCGTAACGTTATCGAGTAGCATAAATCAAGCTCAGTTGCTTCATTAAACAGTCAGTTGACCATCAAATTTGGTCGTTTAAATTAGCTGCACGACCAATATTGTCGTTTCAATTACGTGCAGAATCCGTAGCGGAATTAATATTTGCGACAACATCGGCTGTAACCCGGAAATCGATTTGGAATTAGAGATGTAAAGGGCGTCATGTGCGGAGTCATTCCGCATCGTGGAAATTATTATTTGACCCCAGTTTTATTCCACTGCATGCCAAAAGCCTTCTCTAGTTTGAGGAAATACAGAACAAATCACAGTTTCTACAAATTTTATAGCAATATTTTGCCAGTTGTCAAGGAACTAAATTTTCCCACCGTTGCTACTTGAAATTTCACTTCACCACCTGTGGTATTAATTCTTCTACCTCTGAGTATGCACGCGGCTGACGTGGACTGTTCATTTCTCTCAGCTTGGCGGTCTTAGTAAATTGGCAATACGTGTTTATGCTTACGGAAAAATAAGACCGTCTTATTTTCCTTCGATGCATTCACGCTCAGTTAGGTGAGTTTTTAATATTTCACAAGCATTTTGTGATTATGTGTGCTTTGGTATCATTTATATGTAAGCGAATGCGTTAATATTTTACAAAGATAATCAATAAGCTTAATACCTGGTACGCATTTAAAGATTTCACTACTTTTTGGGCTGGAAAATTCGATTTTCTTTCCGGTAGTAAACTATAGACTCTGTTTCAAAGAACCTAATCAATAACTCAGTCAGAGAGTATGTGAACATACATACTCATATGTATATGTATACATATATGTGTATGTGTGTGTGTGTGTGTGTATGTGATACATAGCCCAAGTAGCAGAAAGCCCATAGCCTAATACTTTAGGTTTGAAAGTTATGTATTATTGCTACGAGTGTATAAATCCGAGAATAGAGAATTTAGATGAAATAAAAAAGAAGATGGACATCGTGTCGTATTGGAATGTGCAAGAACTGGCATTGGAATGAACGTACTGGAGAGAAGTGCATCGACAGAAGTTATACTCTTAAATGAGATGATGAAGTGCGTAAAATATGATTTATTTGTTGTTCTTGTCTATTAAAACAACTGTTAAGTGCAAAAAATCTGCATCTTCAAACATTTTCAAGTCGGTTATTATGACAGCCCTATTTGAAACCGGTATAATCCGGCCAATACCGGCCCGTAAGCGGATTTGTCCGATCATGTTTGTTAATGCCAAAGCTTTACAATTATCATCGCTGTAATTCTTAGCATGAAACTAGCGTTAATTAACATTTACGGACATAAACAGGACATATTTGACACACCTAACTTAATGATGTGGAAAACAAGATGAACCGAGATAAATAGGGGCAAAATTAATGAAAAACTTTAATATTTATTTAGCGTGGCATAGTAAAAATATAGCTGGCTTTATGGCGAATTATTCAGGATTGCCTTACCTACTCAACGGTACAATTGAAGTAAAATTTCTTCACCGCGTATGTTGTTTTGTCATGGGAAAACCAACTCAGAGTGATTGTACATGTACGATCGAAACAAAAACTTTGAAATATTTCTTATTATCTCGCTAAGTACGTACGTACGTAATTATGAAATTCTTCTAAATAAAACAATGAGAATACGGATTGGAAAATCAGTATGTTAAAACCTCTAGTACAGCTTACTTAATTTTTGAAGCGCAGTACGAAATTCGATGATTCAAATCAAGGTTCTAGCCATATTATTGTCATTCCTATACAACTGTAACAGATTTTGTTCTAGGTACGTATACTAGACAGACTGCATACGGTGCCCTGTGTTGACGTACAAGTAGACTAATAGCGTTGTTTTGTTGTGATTCTGGAACAGAGTAATCCGCTTAAATCCGGTTATTGCTCGTTTTGTCTCCTAGTTGCTGACAAAATAGCTTACGATAGCCAACTATACCGGCTTAACTTGATATAGATGTCCCTGGAGCTCCAGTTCTAACCAACATAACAGTAGAAAATCTTAAAATGAAGTTCTTGTAAATCTCGCTGTGCATAATTTATAAACTTACTCAAAAAAGGTACGTTTATCTAGTTACGTGTGCGTACATCTCTTTCTAATTGAATAACTGTTAACCTGTCTTCTAAAGTTTGCCATGTTCATCAATGTGCAAAAAAAATCTCTGTAAAACAAAAACTTTTTAATAATCTTAGAAAGCCTTAGTTAAATCTTACCTTACTTTATCTTGGGTTACACGGGTGTTCATATTTATAAAGTAGTACCTAGCCTTATACGAATAATCTTCTCTGCGTTTCCTACGTCATAGTCTAGTACAAAGTTCCATGTGTAACATTTTACGGGCCTTGAGCAATAGTCCAATGTACAAGCAGTTTTTTTGTACAGAAACTGTAAATAATTACCTAGTTCTTCTAAGAAATGTAGTTGATCTAAGGCGAACGTCATAATTTTTGAAACCTAAATTCAAATCATTGACACTCTGTTTAACACCTTTAATACTATTTATTAAGATTGAAGGTGCCAAAATATTGGGGCAGTTTATGGCACTGGTTCATTTACCTTAATTGGGCTGGATATAAATATATTTATATGCCTATACATTTTTTAATAAACATCACAACTTGATTGCAAAAAAATGTTATACTCATCCACATTTCAATGCTTAAGTAGATAAATAAATACAATACTAAATAGCTAAATGCCAACCAGCCTCTAAATGCAACCAGTAAAGGAGAACAGCTAGACACATCACGAAAGAAAAGCATTTTTATCCAAGCTGAAACGTAGATGCTTCGCTGGCTTGTCTCGCTCAGCAAATTATTGTCAAGGTCTTTTGCTTTGTTGCCTGGTCTACACCTGAAACCCAGTGTTTGAGTCTCGACATAAGCCGCCTGACGTTAAGAAGCCCAGCCAGGCTGAAAGGCATCTAACATTTAATACAATGAGTACCAACTAGGGATAAGGACGCGTATGACGTAAGACACATTGTACAAAGGCGAATTTGACCCTTAGGTTGACTATCCAAGCGTCAGAAACAAATGTCTACACTATGAAAAAATTTAACATGTAGATAACCTAAAAATAATAATTTTGTAATTTAAATGTAAACTGTGGCAACTTTGTTGGCTGATGATTTATGTAACTAATTACGAGATAAGTTGTATTGTGCCGTTTATGCCCGAATAAACATTAAAACAAAAAAATCAGTATTATACCTAATAAATACGTAATATGAAACATAGGTACAAAAAAGTGAAATGTGTAAGCTGTGATTCTAGAAGTTTGAAATAATATTTAACAAAACAAAATTCATTTAAAAATACATAGACAAAAATATGGCATAGCAATGTTTAGTGTACCAGGTATACAATATTAACTACCAGTACTTGAGTCCAAATATAACGAATAGGTCTAGGTCAATTTGAGGTGAATTTAATCTTCATTAATAATTAATAAACATCATAAAATAATTATGACTTTGGGGCTCTCAAAATACTTCAGTACCGGTGTTTAAGAATTATCTCATACATAATTAAACGTCGATAAGTTCAGAGTACTTAGGTAGCACTCGACAATATGAACAGAGTTTATTGAGCTTTTTTTGTTAAGACCATTTCGATCATGAAAAACCTTGTACTTCACAAATTTGTTAGTAAATATCAAATGCTACTCACACTCACAGTCGTTCCCATATTATTCAATCTATAATTTTTGTTTTTATGTACTGACGATAAAAACATTTTTATCTACCTTAAATTTTGCCGTCCCAATAAACTTACTGTCGGTAGGCAATCAGTGGATTGCTATCTGTGGATGGGAGGATGTAGGGTCATCTTTTATAGATAGGAAATCATCAGTAGATCAAAATAAAAACAGATATATTAAATATTGGGAACGACTCTTAAATACTACGAGATTACTGATGTATCTACATCAGTAGAGTAAACCGGTGTTAAAATTGAGTAGGTAGGTACATGGAATTACATAACATGTACAGAACCACCAGGGCATTTGCGTAACTATTTTGACACCCGTCATCGGATTGAAATGTCAGTTTTTGTACGACTGTGACAGCTAGCTATTTCCGACACCAATTTTCAGCCCATACAAAAACCCGCATTGTCATTTCAAAAACGGTTTAACCGATTTTAATGAAACGTTACTAACAACCATCTCGATTACACTAGCTTACGATAAGAAAAAACCGCCTCGAAATCGATCTGTCCGTTTGAGAGCCATGATGCCACAGACAGACCCACAGATACACACGCAGGTCAAACTTTGAACACCCCTCTTTTTCGCCGGGGGTTAAAAATGAACGCGATTGTGATTCCGAGCGAGTTGGACATAAATAAGGCTTAGGTTGCCGACCTAATGTTATCATTATAAACATAGTTTTATTTACCAATCGTTTCCGCCCGTAGCTCGGCTTCCGTGTCAGAACTCCCTATCTCGTGGTTATTTCTCAAAATCCATCCCTTTTCTAAGTTTTTTGATCGTAACTTTAAAAACAACATTTTTCCCTACAAACTACCACACCATAGTTTTCCCCCCGATAGGGATAGAATTTCCAAGTCTCTGAGTCTATATTTAGTTTGGATCTAGGTCATTTGGTGTTAATAATACAAGGATATTTTATTTATTAATTTTATTTTAATTGCTATGTGTATAATGACCCAATACCCTGTCCTCAACCTGTGTCTTTTTATTTCTCTTGACGAGTATTATAATCCTAATCAAATAAATAAAAAAAACTTTTTCTCACACAAGCTACCGCCCCCTTTTTCACTCCCTTATGAGTAGAATATCACAAAGTTCCTGGCCTACAAACATCTAAATTATAGTGAATCACTATGCAAAATTTCAGCGTTTTAGGTTCAAAGCTGGGCGTTGATAAGTCAGTCACTCAATCACTGAGCACTTTTCTTTTTTTATTATCATTTAGATATATCAACAGTTTCACAGACACACTATATAGAAAGAAAGATTTATAGCCCATTTCACAGCTAACATATTGTCACGTTTATTATTTAACACATTACGTCGTTTCAATAAAACACTAACGACAAAGGACTTACGAGTCGTTGGTAATCAAACAAACAATCAAATGATCATTAATCACGTACAGTAATTATGCAAGACACGTAAATTTATTATGACAATGATTTACAATCAAATGTGACGTGTATTGCTATTGGTATAGAGTTTATAAGTAACCCATTTAGGAAACTATGGTACCATTAAAAATGTAGAATGACTTTAATTTTTTATTAAAAATGTCATAATGAAAAATTAAGTAATCGTTTCCAAGCACTATTTAGGAGTACAGGTTCATTTACGGGAAAAATTAAACAGATATTTATTTAAACAACCTAGGTCTAAATAATTTCCTGTTTAATTTTAAAAGAGAATAAGTAAATTAAATCACTAAAACTACGTTCTCTTAAGGGCAGTCACGTAAAAAGATATTGTTTTCAATAACACAAAAAACCTTTCAAGTTTTTCTCGGAAAATAATGCACCTAATAAAAAAATAGCTTCAATAGAATTGTCAACCATCCAGAGGCAATTAACGTATGGAAATATTTTTCCTCAATAAAATACTCAACAGGAATGTTCACCTATCTTATCTGGGACCTCGTAAGTATACATTGGTATATGAACAAGCAACCTTAAGCTAAATGACTGTGTTGCGCATGTTATCCGAATTCTACATACAGCACCCTAGTGTTGACGCAGCTTAGAAGCGCCCGCCCCTTCCGTGTCACCGGCTATAGGTAAGTATGAAAGCGCCTTAATAGAGTGGAGGTACGTTCTGAAAGCCCGTGTAATGGGGTTATTTGGGTAATAGTGATAATAGTAAAGAGATGTTAGTGGGTAATCAGCTTGGTTTATACAAATAGGTTCCTTTGTGGGGTGTACGCGGTAATTAGGGGACGGTTTCGTTTTGCGGGATGTTGTGATGTTTTGATGTTCTTGGAAAAAGCGACCGTAAAGGTCCTGAGGCCCGAGCATGAATATTCGAATCCTGCGTAACGTAACCGAGTAGTGACGTTATCAATACGTAAGTACATAACGTTACGTTCGGATTCGAATATTCGTAATCGGGTCTCTGATCTAGACACGTCAGCATCACAATTATAGAGCAAGAGACCCATGGATCCATTGCCAGAATTTATCTGTTTTGATAATGCTATGAGCTAGATATTTCCCTAGTAGGTACTTTAAAAAAATAATCCTCTAAAGCCATGAGTTTTATGGCCTAGCACTAATATGAAGTCGGTGCTTCATTCAAAGTATATTCCGCTTGCACAGTACCTACAGATTTCATATTGGTGCTAGGCCATAAAACTCATAGGTTTAGAAAATTGCTTTGTTTTTTTTTTGGAGGCGGTTTTACTTTACCTTTTATTAAAAGTTTTTTATGTCATTGTTTTTATGTTTATTTAATATTTAAGGAATTATCCTCCAACTTCTAAACTACACAATGCTTAAACCTGAACCTCCGCCAAACTGAGTGGCAGTTTGTTGGCAGAAAGTGGGGAGCTCTAACTCACTGTTTAAATAATACTAGCTATTGGCCGCGACTTCGTCCGCGTAGATTTCGGTTATCGCTATCCCGGGGGAACTATACAATTTTCCTGAAAAAAAGTAGCCTATGATATTCCTCAATATTCAAACTATCTTCTTACCAAATTTCAACTAGATTGGTGCAACGGTTTTTCCGTGAAGAGGCAACAAACTGAAAGAGATACAGAGTTACTTTTGCATTTATAATAATTATAGGATTAGTATAGAAATATCTATAGATTGCAATCCTCCTGGCCGATTCCGGCTACGGCGACCGCTTCACCTCCGATTGTGTGCCCTCATGTGACTCGTGTAACCAATCTTTCTCAAGAAGCTCCGTGCGCACAGCGAGCACGTGAGGCCACTATTGTTGTATATTGCTACAAACTATCCATAAACCTGTGGACCTGAAACCCGAAAACCCTTTGCATTTCCTTGTCCGGTGCAAAAAGAAAATCTTTTGGCGGCCTTCCAGAAATCGGCCAATGCATCGGCCTGTTCACCGCGATGGGCGGCCATGCGAGGAGATACTTTTGAAGCTTATTCAGAGTTGATTTATCTGGCACACATAGAGGCTACCTGGTATTTAGGCGGTATAATAATAAGCCGTGATAGCCTAGTGGTTTGACCTACGGCCTCTCGAGCAGAGGGTCTTGGGTTCAAACCCCGGCTCGCATCTCTGAGTTTTCTGAATTTATGTGCGGAATTACATTTGTAATTTATCATGAGCTTTTCGGTAAAGGAAAACATCGTGAGGAACCTGCACATTCCTGTGAAGCAATTCAATGATGTGTGTAAAGCTCCCAATCCACACTGGGCCCGAATGGGAACTATAGCCCAAGCCTCTCTCATTCTGAGAGGAGGCCTATGCCCAGCTGTGGGACGTAGATGATGATTGTTTAACTAATATTTGTTCCCCGACGCAAAAGAGGGATGCCTGTGTAGTGTATCTGTGTCATAGCTCCTAAACGGATAAACGGAATTGGATGCAGCTTTTTAGGGTTCCGTAGTCAAAAAGGAACCCTTATAGTTTCGCGATGTCCGTACCTAAGCTCAGCGTACCCCATGGTGTGAGGTCGCGTTAGACGGGTCGTTTAAATGAAGAGTATTTTTCGATTCAGGAATCGCTTTGCATAATATTTAGCTTTGAAATGCTCACTTTTAACCCATATAATATAGCGTGCCCATTTTAAGATTAGAATTTAAGTTTAAAACTATCACAGTTTTTACAGGTTAGACAGTAATAAAGTAGACCATTTAATTTTGATCTTGTTACAAAAATTACTTACGTACAATTAAAATTAGATAATAATTACGAATGTTCGACATACTCTTGACAGGATTTTATTCATACGAATGAAATCTTAGAAGTGAACTTTGACCTACTTTTCGATGTGGAAATTTATTTGAAATAAACATCAATGAAATAAAGTATTGTAAGGAATGAACCTTGAAAACAACTTTGCCAAGAGGAAAAAATGTGTTTTTATACTTAATTGACAAAATTACGCTGTGCCATTGCTTAGCAACAACCAATAAGCGATTGCTAAAATCAGATTTTAGTCTCGCAGTCCGCGAGTGCTTCATACTAATATCGCTTGCGGTGAACACGTTGCGTGATCACCTCAACACAAAACACGCTAGCTAGTGTAATAACGCTGTTAGTCTGAATCCATAATGCACTCTACATTGCTCGTTCGGCAGTAAAAGTCTTTGAAAAGTTTAAGTTTACAAACGCCCGCTTTATATTACCAAAATATGGCTACTTAAGAATTCTCACAGAAAATCTGAATATTGAGCCAACCACTCAAGAAAGTGTCCAAAATAGGTGTGCTTTTCTATCAAAAAACCGGACAAGTGCAGGCACAAATTCACACACTGGTTCCGTCTAAATTTTGTGTAAGTTTTACAAAGCATAAAATTTGTGGTGTTGTGTGATATCATCACATCAGCGGTGTTCACGTTGGCGACACACACATAATAAATACGGATCCGCGGTTCTGCGTTAGATAAAGGTGTAGACACTTTTCTGTACAGTCAGCAGCAGATACTTCTAAGCAATCGAAGCGGTCACAAAGATCTAGACAAGCTCTTATCTCTATAACAATAGAGCCGTACTTAGATCATTGTGAACGCGTGGGTTGCTTAGGTACTTTTGCTGCTGACTGTACACCGAGCACGACTTTTCACTAGAATCGAGTAGTAATGTTATCGTATCGCCATCGAAAAAACTTGTGTGACGAACCCCCTGCTAGCGTATTTGGTACTAAAATTTTATATGAAAATTCTCGGAAGGCGATACGATAACGTTACTAGTCGATTCTGGTAAAACCTCGTGCTCAAGGTACCGTTTTGTCATTTCAAAGTTCAATATTACAAAAACGGGCAAACCGATTTTAATGAACCTTACCTAAGAACCATCCCGATTAAACTAGCTTTTTGGTTAAAATCCGCATCGAAATCGGTCCATCCCTTTGGGAGCTATGATGCCACAGATAGATACACAGATACATAGGTCAAGCTTAAAACTTATAACACCCCTTTTTTTCGTCGCAGGTTAGAAAGAGTACCTCCTGCCTACGCTATTTAATAGCCAATTGGGCTTGTGATAAACGTTTATGGAATTATTACCTAATTTAAACTAAGACTGACACAGGACCGGCAAGTGCTTGAATATGAAGAGACATTATCCAGAAGTGGGTGTTCGTCTTTTTTGATTTTAATTGATTGAATACTTACATAATATCTACATTCTTGTGTGTGGGAAGGTGCTTTCATCATTAAACAGATAAAGGGCAGGTGGCAAAGGGCAAAATGTTAACACAATTTCACCAAATACAGCTCATTATGGTAAAGACTACAACATTATCTCAGATCCTACAAGCGTCCTCCACTTTGTCAAAGCCTTTGTATCGATATGCATGATGACACCAGGTTCCCGTTTTCTCCTGCTACGGAACCCTTAAAATCCTGAAGTCGCGACTTCAAAGGACCTCGCGGAGACCAAGTCTGAAGGTGGAGTGTTAATTGCTGATCGTTATCACGGTTTTCGTGCAACTGGCTCTTTTGTGCCTATTTAGTAAACAAAAACTTTAGACGTAAAGCGGGCTTCCACGAGGCACTTCAATCGAAAGGGAGATGAGCCGAAATTGCACGGGATATTTAGCTTTTTGGAACGTTTAAAGTTACTAAAATGTGTATTAACTTTTTAAGCTTCTATATCGAGTTAGTATACTAAGGAAAAAAGTATAACCAAGAGTTTTATCATGTTAAACTGTGTCTGCTGTGCTGTAAATGTGTGTGTGTGTGTGTGTGTGTGTGTGTGTGTGTGTGTGTGTGTGTGTGTGTATTCTTAGAAGAGCTGCGAGACTGCAGAATATTGCTAATGCAAGAAGTGGGTATATGAATAAAGGCTGTCTGTAAACAATATGTGCTCTGTTATCATTCGCCTCCGATATGAATAATTATTTTTTATGGCGCAGCCGGTAGGATACATATTTTTGTTAATCTGTCATTGCTATTATTATAGGCCCTGTATTATTGTTGTTTTAGACAAAACCGCTAGGCTAATATCACGGCTTTCAAGCATTACAGTATGTATGTATGTATAGACAGGTAAGTCCCGAGTATCATGATAATGTAAAATGTATAGAGATATTTATAATTTAATCTGAAAACTGCATCGAAATTGCAGCACTGCAAACGGGATAAATTTTGTCTCTAAATCCATCACGCCGCAGTTTTAATAAAACTGGTACGGACTTGATTTATACGTGTTTTGTCTGGCCGGAACAAGATGGCGCTTGTAATATCTGGCCGGATCTGGTTCACGCCAGTTTCAAACCGCATTTTTTCGCTTTTTATACCATCTTGCATTTCCAGCTGCGCTGAGAGATAAATCTGCGTTTTAACATGTTCTGTTCTTATTGCAGTTATTGTTTTCTCCTTTTGTGAAATTGTGTTTGATAGTTTTTTGACTTGCGTATCACAAATTCATCTTTTTGATTTTAATTGAGAAAATAAGAGTAATGTTTAAATGGTATTGTACTTTTCGACTATATAACATTAGGTATATATTCGAGGATTTCTTTCCTTTAAAATTATACTGTGGGAGCATAGTAAATGGGAAGTATACCTACTATAAACAATTTGACTTAAAAACAAACTGACAGACAGATAGCCTGTCCGAATAAGTGATCCTGTAAGGGTTTCGTTTTACCCTTTTGCAGCACGGAACCCTAACACCTTTTCTGTAATTGTGAGGCAACTTTTAAAGGCAAAAGTTAGCAAACGTACGCATATCCCACTTATCTCAACTCTAACACCACAAATACACGCAGAAGTACTCATTCCGGCTAAGCTAAGACTCATCAACCCCACGAATGGCTCTCCGAAGACCGAACATCTATTTCCAACTACTTTCCTTTAATGAACAAAAGTCCAAATGTCTCTCGCGGCTATAAGACTGGTCCGACAGGGGCGAACTTTTCAATATCGTGTCGCTACATATTTTAGTGCAAGACGGCGAGATGTCGAACTTATCTCGACTAGCTTTTGGTGATGGGAAAAGGGGGTATCAATATGTGAAAATCCTGTTTTTGTCAATTATATTACCTACTACTACTAGCTGTTGCCTGCGACTTCGTCCGCGTAGATTTCGGTTATCGCTATCCCGCGGGAACTATATAATTTTCCCGAATAAAAAGTAGCCTATGTTATTCCTCAATATTCAAACTATCTTCATTTTATCTAGATTGGTGCAGCGGTTTTCCCGTGAAGAGGTAACAAACAGACAGACAAAGAGACAGAGTTACTTTTGCATATATAGTTTTAGTTAGGATAAGGATAAAAAGAGTTAGATGTGTCATCAGCACGCCGAAAATGAAGCGCAGAAAAGGCTAAAAATTGCTTGCGCGAAGAAACTTGCGCGCAAATGTAAAAATGTTCGGAACATATTTTGTGATTGTCTTGTGAGCATATGACGTATCTTTACTTATAAAAACAATTGGTTTTTATGCTATGTATTGATTTAAACTTTGGCGATTTTCACACATTATCGTGACACTCTATCGGGACTTAATGACGTAAAAAACATATTTTTATTTAAATACCTCGACGTTTCCTCCGCCATGCATCAATCATAAATACCTGATGATGCTGATGATGATGATGTAGTACTTATAACTTTTAACATGAAACTACCGTGAAATACAAACATCAATCATCAAGTTCAAAACCCCGATATTGTCATTTAAAAGTTCGATACCTCAAAAACGGATGAACCGATTTTAACTAACTTAACTTATAACACCCCTCTTTTTGCTTCGCGAGTTAAAAACAAACATCGATACTTAAACCACTGCCAGAGCTTTCCCCTCTCTAGACTGCTATCTTCTCTCCGTCTGAACCAAACTTGGGAGGGTACTGCCCAAAATCTTAGGGAATAAACCTCACTTATCCACCTTGTACTCGTGAACAAAATTTATTGGATGGACCTTTTTCCCCGGCTTTTATATGGAAACTCATCCATTCATATTGACCTCTTTAGACCTTTGGAGAACGAGTGATATGTCAAAATTTGTTTCCACTGGAAAATTCATTAGGGAAGATGAGTTTGGGAGATTTAAGAGTTAATTTTACCTTGAATTACTTAAGGTCAGATTGAGGAAAATTTATGCTTATTACAATGTCAAGTATACTTTCGTATTAAACATAATACTAAAAGTAAGGTAAATGCATTTCTCAAAACCATTTTTTTTAAATACTTACTTGTTTTATTAAGTGAAATTCTCTTAGACTATTTTGCATCATCATCAACGTCATCTAACCAACTTAAAAAAGTTGAAAAACTACCGACATTGTCATTTCTAAGTTCGATAATTTCAAAAACGGGTGAACCGATTCTAATAAAACTTAGCTATAAACCATCTCAATTAAATTAGCTTTTGATTAAAAAAACCGCATCTAAATTGGTCCTTCCGTTTGGGAGCTATGATGCCACAGACAGACGTAACTATTTTTACCTGTGGTTGCGGGTGAGATAATTGATAAAATTGTCTTTGGTTCATAAAAAATGAACTTACCTACGAGAAGACCACTATAATAAACGATATTTTTTTAATTTTTGTTTTTTTTTTTAAATTTCCTGTCATCTAGCAGAAAAACGCTGCACGAATTAGGCTCCTCTGTTCCCCGATCTGAAACAAATAATACAGTGTTTTTATGACCATGCAATTTAACGCCATCTCTCGGTTGACTTGAAAACTTAATAGGAACGGTGACGCACCACTGCGTTGGAAACTTCGAAACTCCGCCCTCTGTTGGAGAGTACTAGAACTTACTGGCCAGTTACTGCAGTGTTTGTGAAATTCCTTGGAGTTGGCACCTTACTCTTGATCACGGTCTTGATTATGTTAGTTCCAGAGTTTACGAATAGATGGCAGCCTAAAAAATATTTGTTTATTTTTTGTAGAAAAACTACGATTTCATGATTGATCGACGTTTGTTTTCGGATAAGTTTCGAGGTAATCTTGGAAATAGGAAATTCGTTATTTAAGAAAGAAATTGTTACGAATTTCAATGTATCTCCGTTTGCCTATTTACTAACACTAAGTATTTCGTCATGTTTGTCTGTCACAAAATTAGCCCCGACATGCTTCGGATTAATCCATAGTCCTTCCTCTGAGAGCACTTGCTTCGGCGGTAACGAAACGAACACTTCAACAGAATTTCTATTTTGTTTACCCAAGAGCGTAACGTGCCGCGGCAAAAAGTAAAACCTTCTTTTTACTTTAAAAAAAAAATAGTCAAAACAGCGAAAACACACAAGCCAATTGGAATACCAAAAACCAAAAAAAAAAGTCGGGCGGCAGCCATGTTTATTTTACCCGTTGAGCTGTGAATTGAGCGATAACTTGCGGTTGTTCCACTTCAAACGGGACGTGGAAAATTTTAGGGTTCCGTAAGTACGCCAAAAAGAAAAATACGGAACCCTTAAATATCTAGAATTACATCTGTGAGTTTATCAGTTTCAGATTGACTCAGACTTGGATCTTTTGTTACTTGTTTGCTTGTTATAATACTTGTATCTTGGTCTTCTTGTACAGTTGTGTTCCGAGGATTCAGTGTTTCTAACCTTAGAACATTTGGTTCAGCATATTTAGCTTGATGTTCTGTTGAATATCCCCTTGCCACTTTATCACCACATGAAAGGCGCAACATGGATCCCAAGACAGTTTTCAAAACAATTTGTCCTTTACCATTATCAAAACTGTAAAGTCCTCTTAGAGCAAAATACTCTTTTTTTGGTTGTAACCGTGCCCCACCTTCAACATATAAATCACCATTAAATGAAGGTTCTGTATATACATTTACAACAGTCAGTCCTTTAATTATTGTATTGTAACTTAATTTCATAACAAATTTTGATGTCTCTTCTTCACTACTTTGAGTTATTTTTAATTCATCTGCAGTTTTTAGAATAATTATGTGACTTTTTTCTGTGTATGTATGACCAATAAGTAAGGGGTATTTGGGCAAGTATTTATCGGGAATTACCACAACTTCAGTTAGAGCGCCAACACCATCTATGACTATTTGAACATCACAAAGTCCTAGGGGCGTCACGGATGCATTACCAAATCCAACTACAATTCCTGATAGTTTTTGTTCCAACTACCAAAAATTTCCTGAGCCTCTGTTTCTCTTATCAAAGTCTTTCTGCTGCCCAAATCTATAAAGCACTCTAGAGAGATACCATTAACCAATGCCTTTTTATAATATTTAGAATCCTCATTGTTTGTTGTAATTTTCATGACTGATTTGGTTAAACTTAACCCTCCAGTATTAGAAGACGCACTGGCAACATTATTATTACTGTTATTTGGTCTTTCCTTCTGATAACAATCCCCAACCAAGTGACCCAGCTTACTACACTTTTCACACCGTTTTACAGGCAAAGGACACTTGGAACTATAATGTCCTAATTGACCGCAGTTATAGCATTTTAAGTTAGTTGTTTTAACATTATACTCTTTTTTTTGTCCTGCACTGTTGACACTACTGTTTACTAACATTTTCCGTTCTAGATGTTCATCTACACGTTTTGTTCTAGTGTTACGCAAAAAGGCTAACAATTTATTGGGATCATCATACTGAGCAGCCTCAGCACTCACTCTTACTGCTCTATCATCAATACCTAGTATGATACAATCAGCTGCATCTTGCCTACTAATCCGACATCTATTTAACAAAACCATTTTCTCATAAAAGTAATTTTCAAGGCACTCACCAAACTTTGCCCGCTTTGCTATCATTTCAGTTAAAACTAACCCATAATTTTCATGGCTTGGAAATGCAGCCAACAATTTTTCCTGCCATTCCGTCCAATTAAATAACATAGATGGTAGACTTTCATACCATATTTTAGCCATTCCGGTAAGCTTACTTGTAGCAAAATGTGTTGTCTGTTGTTCAGTCCATCCATGAATAGCTGCACACTCATTTACTTTTCTTAACCACACTGGCATGCTTTGGTTCCTTAATGATGGATTAAACTCTGGTACAGGATTCATGGATGGTGAAAATTTATTGCTATTGTTATGATAAGTTTGACTATAAGCAGAAGACAATGCATTAACCAGTTTGTCTACAGAAATATTATCACTGTTACTGTCTTCCTTAGGTACTGATGACGCACTAACTGTCTTAATAGTTGGGTTTGACTCACCCCGCTTATGTTGAACCCACCAGCAACAAGAATCACACTTGTTTGATGTGCATGTCCTGTGGTGTCCTCTACCGGTGCTCGTGCGATCGCGTGCTCCGTTATGCTGTGAGCGCTCCCTTTGCGTTCGTGATCCACGGCGGCTTCCATCCGAAGACTGCCTCTCACACCTACTACGTCCTTCCAATGGTGAGCGTTCCGTACGCCTACCACGATGGTCACCTGGTGATGGTGACTGCCTGTCACGCCAAGCACGTTCGCCGCCTGACGAAACTTGCGATCGCCGATCACGATTGCCATCTCGCGAGTTCCTTTCATGTCGTACACGCTCGCCTCCTTGAGAACGCTCTAAGCGCCTACTTCGGATGCCATCTTCACACTGTCCACCGCGGCCGCGACGACGGCGGTCTGGTGAAGGGCTTTCAAGCCGTCGTCCGCGTTTACCACTTGGAACACGTACACTTTCACTGATTCGCGTACGGTCACGACGCCAACCCCTTTTCGCGGCACTTTCTGGCTCAAACACGTGACGTGGCTCAAGAGGAGTCCAACCACGACTATCTGCACTCATCATAAGACTTTTAAAGAAAGTTCTTTCCACTTCTGAAATAAAAGCTTTACGTGAGTTCTCGAGAGAAAAAAACCTCACTCAAGCAAAACCCGCCGTTTGAACTGTCCAAGTGAAAATTCCGTTCGGAAACCAAAGACGTATTTCGTTTAGGAATATGTTTAGGCGTTGAGCCACAAACTTTATTATTTATATTATTTTAAATGCGTACCTAATACTTTTTAATGTCTTTTATTTATTTTATTTAAAATGATTGTTTCTAACACTCTTTAGCCGCAATCTCTCTTAAATAAGGTTCAAACTTGCGCGCAAATGTCAAAATGTTCGGAATATGTTTTTCGATTGTCTCGTGAGCATATGACGTATCTTTATTTATAATATCATTGGGGTCATGAGTAAGAAATCGTCCCGGAGCAGTATGATACCACCTGAGATACCTAAGATAGTATGGAAATAGTGGTACAGTACCTATTTCATCAGACATCAGACTATATACTACCTAAGATCAGGCGTCCTGTAAGTAACCCTTGAAGTTTTATTACAATGTAAATCCACCCTACTCATACTCATTTATTCGTAATAAGGTGTTATCACAATACATGTCATATTAGCGCGTTAAATCGCTGCAATGCAATACAAAATAAATTATTACGCCCATAGATTATAATTCGAATAAAATTAATAAAAAATTAATAAGTTATGTTATTATGCTATTATTATTATTCTACTACTTTCCATTGACCTAGAATACCCTATGTTACACTGTAGTCTTTGCCTAGAATCGTGAAATTTGGCACTTGTACTTATATGGAACCGTCGTACACAACTCCAACGGAGTCCGACTCGCAGTTGACCGCTTTTTCGTAGATTTTTTACTTTTTTTCAGCAAATTTATATTTGCGCTGAGTTTTTGGCACTCACTCATTAGAGCGGACAACCGTGCCACATAGATACTTTGAATAAAATGTGTAGGTAACTTTATTTTATCTACACACATAATATATGACCTCTGTAACGCGTTCAGAAACCGTAGGTAATAGGTATTTGTGTTTTGTTTCTTTTTATCGTGTAATTTAAGAGACAAAACACTAATGTCATTAGTCTAATAAGCTTCGAGAAACGGGGCCCAGCCAATAAACAGCAGAAGTTGAGTAAGTCTTGTGAAATAAAAAAAAACTAACAGAGAAAACGAATGTATAAGGAGGAAGATTTTCTTTGCATTTTTTTAAAAGTAAAAACTTTACAGGGGGTGTTCATTTACACATAATCAACCTCAGGTTGAAGTCTTGACGGTTCATTAAATATACTTACTCAAAATCTAGTACAAACAACACAATTATAAATTGTGTTAACTCACATACACATGTGTAAACTCGTATGAAATGGTCCTGCTCAGTGAAGTGGAATGATTTTGGTACCCTTAGCTGATATCTCTCCGATTTCCACTTGGTTGGGAGACTTGATTAGTGTTCTAATGCTTATAGGCTTGAGAGAACTCTGACCCAGTAAACTGATTGAGGAATCGCTGTTTATTATACCAAAATTTAGATAGAATAAAGAAGTAAGTCTTTCGGAAAATCCGTCTTATACACTGTGGTACAGCTAGCATATTTACATGCGTTCACTGACCGCAGGGCATTGGTAAACTTTGCTATTTTTAATTCCCGACAAAAAGTGGGGTGTTATAAGTTTGACCTGTGTATCTGTGTATATTTGTATCTGTATATCTGTGTATCTGTGTATCTGTCTGTGGCATCATAGCTCTCAAACGGATGGACCGGTTTCGATGCGGTTTTTTTTTAATCGAAAGCCAGTTTAATCGAGATGGTTTTTAGCTAAGTTTCATTAAAATTGGTTAACCCGTTTTTGAAATACTGAACTTTGTAATGAAAATATCAGCGGTTTTTCCATAAAGAGGTAACAGACAGAGAGACAGAGTTTCTTTCGCATTTATAATATTAGTTAGGATGTTAGTAGGTAATGGCCATGTATAAGTTTAGTATAGACATGGTACAAAAATCTTTCCAACGGGCCAGGCAAAAATCAATCTTATGACAATGTCATAAACATTTTAACAGGGGAAGCTTTTCTCACTTTAGCTATACTCTTTTGTAATGATTTGCTTGTCATTACTAATGACTAGCAAATAAAAGCGAGTATCAAACGAACCAACCATCTAATATATAAAGTCGAAAAACCAGAACGGGATAAAAGAAACGAGACAGAGCAAGATGGCGCTCTACAACACCATTTTGACACGTTTCTCCCAAAAAACGTATTATTTCTCCGGATTTTTAAAGCACTTCGATTCTTTGATCATGGGAATCGCGAAAAACTTGAGAAAATATGATATTGGAAGTTTTGTATATTAAGCAGTTCGAATTTCGAGCCAAAAGCGAGTGATCTATTATCAATGCCAGTGTTGCCGTTCAGGGATAAAGAAAGCCATTCATTATCCTGCATTGCAGTCTACGGAAATTTTAAATTTTATCTATGTAAATTTTTATTGATAACATAAAGCAAAAAATACGTGTCGGACTAATATTCCGACGGACTAATTAGAAATATTACTTTTTTACCCAGAGGACACATTCCTATTGCTATAGAGATTTCTTACGTAAATATATACTGTACCTGCATAATATAATATTCCACGCGGGCGGAGCCGCGGGCGCTCTCTAGTAATTATACAACTGTCTTTATTAATGTCATTTGACAACAGTGCCTCACTTATTACTGCAATTTAAACCATTTATAATTCAACACAAACTAATTCAAGTACACAGTTTGATCAATGAAAATTATGACGTCATACTTAAGTGATTCAATACACAGTCAGTAGGCCGAGCACGAAGTTTACGAATCCTGCGTAACGTTACGTTATCGTATCGAAATCGAGAAACCCCATACAAAATTTTAGTCCAAACTACGCTCACGGGCGGGCCCTGTTGCAAACGTCATACGAATTCTCGATAACGTTTACTGTATACTCGATTACGTTACGCAGGTTTCGAATATTCGTACTCGGGCCTCAGCATCGCTATTCAGCGACGCAACGATGCCAGCCTTTTGGGTACCATGCCACGGGGGCCTTAATTAAGATTTAAATTAGTTTTAAGTTTTAGTTCTAGCTTGGTTTTAATGTCATTGTAAATTGCTTTTATCATACAAACTCCATACAGCGATCGTTTTGTCATTTAATAAAAATTGCCGGTTTTACCAATTACCTACTCGTCATTTTGTGTGTGGTAGGACCTTGTGCGAGGTCCATCCGGATCGCTACCACCATCTTAGTGTGGTGTGGTGGTGTGGAGAGTAAGACAGCCAGTGTAATTATGGGCACAAGAGAAATTTCATCTTAGCTCTCTAGGTTGGCAACGCATCTGCAAGCCCTCCGGGGTTGCGGGTGTCTATGCGCAGTGGTGATCACTTTACCATCAGGCCATCAGGTCACTTGCCTTTCTCATCGTATATAAAAAAAATCCCTATTTTTATGTCCAACATTGTACAAAGCGTGTATTTATTTTGATTTTCTCAGTCAATCGCTAAGCTTCTATTTCGCAGTAACATTTTTACGCCCTCCAATTTGCTTGGAAGCCTATAACGCAAAGTGCGTAGCAATCCATGCCAACGTGACAATCCTTTATTTTATGCTCCGACAAAAATGATCGAATCTCATCCCATTTTCTTATTTTACTATCTTTTTAACCCCCGACGAAAAAGAGGGGTGTTATAAGTTTGACCTGTGTATCTGCGTATCTGTGTTTAACCCCCATCGAAAAAGAGGGGTGTTATAAGTTTGACCTGTGTATCTGCGTATCTGTGTTAACCCCCGTCGAAAAAGAGGAGTATTATAAGTTTATTGACCTGCGTATCCGTGTATCTGTGTTTAACCCCCATCGAAAAAGAGGGGTGTTATAAGTTTGACCTGTGTATCTGCGTATCTGTGTTAACCCCCGTCGAAAAAGAGGGGTGTTATAAGTTTGACCTGTGTATCTGCGTATCTGTGTTTAACCCCCATCGAAAAAGAGGGGTGTTATAAGTTTGACCTGTGTATCTGCGTATCTGTGTTTAACCCCCGTCGAAAAAGAGGAGTATTATAAGTTTATTGACCTGCGTATCTGTGTATCTCTCTGTGGCATCGTAGCTCGCAAGCGGATAGACCAATTTCGATGCGGGTTTTTTGTTCCAAAGCTAGTTTAATCGAGATTGTTCTTAGCTAAGTTTCATTAAAATCAGTTTACTCGTTTTTTTAATATTGAAATTTGAAATGACAATGTCGGGGGTTTTTTAACTTTTCTAAGTTGTTATTATGTGTAGTAGGTACTTCTAAAATAAATAAATGTCAAGGGACAAATTGACACCAATAATTGACCTGGTCCCAAACTAGGCAAAGCCTGTACTATGGGTACTAGACAACGGATAAACATACTTATATAGATAAATACATACTTACATACATATTAAACATCCAAGACCCGAGAACAAATATATTCGTATTCATCATACAAACATCTGCCCCGACCGGGATTCGAACCCGGGACCTCAAGTATCATAGCCATGGGTCTCTAACCACTAGGCTATTCGGTCGTTAAACCGAACTTCTATAATAATATAGCTTACAATTACGGTTGTTTGGTTGTGAACGATCCAGAGACATTATTCTTAATTAGATACAGAGAAATTGAAACTTATGTGTTAAGACTGTCTTCTTTTATCAAGATTTTCAATATCAACGTAAAGGCTGTTGTCATTAACCTTGTTCCTAATTACTATTGTAGTGATTAACTTTAATCACTACAATAGCACAATACATTTTTTATGGAAAATACTTTTCTTTTCAATTCAATAAAAAAAATAGTATATCTCATCGATACTATCGATCAATCCGCCAATGTCGAGGTTGAAGAAGACACTATCGGTAATTATTAAACAGTTGTTCAGTATACTTTTCTTTTTATAAGCTTTAGCTGTCTGTGCCTTTTATTGCGTTGTCATCGAATCCACACTTCCATACTAAACTTCAAGTCAATCTGGCCACTGACTGGCTGGAAGTGTATTTTGAACTTGCAATATTTGATCATCTACAGATACAGACACCAGAACAAGTGAAAGTAAATAAAGTAAGTAAGGTAACGCCAGTAACTGACCACCGTTCAATAACTAGCCACCTCATACTTAAAATGAACTCCTATCACATATAATAGAATTTGAGTATAAGGTATTAATTACTGGCCAACCTTCAGTAACTGACCACGTTATACTAAATTGAATTCTGTTTGAAGAGGAACAGAGTTCATTTTATAAGTTTATTGACCTGCGTATCTGTGTATCTCTCTGTGGCATCTCTCTCATCTCTGTGTACCAAAAAGTATGAGGGGGGGGGGGGGGGAGGGGCGTTATTGAAGGGTACCCAGTTACTGGCGAATGGCGATTTACCCTATGTTCAAGTTTTTTTATTTTTATTTATTACCTTCTCTGTTTGTATTCAAAAATAGAAGCTGGTATAAATCATTAACACCTTACTGAACTCAAAGATTATATACCGCCCTTACAGACCGCTTCCACAAACATTCGACCTACTTTCCCGTTAATACTGAGCCGAATAAATCAAAACTCATATGACTCCTTATAGTACCTACGTAGGTATTTTTCCAAAATTTGGCACCCGGTTTCAGCTGACACATTTTGTTGGGCGCTGGACAGTAAATACGGGAAACATTTCGGGTTTACATGGTTGTTGGCACAGTCCATTGGTGTTTGAACTCATATATTTCGAAGCGAAGTTGCGTGTTGTTCGCGGTGGCACCAAACTTCAGCACTTAGCACATTTTAGATGTGACTTGGGTTTAGTTTGTGTTTAAAGAAAGCAATAAGTGTGTTTGTGAAGCTGCAGATTCAAAGTGGTTGAAGTCAAAGAAGTCAAGTCAAGTCAAGTCAAAGTGGTTGAAACCGACGTCAAAGTGCTTTTTACTTATCAATAAAGAGTCTAAACCTAGGATAGCTAACGATTTAGCAAAGATAGACACAAGTTAGTTTTTTAAGGTGACTTTTTACTAAAAAATTTTTATCTAAGTACATTATTTTTTAGTAATTTTAATGAGTAATATACCACAAACTAAGTACCTACCTACACCGGAACCTTTCTTGAGCCTGAAACACTGAGAATTGCAGTCGGGCTAAGACTGGGTGTTGCGCTGTGTTCACCACACCGTTGCCTCTGTGGCACCAATGTGGACGAAACGGGACACCATGGTCTTTCCTGTCAAAAGAGCGCCGGCCGTTTCTCCCGTCATGCCGCGCTCAATGACATAATCCGCCGGGCTCTTGCCTCTGCGAACGTGCCGGCCATTTTGGAGCCAAGCGGCATTGCCCGCGACGATGGCAAAAGGCCGGACGGTATGTCTCTGATTCCCTGGAGAATGGGTAGGGTTCTGGTTTGGGATGCGACCTGTGTCGATACAGTAGCACCCTCACATCTCCAGGGAACCACACAAAAAGCTGGTGCGGCGGCAGAAACGGCTGAAAATAGAAAAAATTCTAAGTATCAATCTCTCGGTCCGAATTATAATTTTGTTCCTGTCGGGTTTGAAACTTTGGGTCCATGGGGTCCCAGCGCTTACAAGCTTATTTCTGAGTTACAAAAGCGCTTAGTTGATGCAACTTGTGACCAAAGGGCTGGCAGTTTTCTCTCTCAAAGAATCAGCATCGCTATTCAGCGAGGCAACGCTGCCAGCCTTTTGGGCACTATGCCACGGGGGCCTTATTTAGATTTAATTTAGTTTTAAGTTGTAGTTTATTTAGTTTAAGCTTAGATTTAATGTCATTGTAAATTGCTTTTATTATGTAAATAAAGTAGTAAAAAAAAAAAAAAAGTACCTGCTTACCTATTTACGATATGGAACTCATTTAAAAATGCATGTTATGTTTGTATGTTAATTCTTCAAAAAACAAAAGGCACAAGGCGAGGTTAAAGTCCCTAAAAGGAATCTTTTCCAGCTAACATGGTTTTAGAGGTCAAAACACGGCCAAGATAGGCAAGCATGTAAAAAAACAGAGCCTCTTACAGCCGTCAGCAATATTTCATCTATCTCTTGTTTTAATCCACTGACGATAAAAACATCTATCTTCAATTTTGCCCTCTCAATTAACTTATTGTCTGTAGATAATACAATCTCTTCATGCTATCTGTCTATGGAAGGATGGTATGCCATTTACAGGTAGCAAATTGTGGGATTGTAAATTTATTAAATTAGTCAGTAAAAAAACAAGAGATAGAATTGAATTTAGGGAACGCTTACGTAACGAATACCTACATCTACATAATGATTGCAGTTCCTTTAAGTTCAACTTCGGTATTATGAAAGTGCGGCGTACAGTAGGTGACAATTTTCATATAATATTGCATGGGTGTACAATAAAAAGCTAAGACTTAGTAGGTACTGTAGAAGCCTAAAGCAAGCTCTGGTTTCAGAAAATCTGCATACAGATCGGGTTCCTGTGGTAACTCTGTGCAGCCGCAGAGCGTGTGGATTCACGGTTCATATTTTACCTGCTTCACACTTTCTTAGCTCGCAAAATATTCTTCTTTACCGCGTCGACGGTAAACCGCACTTACCCGCTTTGCTTGTCAGTCAATTGCTTTGAATATGTTACGATTTTGCATGATGTAGTTGCATTTTAGACAGATCCGGTTCTCAAACAAAGACCAATATTTCGAATGGTCGTAGTTATCAAACTTTTTGCCATATTCACGTATGTCGCTTCGTACGATCTTAATTATGTGAGTACTTAGTTAGAAAGTTAGTGGTTCTGGTTAATCTGGTCAATATAATTAATTGTGGCTAATGGGCTGCCAACACCAACACTTTTCAGCAGACCAAAAGCATCTTAATAATTATGACATACTGGATAGCAATCTCATTATATCTAACCATGTGATGGTGAGTATGTAATCATCATCATCACCAGCCTTTTTTACATCCCACTAATGGGCACAGACCTCCTCTCAGAATGAGAATGCTTGGGCTATAGTTCCCACGCGGGCCCATTGCGGATTGGGAACTTCACACACACCATTGACTTTCTTCACAGGAGTGTCAGGTCAATTACAAACTTAATCATTGTACATTAATTCCGGAAAACTCAGAGGTGTGAGCCGGGGCTCGAACCCACGAACCTCTGCTTGAGGGGCCATAGCTCAAACCTAGTATAGGCTATCAATGAATCTCGCAACGTAGTCTGGTAATATTAGCGTTTGATTCTATCTTAATTTTTTGATGGTTGCTGTAATGCTTCGATAATGGCCTCGCGAAGAGTGCCGAAACGCGTCAGCGTTTAGTTTAGTGGTGGTGGTGATAGTTGGGTCTGCGTGGCATGTGTTGATTCGTGTGCTTATCAGCAGTGGAGGCGGAGGTTGTGATGGTACGGCTATGATCGTCTATATATTTATTTATTTAGTGTATCGAATGTATTTAGACTTTATTCAGGAAAACATCGTAGAGTTAGAGCACATCTCGGTAACAAGGAGGCAGCTTATTTGTCAATTTCAAGGCTTTATACAGTACATTGGATTGAGTGGTCTAGTACCCCGACTGTCATTCATTCCACCCGCTTACCTGGAACCTTTATGTTCCGGGGTAGACAAAGGGTTTATTGTAATGAGGCGAGCCTCATTCAATACAAGTTAGTGAAGCTCGCTTGTACTATTGTTGGCTGTATGGAATAAAGTAAGTGCTCGGATAGCGTGATAGACAGTGAAAATACTAGAAACAGGTATGCCTGAACCAAATGACCAATCTCATTCTGGTACGGGGATCCCTACGCCAGTAACTGGCCCTGTCGTCAGGTTATTGGGGTGACAGTTGACCTCCTTTGCGCTGCGAAGCGTTTACATTTCCAACATCCGAGGATGCGTACTTTCAATGTTGGGGCCCAGCGGGCCCCTACCCCTTTTACCATGGATTTATGAAATTCAATAATATTTGATATGGTTTGGCCAAACCAAGGTCGGAGGTCAATCTGTAAGACATGGCGTGTATTGGGTACCCAGGATTGCTATCAGATCGCCACCGAATCATGTACATGAGTATATAGGGTCAACCTTCCCAAATCAGCTTATTGGCTGAAACCTCCGTTACTTCAATGTCTCAAACTCAATTAACTCAGCCTCACAAGCCCAGCTGTGACTTACAGGGTCGTTACCTTTACTGCATCTACCGATGCGAACAATACCCACTGGTTCCGCCGCTCTCGGTCCACTGCCATTTGTGTCTCCCGGTACACGTGAAATTTAGCCACTAAAATCCGTTAGGACATCGCCTAGCGTTTGTACGCAGGATTTTATTACTCAAATAACTTGTGACTCTTGTTCTCAACTCTGGTCTCAGAAATGCATATTTGGTCTGTTTAATCAAAATATGGACCTTACGTTAACTCTCAGTTTGCTTGGAAGAAGCTTAAATTACCAATTTGAAGCAAAATTACTAGTGTATCGGCATAATTTTAACAATATAAAGTCTCATCAATCAATTTAATTTATTAACCCGTGTTTATTACGTGGTTAATAATTTATCTGTAAAATGCCATCGAGATCGAACTGTATAGAAAATCTGTGATCGAGATGTAGTGTGGAAATCTTCAATAGTGGAGATTAATTATTACACGAAGTGTACTTTACTTGCTCTTGATTTAGAAATCTCATTGTAGCTTAATCCGCTCAATTTATTAATGACAAATCTCTATTATTAAATAGTTCCGAGTTAGGGAACTTATCTAGAATATAACGAAAACCATGAAATTTAGTAGATCAATTAATTTATTTAATAGGAAGATCTACCTTAATACATTTGAGGAAGCAAAATAAACTATTTCAATTATTTAGATCGTCATTGATGATATGATTTCAATGAAAATCGAGGATTCTGTTCCTACAGAGCCATACTAATAAAGGGAAAACGAACCCCCAAATAAAAAACCCTTTTGGCTATTTACACACTAACACACATGCACACAGTGGCTAATAAACATATCACACAACAATAAACACAAATAATCACACAATAAAATATATACACAATTAGTTCATCTGAGTACAATGAATAGACTTAAGATTTTAGGTTCGCTTTTAGTTGGTGTGAAAAGGAGCTTTAATTGAGGGTCTAATTTACGTTAGCCTCAACTCTCCACCTTATTACATTGGTGAATGGTGCTATATTTACATAGCTTGCAATGGGTTGCCCTTGTGACTGCACACTTATTATCTGTTGTGCGACAATGAAGTTCGCTCTTTATTCGTTATCAAGGTTTAAAACAATTAGGAAAACAGTATCAAAGATCGGCAAGTAAATCTAAAGCTATGAATCAAGGGAATTACAAGATTTCTTATTCATTTCACACAGATTAACTTAGTACACATAAAATTACGTTTTACAATTTACTCTTTCCAGTATTGTCAAATAAATCCATGACCCTTTATAAGTTCAATTTCTAACGTCGGTCATCTCAATCTCTCGAACTCTAGGTGTGGCTTCTCTACTACAAGCAAGCCCAAACACCTCCAAATACTCCCACATTTCTCACACATTAAGATCAATAGAACCATGATCATTAATCCGAACAATATCAACATTGTGACCTCTATTGAGTTCCAACCCTTATATTCAACCTGAATCAGGCGATAACAAGACTCATATAGTTCGTCTAGATTATTTTTTTACTATAATACAGAACAGTAATAAACAAGTAGTGGATTCATTTGATAACCTGTATTAATAACTGAAATCGGGTACTTTACCGAATAACTCCTGGATGCACTTTTCACTCCCTAGCTAAATTACAAACTAACTTATTTATTTAGATTTTAGTTCGATATGTTAGGACCTTCAACAACCCTAGCTCATAGGTTCTAACAGAGAGAATCGCTAAGATTTTTCTAGGTTCTTGTCGTGGAGCGAGCCAAGATCCAACTGCCCCAACTTCCTCCTCCACTCCCGTCAGCGTCATCCTTCGGGTCTCCACCTCTCTCCGGGAGCTGTGGGCTTGTCTCTGTAATTTTAAAATATTCCCACGAGTAATTCCGTACATATGATTGGTTAATGACTATGACCGATCCTTGCGATTGGTCGATAGTCATGCTAGAGCGTAAGCTCCGCCCTTAAAAACATCATCATCAGCATCATGATGTTTTTGCTTGCTATGATTTTTTTTTGACTGGTTTCACTCGAGTCTAGAGCAACACGTGGAAGCAATTTACGTATCCTAGCAATTGAAAGATTGCACAAAGTCCTTTGTCTATAATGGGTTCTTAAGTATCGACTTGTCAAGCGTCATTTTTACGACTTAGTTTTAAGAAAGCGAGTCAGGTTTCTTTTGTCTAATTTAATTTCATGTTGCGCGTTGGTCGACTCTTATAAATCTTAAGTTTTGTTTAAGATAATTTTTTGTTCCCTTGAATTCTGAGTAAAACTTTCTACACGTGTACGTTGCTGTCTGCGTTATTTGAAATTTATGGGCGCTAAGTCTGTATTTTATAATTTATTTGATACGCGGAAACGATAACGCTACGTTGACTATCTCACACTCCCCCAAATAGATTTTGGAACACCTAGTGTTCTCTCTCTCCCTCCCTAGCACTAGTCCGTTTCAAAATATATTTCCCTTCCAATACAAATTCAGCATTCCTACTCTAAAGCTTGCTTACGCAAAATTTCTACGTTAACCCTACTTATCTCACGCTCCTCTCGGTTTTCTCACGCCTACCTATTGTCGTGGGGTGGCAATAAAATCCTATTTACTCCTTTTTTTTTTTGTAGATCATTCTCCGTTTATGATATCGCTAACATTCCTTATCCTTTGTTACCCTTATCTCAAGGTTGAACGAAAGTGGACCTATGTGTTAATTACTTTCGTAATAGCGGAACAAATGAATAACATTATAATTTCCCTTGATTGTGCAAGTCTGTTGGTCAATCAAAGTGTATACGTTCTCGTAGGGGACGGCTCCTACTATGAAAGGTCCCTCAAATAACCGCATGAATTTCTTTGTTATCTTTTTGTCAGCGTCAGATTTCGCAAAAGTCTTTAACTTTACCAAATCTCCTATATCGAACCGTACTAATTTATGATTCTTATTATAATGAAACTCCCTATTCTCTGCTGCCTTAGCCATGTTCTGACGTGCTAGTCGTCGAATTTGTTCTAACGATTCCTGCTGTAGTTCATTACCATTAGTTATGTATTTTGGAAAATCTGTAGATAGTTGTATCCTTGTGCCCCACTATCTCATTCGGTGCATACCCCGTCGTGGTGTGCACAACTTGATTGTAGCAATCCTCTATGTTTGGTAATAAATCTACCCAAGAACGATGTGATTTGTCACAATATGTCCTCAATAACCTTCCCATTTCCTTATTAACTCTCTCGGTCGAATTCGGGCGTGGGTGACGAATTGAAGTGTGGGTTAATTCAATACCTAACTGTCTAACTCCCGATTCGAAAATCGCTGATGTAAAGTTAGCGCCTCTATCCGAACATAAAGTCCTAATCTCAATTTGTCCATGGAACTTCCTCACACAGGTTAATGACGCCTTGCCACTTGCTTGTCGTAGTGGATACAGCCTAATTAATTTACTATATGTATCTTGCATTACGAATACGTATTTATAGCCAAACCGTCCCGCTGGTAGTGGTCCGTAAATATCGCAAAAGACTCGCTCTCCTATCTCGCTCGCTGTAACGGTTTTAATTGGTCCCGTGTGAGTTTCTAATGCATGTTTCGATTTTTGACACGCTCCACAAGCCCTCACAATCCTGCCTATTATACGAGACATGTTCGCGAAATAATAACGTCGTTTCATCAAGGCATAAACCTTGTATCGTCCAAAGTGGCCTATCTCCTCGTGTATGCTAGTGATTAAATCCTTTTGTAGGTCCTCGGGGACATACAGTTTTAATGTGTTCGCACGCGCGTCCGTCCTATAAAGAACTCCTCCTTCGAGTACATAGTACTTCGCCTCAGGTGTACCTATGACCTTCATACGGTTCATTATTTCGCTAGCGACCCGGTCGCATTTCTGATGTTCGCCTATCTCCTTCCACCTTCCCTTCACAATTCGCCCTAATGGTATCTTGAACAAATTCATTTCCGGCCCCGTAATCTTGTTAGTTAGTACATCAGTTGTACCCTTTATATGCCGAGATAATACATCTGCCACTGTATTTAATCGACCCTTTACATGTTCAATAGTGTAATCAAACCGACCTATGTAATGTACCCAACGTATCATTCGTGCGCTCAGTAACTTACATGACTGTAAAAATATCAGACTCTTGTGGTCAGTCCTAATTACTAGCCGAGCCCCCCTCAAATACGTCTCGAATTTTGATAAACTGTAGATGATAGCCCACAGCTCCTGTTCAGTAACGGTCCACCTACGCTCAGTCTCTGACAAAGATTTGCTACAAAATCCTATGACCTTTTCCTCTCCTTCGTTAGTCACTTGGTACACATAACCAGAAACTCCCAGATTGCTGCTATCAGTTTGCAGATAATAAGTCTCCCTTGGATTTGGGTGTGCAAGAATTATGGTCTCTACAAATAACCTTTTCACCACCTCAAAACACTCGTTTATTTCCTGTGTCCATGACCATTTTGTGTTTTGCTTTAGTAGGTCACACAACGGTCTAACTTCTTCACTATACTTCGGAATGAATTTCCGGTAATAATTTATCAATCCCAAGAATCCTCGTAATTGTTTTATGGTTCGAGGTATGGGAAAGTCCATTATGGCTTTTACACGATCGGGATCCATTCGTACCCCGCTTGTATTGACTATGTGTCCTAACAGTTTTACTTCTACACATAGAAATCGGCATTTCTCTATCCTTCCCGTTAACCCCGCGTCTTCTAATTTATCCAACACTTGGTCTAGATGTTCTAAATGTAATTTCACATCTCCCGTGGTAAATACGACGATATCGTCCAAATAATTTACACAAAACTCCCGTACTCCTTCTAATATAGTGTCCATTGCTCTTGAAAACCCTGCTACAGACGTTTTTAAACCTTGAGGCAAGACACAATATGTATAAGTTTTCCCCATAAAAGAAAAACCCGTATACTTCCTTGAATCTAAATGCAAAGGTATTTGAAAATAAGCATTATTCAAATCAATTAAACTGATGTAAATTACTCCATGAAAAGATTGTAATATCTCGGATGTAAGTGGTGGCGCACCCGCATCTCCCACCATTTTCTTATTAAGCTCACGTGCATCTAATAAAAGTCTTATCGATCCGTCCCGTTTCTTAGTGAATGTAAGTGTGCTACAATACGAGGTCGCTTCCTGTTTAATAACTCCTAATCCTCCTAATTCCGCTAATTTCTCCTTAACCCGTTCTCGATATGCCAAGGGTACTGGATAGCTATGTTTGACAAAAGGCGTTTCATCAACTAATTTTATGGCATGCTCGTACTTGTCGGTCAACCCTAATTTTTCCGTGAATACCTTACAATGCCTGTCTAGTACAGGTAGCAACAGCCCCTTCTGTTCGCTACTTAAGTCTGACTCGTCTAAGTGGTACTTCCCATTGTCCCCATTGTCCGATTTATTGTTTGACCCGCAGTACTCCTCCGGTCGTGCACTTTGCCTCAATATCGAATTGATAATGGCAGCGTTTGCCTCTCCCCCTAACCGTTCAGTTTCGCAATCTGAATCTAGCCTAACACTAGACCTAACTCCTAGATGCTCGATCGTCAACGTCCGTTCCTTACCGCAATTTACTACCCCTTTCACACGCTCTAGCCAATCATATCCTAGTATCAACGACCTAGGTAATCGTCGCATAATTAGCACAGGTGCCTCGACTAAAGTACTACCTAATTTGAACTCTATTAGTACCAACCGATTCGTACTCTCGCTCCGCGAACTGAATGCTCCTTGTACCTGTATTGCTGGAATGGCGATTTCAGGTAGATCACCTTTCTCTGTCCGAATGGAATCGTACAATTCCCTAGTTATTCCGCTGATCTGACTTCCCGTGTCGATAAGTGCATTCATACTTCTTCCGTGTAACCACACGCATACCTCAGGTAACCTAGGTAACGAATAATCATCGCCTATGTCGACTATCTCATCGAATTCGTGAAATATAGTATATACCTCTCTGCCTCTCCTTTTACAAAATTCACAAGTGGAACCTCTCTCATCGCATTCGGCTATGTTGCTGAACTGACTTTAAAATAAGATTCCTACACTACGTGCTATCGACTTACAATTCAAATTGGATTTACACGCGTTCCCCTCCAATGGCCGCTTCAACCCTCCTTCTCTGATACCTAACCTCTGGATCCTATAGCCTACACCTTCCGCTTTACGCTCCGAAGCCCTCTTGCTCCCCGTACTACACATCGATAAACAACTGGACTTCACCTGTGTAGGGGACATTAGTTTTTTGACTCGTCCTCCCCCACAGTTTTCGACGAAGTTGAACTCTCACCCTCCTTTACAAAAGTGATGGCCGGACTGCTGCTAACTCCCGCTCGTACATTTGTAAGTGGTGCCACCCTGTTAAAGTTCGCCCTATAACCTATCCGACCCTGACGATAGCCTCGACCCCTTGCTGAACTTCCCTTGTTCTGCCACCTGCCAGCAGAGATCATAGCGGTGATTGGACGTGCCAACTGCGACCTGTTGTACCGCTCCTTCCTAAAGCTGCCGCTAACAACACCCGTAGCACCTCCTCTCTGTCTCACGAGAACGTTTTGTTCCATGCTCCTTAGAAAGTTTGCCCCGCTCATAATCGTGGGCTCCTCAATCCTAGTGAACCATAACCTTTGCACATCTATTGAATAGTGTCGCATTATGGAATTAACCAGATCCCTTTCGTTAAAAGCAATTGTTAACGACTGCATCGACTCGACCTGCTCTGCGAAATGCTCAGCCATCGAAATTCCTGAATCACTGGTATACACCGCGTTGATCAACCTATACCTGACGGACTCCTGAATCTGTTCGGTCCAATAATTACGCCTAAAGTCGGCTTCAAAATCAGCGAACGTAACCCATCCCTTAGAGTATAACTCCATAATCTTACGCGCGTGTCCCGTTATGCACCCTAATGCTATCTCGACTTCACGTTCCTGGCCATTTACCGCTCTAATATACCTTTTTAATCGCTTTAAAAACGTAACAGGGTTGTTTAATGGTTTCCCATCAAAACTCGGTTTGCTAGTAGAGGGTTGTACAACATATAAGTTTCGCGTCTCCGAAGACATCGTGTTAGTGCTTGTAGACTCGCGACCTACCGAATCCTGTCTATTTCTCACAACGTTATTTCTACAATCTCCTCCGTTCGTGTTGCGCGACGAACCCCCCTCACCTTCGTTTCGCTTGTCATTACCGTTCGAACTTAGTTGTTGCAATTTTTCCTGAAATTCATTCATCTTCTGCAATATCAACTCTAAAGTAGCGTTCCCTACCGCTTCCGTTCGTTCCCCCGAGTCTACCGCGTTAGTAACGGTCCTTCCTGACCTAGCCTGCTTCCGAACATTTTCCCTTTTACCTGCCGGCATCTCTAACAATTTACCTGACACAAACACGCTCTACCAATAACCGCTCAACTTTGTTTAATGTTAAGTTATTTAGGACTTGTGCAACCTTCCGTTTGTTTGCTAAGACAAAGGTAATAAGCGTGATGTGAATGTCTAAGACCAATCGTCTAACGCTCGATATGGGTTTTGAAATGATACTATGTGGTTTTATTACTTCAAAATTAGTCTATAAATTTAGCAAGGAGTGATATCTCGAACGCCTGGTCCAATGCAAACCGCTCCTAAAATTTGTATAATTCTATCATTTATGGATAAGAATAACATAGCTTAATTTTGCTCCCCCAAAACCTCAAACAAATATTTAAAAGGTTTAATACATAATAATACATGAATCATGCACAAAGCGATCTTTCTCCTTCTTCTGTATGATTCCTGAAAATTTCCTTACACACTCGACCACAATTTTCATTTCCTACGTTGTGTTATTTTTTTTTTATTTTTTATTTTTTTATAAGGTTACATTACAAGTCCAATCGTATCGTTATTTCGAATACGTAATTGGATCGCTGGTCACGGCACCAATTTTCTGTGATGGTACGGCTATGATCGTCTATATATTTATTTATTTAGTGTATCGAATGTATTTAGACTTTATTCAGGAAAAACATCGTAGAGTTAGAGCACATCTCGGTAACAAGGAGGCAGCTTATTTGTCAATTTCAAGGCTTTATACAGTACATTGGATTGAGTGGTCTAGTACCCCGACTGTCATTCATTCCACCCGCTTACCTGGAACCTTTATGTTCCGGGGTAGACAAAGGGTTTATTGTAATGAGGCGAGCCTCATTCAATACAAGTTAGTGAAGCTCGCTTGTACTATTGTTGGCTGTATGGAATAAAGTAAGTGCTCGGATAGCGTGATAGACAGTGAAAATACTAGAAACAGGTATGCCTGAACCAAATGACCAATCTCATTCTGGTACGGGGATCCCTACGCCAGTAACTGGCCCTGTCGTCAGGTTATTGGGGTGACAGTTGACCTCCTTTGCGCTGCGAAGCGTTTACATTTCCAACATCCGAGGATGCGTACTTTCAATGTTGGGGCCCAGCGGGCCCCTACCCCTTTTACCATGGATTTATGAAATTCAATAATATTTGATATGGTTTGGCCAAACCAAGGTCGGAGGTCAATCTGTAAGACATGGCGTGTATTGGGTACCCAGGATTGCTATCAGATCGCCACCGAATCATGTACATGAGTATATAGGGTCAACCTTCCCAAATCAGCTTATTGGCTGAAACCTCCGTTACTTCAATGTCTCAAACTCAATTAACTCAGCCTCACAAGCCCAGCTGTGACTTACAGGGTCGTTACCTTTACTGCATCTACCGATGCGAACAATACCCACTGGTTCCGCCGCTCTCGGTCCACTGCCATTTGTGTCTCCCGGTACACGTGAAATTTAGCCACTAAAATCCGTTAGGACATCGCCTAGCGTTTGTACGCAGGATTTTATTACTCAAATAACTTGTGACTCTTGTTCTCAACTCTGGTCTCAGAAATGCATATTTGGTCTGTTTAATCAAAATATGGACCTTACGTTAACTCTCAGTTTGCTTGGAAGAAGCTTAAATTACCAATTTGAAGCAAAATTACTAGTGTATCGGCATAATTTTAACAATATAAAGTCTCATCAATCAATTTAATTTATTAACCCGTGTTTATTACGTGGTTAATAATTTATCTGTAAAATGCCATCGAGATCGAACTGTATAGAAAATCTGTGATCGAGATGTAGTGTGGAAATCTTCAATAGTGGAGATTAATTATTACACGAAGTGTACTTTACTTGCTCTTGATTTAGAAATCTCATTGTAGCTTAATCCGCTCAATTTATTAATGACAAATCTCTATTATTAAATAGTTCCGAGTTAGGGAACTTATCTAGAATATAACGAAAACCATGAAATTTAGTAGATCAATTAATTTATTTAATAGGAAGATCTACCTTAATACATTTGAGGAAGCAAAATAAACTATTTCAATTATTTAGATCGTCATTGATGATATGATTTCAATGAAAATCGAGGATTCTGTTCCTACAGAGCCATACTAATAAAGGGAAAACGAACCCCCAAATAAAAAACCCTTTTGGCTATTTACACACTAACACACATGCACACAGTGGCTAATAAACATATCACACAACAATAAACACAAATAATCACACAATAAAATATATACACAATTAGTTCATCTGAGTACAATGAATAGACTTAAGATTTTAGGTTCGCTTTTAGTTGGTGTGAAAAGGAGCTTTAATTGAGGGTCTAATTTACGTTAGCCTCAACTCTCCACCTTATTACATTGGTGAATGGTGCTATATTTACATAGCTTGCAATGGGTTGCCCTTGTGACTGCACACTTATTATCTGTTGTGCGACAATGAAGTTCGCTCTTTATTCGTTATCAAGGTTTAAAACAATTAGGAAAACAGTATCAAAGATCGGCAAGTAAATCTAAAGCTATGAATCAAGGGAATTACAAGATTTCTTATTCATTTCACACAGATTAACTTAGTACACATAAAATTACGTTTTACAATTTACTCTTTCCAGTATTGTCAAATAAATCCATGACCCTTTATAAGTTCAATTTCTAACGTCGGTCATCTCAATCTCTCGAACTCTAGGTGTGGCTTCTCTACTACAACCAAGCCCAAACACCTCCAAATACTCCCACATTTCTCACACATCAATAGAACCATGATCATTAATCCGAACAATATCAACATTATGACCTCTATTGAGTTCCAACCCTTATATTCAACCTGAATCAGGCGATAACAAGACTCATATAGTTCGTCTAGATTCATTCTTTACTATAATACAGAACAGTAATAAACAAGTAGTGGATTCATTTGATAACCTGTATTAATAACTGAAATCGGGTACTTTACCGAATAACTCCTGGATGCACTTTTCACTCCCTAGCTAAATTACAAACTAACTTATTTATTTAGATTTTAGTTCGATATGTTAGGACCTTCAACAACCCTAGCTCATAGGTTCTAACAGAGAGAATCGCTAAGATTTTTCTAGGTTCTTGTCGTGGAGCGAGCCAAGATCCAACTGCCCCAACTTCCTCCTCCACTCCCGTCAGCGTCATCCTTCGGGTCTCCACCTCTCTCCGGGAGCTGTGGGCTTGTCTCTGTAATTTTAAAATATTCCCACGAGTAATTCCGTACATATGATTGGTTAATGACTATGACCGATCCTTGCGATTGGTCGATAGTCATGCTAGAGCGTAAGCTCCGCCCTTAATAACATCATCATCAGCATCATGATGTTTTTGCTTGCTATAATTTTTTTTTGACTGGTTTCACTCGAGTCTAGAGCAACACGTGGAAGCAATTTACGTATCCTAGCAATTGAAAGATTGCACAAAGTCCTTTGTCTATAATGGGTTCTTAAGTATCGACTTGTCAAGCGTCATTTTTACGACTTAGTTTTAAGAAAGCGAGTCAGGTTTCTTTTGTCTAATTTAATTTTATGTTGCGCGTTGGTCGACTCTTATAAATCTTAAGTTTTGTTTAAGATAATTTTTTGTTCCCTTGAATTCTGAGTAAAACTTTCTACACGTGTACGTTGCTGTCTGCGTTATTTGAAATTTATGGGCGCTAAGTCTGTATTTTATAATTTATTTGATACGCGGAAACGATAACGCTACGTTGACCATCTCAAGGTGTTGCATGGAAACATACATTTGCCGCACAGTTACAACTATTTTTCACTTGTGGTCGCGGATGAGCAAAGTAATTGTTTTTAGTCCGCAAAGTAACGCCTGATTCAATAAATTACGAGTATGAAAAAAGAACAAGTGCATTGTACTAATCTCATTTAAGGAAAATCATCCGTCAACGGCAATGACAACTCACTCGCCTTAAATTGACATCATTGCGTAAATGTAACAAATTTAAACATTCATTAGTGAAAGGAGTGCGCAGACGAGAATGGTTTGGGAGCATGTCATGAGTGCAAATAAATTACGTTAAATCCTCAGCCCTGGAACATTGAGTAACCTGACAGAGACACAGCTTCGTTCAGCCACGTTACGACAGTTGTAATTGAAGACACGGTAACTGACTACGATTTTGATTGTGTACAGTAAGCGTCAGAGAAAACGACCCCCCCCCCCCCCCCCCCCTCTCGTGACAAGTGAATCAAAGGTCTCGCGGGTCCAAATCCTTGAAGACTTTTTGTTTTTTTTGTTTTTGTTTTAATTTTTGTAGCATTTTTCTGACCATTTAGTTAGGTAAGTAAAAAAAAAAATTAAAAAGGTTTTGCTCATTGATTATATTTTTTTTAGCCACACTAGAATCGATACAATACAATCTTCGTAGGTTTGAATGAGACAAGAGAACCTTAGTAATAATATCGGAATTGTATTTTTTGTTACCCGACTGCGTTTTATTATTATTCCACGAACGGGCAACTTACATTAGTAACAGAACTCTTTTTTGATTCAATACTCGCATTGCAAGTCACATTCACAGTCTTCGCCAAGCGGTCCGTGATAGCTTACAAAAATATATTTTTACCAAATGTCACAATTTTTTCTAATTGGGTTGGAATCGAATTCGATTCACTGCAACAAGTGCCATGTCGTATGATTCAGTCTGCCGCTAGGCCATTTGAACACTTGACATTGGCTGCAAATTGAATAGTTGCTTGTTGCATGCCATTACTATTCAGTATATGCCAGGCGGCAAAGCAAATGCAATCTTATTGCACAGCAAATAGCGACTTTCAAAGAAGCAACGACTGAGATATTGCTAAGTTTTAACTTTGTTTTTCATATTGAGACTTTGAGGGTAAATACTTATGGCAGATATTTCCTTAATCTTTGCATCCTTGTCCAGCTAATGCGTAGATATAGATAGTTAGATTGTGATTATTGCCGATTGTAGCACTACCGCAATTTTATTATGAGTCTCATTTACTAAACTGAGGATAGGTAATGTTTATAATGACTACAAGTCGTTACGTTTCGTGTCGATCTCCTAGTGTAAATCTTCACGTTGTAATATTATCCAATTTGTTAAGTTCTCGATTTTTTTTATTATAGTTCGATTAACAGCTTTATTGAAGACTAAAATTATTGTTCTCTAGAAACAAAAACAATCTGTAAAGAAAATAGCACGAGATAATTATGTAATGGGCATAACGGTAAGATTTACTTTATATACTTAATATTTATATTCATTGTTGCAATATTTCTTACAAATTGCACTATTCATGTGTTACTATTCATGCTATTATTTTCTTATTTACAGAGAAAAACAGTTCGTAGATGGATACAATAAGTTATCAAGCGACGGGTGATATGTAATGTGATCGCTAAAAGGCCCTTGTCCCTCGCTATGGCTTACACCGACGAAGAAGAGCTCACACCGTAATATAGTGCAAGTTCACTCAGTGGAAGTACAAGTCCCTTCAAATCTATACGCTCAAGTGCTGAAACTTTTGGGGTGCCTCCTTAGCACAATTCGACGGCATCTACACACGCGGCGAACATCCATACTTACTTATAAACCACCAGAAAAAAAATAATTCGTTATTTATATTTCGACGGGAAAAACGAAATAGTTATATTTACTAATTTTTAATCAATAATAGACAAACCTTTATTAATATTATCAATCAGGCAACACTTGTTTACCTACGAGTATTTGTGTGTTAATGATGAACCATGTGCACATATGTATTGTTTTTAATGTTGTGTTAGAAGTGTTGTGAAATTGTGATAAAAGAGAAAGATATAAATTGCTATACTATAATAGTTTAGCATGTTGGTTCTTTCTCAGTGATTCACAGGCACAATTAGCTAATGTTAGCAGCTTAAATAAATGTTGTAACTATGTTTTTAGAAATACCTATAAGCGAAACGTGACTCATGTATCCATTTGTTTTGTTAGTAAATTTAGTTCGGTTCAAAACCTAAGTAAATGGCCATATTTTAACACATATAGAAATCTGTATACTGAACCAGGAGTCTATGGATTAAAGTCCTACAAATGTAAATAAATAAACAAATATTGTATTTGTAACATGCCTATATTTTCTTGTATTGTATACCTCATACCTACTTCAGTAAAGAGCTCTTAAATAACAGTCAATGATTAAATAATGGAAACAAAAATAAAAGCAAGAAGTTGCCTGTCGTTGATTCGAACCGTGGACCTCAGTACTGCGAGGCCGATCGACTAACGACTAGACTAACTTGCTTGCTGCGTTAGCGGACAAAAAACTTGAACGCTTTCATGTAATTACCAGAGGGGGGTCGTTTTCTCTGATGCTGTCTGTACATACTACAATATTTTTAATTTTAAAGTCACTTATTGTCGGTCCTTAGAAAACTATTCCTCTCTACCACTCTCTGGGACCAACCACTATTATGGGTTATGTCAATTATATTATAAGTAAAGATACCGCGTCATATAATTATGCTCACAAAACAATCGAAAAACATGTTCACATTTGCGCGCAAGTTTGGGCCTTATTCGACAGCGACTAAGGCCGAATAGGCTACAATTGTAGGCTTTTCTGCGCTTCATTTTCGGCTTGCTGATGACATAATTATATCTACCTCTTTTTAGGGTTCCGCACCCAAAGGGTCAAACGGAACCCTATTACTAAGACTCCGATGTCCTTCCGTCTGTCTGTCTGTTTGTATGTTGTCCGTCTGTCACCAGGCTGTATCTCACGAACCGTGATAGTTTGACAGTTAAAATTACAGATGATGTATTTCTGTTGCTGTTGTTGTAACAACAAATACTAAAAATAAAATAAAATAAATATTTAAGTGGGGCCCGTACAACAGACATGATTTTTTTTCCGTTTTTATTGATAACTAGCTGTTGCCCGCGACTTAGTCCGCGTAGATTTTGGTTATCGCTATCCCGCGGGAACTGTACAATTTTACCGAATGAAAGTAGCCTATGTTATTCCTCAATATTCAAACTATCATCTTACGAAATTTCATCCAGATTGGTGCAGCGGTATTCCCGTGAAACAGACAGACAGAGAGACAGAGTTACTTTCACATTTATAATATTAGTTAGGATTAGGTTGGTACGGAACCCTTCGTGCGCGAGTCCGACTCGCACATGGCCGGTTTTTTCTTTGCCGGTACCTTTTTCCGGTTTTGCTTATTAAAAATTTCAATGAAGAGATCTTGTATTGTATTGTATTAACTAGCAAATATAAAATGATGGTTACGATTATGATCTCATGATACGAGAGCCTTCTGTCCGCGACTACAGAAAGCTTTGTCACTGTATGCTTTTCACATGTCGTTCCGGCTCGAACATTTGTCTCTGTTTCACCAGGTGACTAGGGTGACAAAGTGAATAGAATAAAGAGGAACTCAGTCGTTATACGCTGTGGTCGGCCTCCCGTAAGTACAGAATACGCTTGTCGCGCAGTGCGTCACTTTCATAGTGATGGAATCAGTGAAGGACGCATTGAGCGACAAGCGACAAAATGGCGTGCGTGTTAGCCCCATAGGAAACCGATTCAGTTTCTTCCGAGTAATGATGTTAACGGTCTCGGAATGTCGCGAATTTGAGATCATAATTACCATTTACAAGATAATGCGTCCCAATTAATTTATGAATACGTTACTTTGATAAAATCATAAGGACCGCCAATTTCTGTACTCCAATACGTACAATGCCACGTTCCTTTAAAATAATAAGCGTGCTTTAGCTAGACTCACTATAAAGAGGTATCTATTCTGTACCATTTATTTCATGTAACACTTAAGACCTCGCCGAAAACAATTGCGCTTCGTTTTATGTAACCATTCTCGTGTTTTAAGGACCCTCATTATATATTATGAACAGTTGCATAGACCATTATTATACAGGGTGTTACAAAAATACCCGTAAAACCGAAAGGGGATTAAATGGTTCATCACAAAGATTCCGTTTACAATATTTGAATCACTGTATGAAATAAAAATAAAAAATTGTACAATATGCAAACACTAATCCTACATTATTTACGGGATATTTTGTAACACGTTGTATAATAAATTGAGCGCTTGCATTATTAAATTATAAAAAACAACAGGCATATCGCCTGTTGTAACCTTATTTTATTCTTGTACCTACTAATTTAAATTATGAGTGTTCACAGATTTATTGAAATACTTTCATCATTAGAATATCCTTGATAATAAAATTTAGCGACACCCTACAAAATAAGTACTTGCCTTAATAACTTTAAAGTGCCGTTTATGGCTTACGTACATTTTCGCTTTTTACCATAATTTACATTCTCATACATGCAAAAGATACGTAAATCATAAATTATGCTTCTATCGTTGTCCAGGCCCCCGACTACGAAGTGCAAAATTCGAACTTCGTGTCGTGCCGTCCCTCTCAAGCTAATATTATTATTTAACACGAGAGTGAGCGGGACGATATGATGAGAACTACTAGGCTTTACTATGATTTTGTTTTACTTTTCTTATTTGCCTTTAAACATACATTATTGCACACGCATTAGTGCTTATAGTTGAATTGAGAATTGTTTTTACATGTCAAAGTGTTTATGACCTTGACATAAGATTGATTTTTGCCTGATCTGTGGAAAAACTTCATTCACTAGGTATGCCTACACGTACCTAGCTATAATGAGGGCTATTTTGAGTCAAAAATCGTCTAGCATTGCTATAGTCGAGTAAAGTACGAGTATATCCGGCCCTATTTCACCAACTTTACAATTGTCAGTTTTCAATGACAATTCGGTGTCAACTGCTAACTTGAGCAACTTGAACAAAATTTTTTTCTCTGATTCTCAAAACCGTTTTTACCTTCCATAGCGGAGGGCAGAGGGGAAATATTTTAATCCCATTACACCAAGAGATTGCGGCTAAGGAAATGGAAGTTTTCTTAACAAATTGATTCGGAAAACCGTCTGTTTGCAAGTGCCCGGTGAATAGCAACGAAGCTGGATTCTGTCAATTTGGGGAAAAGCTATTTTTGTTTTAGGCTTTTTGAACCCCCGACGCATAGGAGGGGTGTTATGTATGTAAGTATTTATATGTCTTTATTGCATATAAAACATAAAATAACAGATAACAGAACAAATTTTGTTCGTTCGTTTAGACGACCGAATAGCCTAGTGGTTAGAGACCCTGACTATGAAGCTTGAGGTCCCGGGTTCGAATCCCGGTCGGGGCAGATGTTGGTGGATTAGGGGGAAAAAAGGAAAGGAATTACATCGGATTACTATTGATTTATTAAAGAAAAGCAAAGATCGTTACATGGCAGTTTGGGGTCGTGTGCGAGAGGGAGACAAGATAGTCTTTTGACGTTTCATATTTGCTATAGTTTACGACGCTTGATACAATGCCAAACTTAAACAACGGTATTGCGTTTACGAACTCTAACAGATGTTTGTATGATCAATACGAATATTTGTTCTCGGGCCTTGGATGTATTGCATTTATCTTTAAAAGTATGTTTATCCATTGTCTAGCACTCATAGTACAGGCTTTGCCTAATTTGGGGCTATGTCGATTAGTGTCAATCATCCCATGATATTTTTATGTAGGGAAAATGGAACGTAAGGAATAAGTGAGCGGGAGCGGATGCGAGAGAGGGACGGATGTATGGGAAGGCAAGATGGCGCATACGACGAACGGCAAACGGAGCGTTGTACTTGTAGATGATTTTCTTTTAGAAAAATAAATAGTTTGCTAGTAAAATCATTTGTTTGACTCTGAGCAATTTCCATATTTATATTTATATTTGTTTAAAATACCTAGAACTCAAGTCTCAATTGAACTTTCAGATTGAGCAAATACCATGCCATCTATTCAAGACGGGAAGCTGAGATAAAATTGCCACAAAGTCTATTCAGTACAATAATCTGCAAGTTCATCTTTGTCATCAGTTGGACTCGGGTACGTGGCTGGCTCCTCGCGTATTTTGTGATTCTTCTCAGTAAATATTTAAAAAAAAAAGTCAAAGTTCGATTGGGAACAGTGATAATCGGTGGCATAGGTAAATGATCTTTGTTATTCAATACGTTCATAATTTTTTTAATAATTTTCACGAATTTCGTTAAATAAATTAACAAATTGCAACGTTGTTTTTAAGGTCAAATATTTTTTCTAAGCTGTGATTCGGTTCGTCAGTTTGCCTGTGTGTGTGTGTTCGTCACATCAGGTTAACTCAGGAACTATACTAACGCTATGGACTTGAAATTTGGAAAAGTTTAAGATGATGCTTACACAAATATTTTGGAAATATTATATTTTAATTTTTTTATACGACAAGGAAGGCAAACGAGCAAGTGGGTCACCAGATGGTAAGTGATCACCACTGCCCATAAGCACCCGACACCCCAGAGAGCTTGCAGATGCGTTGCCAACCTAGAGAGCTAAGATGCCTCTTGTGCCCGTAATTACACCGATTGTCTTACTCTCCACACAGCTGAACACAACAGTGCGAGCACTGCTGCTGAGCGGCAGGATTAGCGAGTTAGATGGTGGTAGCGATCCAGACGGACCTCGCACAAGGTCCTACCACCCGCAAATAGAAAATAATTAACAATACTTAATTACTTTTTATCGCAGGAGGGTCTGAAAAGGGGTCTTAAAATTACTAATTATTATGTTACTAGGTCAAGTCGGGTACCTATCATACATGAAAGAACGTTGTTTGAAAATTCTAAAACATGTTTTAATTCCCATAATTTTCATTTCATATTTTTAAATACCGCCCCCCTATTTCTGAAGTGTGCAAAAATAAATACCTAATTAAAATTAATATTATCTAGTAGATGTTTGTGTAAAAATTACTGGGAAAATAAAACAATGTTTCTGAAGTTTTTCAGAAATTATGTAAAAATACATTAGTGCAACTACAGACCGCGTTCGAGCTCCGCGGAATCGGGGGCTGGGTTTTCTTTATTTTATCAAACACATAAACATAATGAATCCACAAAATCAGCCCAGACCCCCGGTCAGAGTGGAAAGCCTTGGGGGAGGCCTATGTTCAGCAGTGGACGTCTTTCGGCTGACATGATGATGATGATGATGAACATCCTCATTTAAATAATAACAAAGCTAGGTCATATAAATAAAAGTGCTTTTTAAGAATTAAAATAAAACCAGCTCCAATCATCGGAGCTTGCGCGCGGTCTGTACTTATAGAATAAAAGATGGCGCTGTCCGCTTGTTCGTCTATCTTACATTGAACGGTAGGTAAAGTACCACAGATATTATTGATAGTAGCTCGGAACTCTCGGTGTGCGAGTCCGACTCGTCCTTGACCGGGTTTTTCGTTCACTGTGTGGTTAGTCATTATTTTCCATTTAATTTTGGCTTCATAATCAGATCAGACAGTAATTAATTTCATAATAATTTAATTTTGTACTAGGTAACCAGAATAATAAATAATAAATAAGTAAATATCATGGGACAATTTACACCAATTGACCTAGTCCCAAACTAGGCAAAGCCTGTTACTATAGGTACTGTTACAACGGATAAACATACTTATATACATATTAAACATCCAGAACCCGAGAACAAACATTCGTATTCATCATACAAACATCTGCCCCGACCGGGGATCGAACCCGGGACCTCAAGCTTCTTGAACAGGGTCTCTAACCACTAGGCTATCCGGTCGTCTAAATTGAATCCTAAGTAAAAAACCTTGTACTTATACTAAAAATAGGCACGTTAAAATATAACACTTGGCATCTTAGCCGCAACCGTAACAATTAACGATATTAAGGCTTGTTAAATTGCTTTGACCCTGGATTCAAATTGAAACTAGCAGTATATCGAGCGCAGTCTCTAAGCAAATTGTTCTCACTTGACCGGGTACTCAAAAAAAGTCGTTCAAATTAATTATTAAATAAATAAAATAAATATCATTTGACAATTTAAATTAACACCAATTGACCTAGTCCCAAACTAGGCAAAGCCTGTACTATAGCTACTAGACAACTGATAAACATACTTATATAGATAAATACATACTTAAATACATATTAAACATCCAACACCCGAGAAAAAACATTCGTATTCATCATACAAACATCTGCCCCGACCGGGGATCGAACCCGGGACCTCAAGCTTCTTGAACAGGGTCTCTAACCACTAGGCCCGGGAATCGAACCCGGTACCTCAAGCTTCATAGTCAGGATCTCTAACCACTATGCATTCCTAAAAATAAGATGGTTCAAAGTCAGTGTTAGAGTATTTAAGCTAAGAGATTCTTCCCTAAGCAAGGCTATACATTAATAACAAAATAAATGATTATGCATAATTACAGCCACCTTAACTTTATATTACATAAGCTAAAAAATTAATTAACCCTAAATGTTTTAACAAGTTTTTCATTTAATTTTCAGTTTTTTTCTGACAAGCATCGATTTCATAAATAATTTATTTTATCGAACGCAATCTTGAAAAAGTACTCGCTTTTTATAATGAGCAGCCACCAAGAACAACTAAAGACTATGTCACAATACGAGTATAATATAACAGAAAATGAACTCAAATTCATACTCGAAAAATTTGGATACGCTATGGACGAAATAAAGATTAAACATTATGAAGTGAACATGGCATGTGAAAACAAAATGCTTGGATTTCTAGCTGACTATTTGCTTTTAAAAGTTACCGTTATTGTTTCTGATGAAGAACAAAAAACACATAACTTTTTTATAAAAGCTGTATCTAAAAACGCAGGAAAAGCGTTTTTTGTAAGTTCCTTGAATCTTTTCGAAAAAGAACTTATATTCTATGAAATCATCAAGAACAAGATGGATCTACCAGGTTAGTTTATTTATTAAGATCACTACTATATGTTTTTCATATTTATAAATTCTTTTGAAGCCAACTTTGGACTCTCCAGAAACACATTTTTAAAAATGAATAAGTACATATCTATTTATTGAAAATCCGAAACAAAAGTTAGAACGAACCAAGCAAAATTATACCTATTACCTATTTTTTTTTTTAAGTTTTTCTTATTGATCACCATTACTGACTATTTATAAACGCAATTTCCAGGTCTGAAACCATGGTGCGGAAAATTTGTAGCAAACCTGCGACACGCTGTAGTTTTCGAAGATCTGACGTCACTGCAATATCAAATGCGAAGCAAGGATATAAAATTTGACAAGCAGCATACTTTAGAAGCACTGAGAACTTTAGCCCGCTTTCACGCTAACTCGATAATTTACGAAGAAACAATGGCTAAAAATCTGAAAAGACCTTACCGGCTTTACGAGGAGTACGGACAATATTTAGGTGTAGGTCATTTCGATAAATGCAATCCATGGTTTGTTCAGAGTAGAACAGGTGCCCTGGCAGCTGTCAAAGAGTTTTCAAAATACAAGGACGACCAAGATTTGCTAAAAATTATTGAAGATCGATGGACTGACGTTTGGAACTCCGTATTAAACTATGACCCGTTTTCTGAAAGAAGTGTGATTTGCCACAGAGATTTGTGGAACAATAATCTTCTGTTTCATTACAAGAAACGGGAAGATGGTAGTTTAGAACCAGACGACTGTGTCTTGGTAGATTTTCAAGCAATCTGTTACCAACCGCCTGCCGCTGATGTCATGTTCCTTTTGTATTGCAACTTGGAGCCTCAGATTCGAAATGAACACATGGATGAATTATTAGACTTTTACTTTGACGAATTTAAAGACATCCTTTGGAATAACGGTGTTAGTGTTGAAGATATTATTCCTAAGGAGAGATTCTTGAGGTTAGCTAAGAAAAACAGCCTATGGGGTTTAGTTGCACACTCGGCGTTGGTGCAAAGCGTTGAGCTAGATGACAAACTAATGATGGAAAACTTTAATGAGGCATCACAATTCGAAGAAATTGCATTTAAAGACAGATTTACGTATATAAAAGCGATGGTACAAAAAAGTGATTCTTTTAGGCATAAGATCATGCAAGCATTTGAAGAGCTCGTCGAAGAGTACATACTGTTTAAGTAATTCGATCGAGTAAAAATGTCGTATTTGTTGAACTACGTACTGATAGTTACATGGTTTTTAATTTTAATAAAAAATCTAATTATGTTCCTGTAAATTAATAACACAATATAAATAAATATATCTTATTTGTATTCATTTACTAATTATATTTGAAACCGTTATGCAATCAAAGCTTTAAAACATTTCAATGTTATACCACACACATTTAGTTTAAAATTCAGTTTTCCTTAACTTTGAGATTTCCGCTAATCATTTACATTACCAAATGACTGTCAAGAACAAAATAATCATTTAACAGTATTTTTGGCATTGCAATCTTCCAAAACAGTAAAATTATGACAAAATAGTCTACTGGTTTACCTATCTCAACGTTTCCAGCTAAATGTTGGATTATTGGAATTTGTTGTAATGAAACTAGCACAAACATATAATAAAATATTGCATTTAATATTCTAAAATAAGCAAAACATGCGTAATAATCAAGTGGGTAAACTCGTATACTGCATCAAATTCGATATTTTTATAGCATTCACCCTAGAAATAGAGAATATAAATTTTTGCAGCTAAGAATAAAAAAATAGCACAGCACCCCCCTCTAATGATTAATAGCGAAACTATATGTCGATCTAGTGAGGAGAGATGTCTTGGTTTGTTGTTGGATGACAAACTAAACTGGAAAAGTCATATCCGAAAGGTAAAATCAAAATTGTCATCTTTGACTGGAGCATTAAAAAACTGTGTAGGCTGCATACCTCACAAAGCTCGTGTAATGATATACAACTCACTAGCGAAATCTCACCTGGATTATCTTATTGAAGTGTGGGGCTCTGCGGCCAAAACGAATCTTCAATGTCTACAAAGATCTCAGAATAGGCTAATAAAAACCCTGTTTAACTATGATCGCTTAACAAGAACAAAATTACTATTTGCAAAGACGAAGCTATTCAATGTCAAACAAACTTATGTATATTCGACTTGCATGCTCGTCAAAAAGATTTTAAGAAAGGAAATTCATTCACAACTAACATTTACGAAAAGAACATTTAAGCATAATCTGAGGAACACAAACAAAATAAAACTATTTAGACATAAAACTGGCTACGGTAAAAGAAATATTTTATCAGAGAGGGCGCAGATGTACAACAACCTCCCAAAAGATACTAAAGAATGTGAATCTTTAAGTCTGTTTAAATCCAAGTTAAAAAAGTATATACAGGATTCCTTATACTAAGTTTTTAGTTGGATTACGTTAGCATTTAAGAATATTTTTGTATCTCATCTAAGTGAACGGTATGTTCTTTTTGAGAATAAATGTCTTTAAACCGAAACCGAAACGGAACTTACTAGTTCCACTGCAGTCCCTCAGTTCCCAATATTATAAAGACATTTTTTCAATCAAAAAATAATTAAGTACAAGCACTATCAAATTAAAGTCAACAGACGGATTCAACAGACACCATTTCTTGTTCAAAGTAGTTCATTATTCAAAAAGTATCTACTATTCTTAAACAATGCCAATAAGTCTTTACTCAAACCGCTCCATTTCGGTGACATTACCGAAGAAGCGATTTGTTCAAATCGGTCAACAAATAAATTGTTGGATCCAAACGTTGCGACCATCCATATATTTTATTTCCACATCATTTGGTCGAGATACATCGTTTCGGCGCAAGTACCTAAGGAAAATACTGGGACGCCAATGATATCTTTTCTTTCTGTTCATTTTGTAAGCGCTGCGGTAGACAAAAAACTTATAAAAGAGCCTTAAACAGTCTATTCACTGAAATAAATATTTGTTTTTGGGGTTCCGCACCTCAAAAGGAGAAACGGAACCCTTATAGGATCACTTTGTTGTCCGTCTGTCTGTCAAGACCCTATTTCTCGGAAACGCGTGGTGGTAGAATACTGAAATTAATATTGAAAATACACAGGCCTGCAGTCATTAAAAAGTGATTTCCATACAAATTGTCGTTCCCTAAAAACCTAAAGGGTACTTCCAGTTGTCCTAGAAACTTGAAACTTGGTATGAAGGTAAGGTAGCTCTTATAGCACAACCACTCAGAAAATTCTCAAAATCTTAATGTTTTGTGTCTGTCTGTAGTTTTGACAGACCAGTAGGTATAAGATGACCCAACACTGCGTACATTTTGCTTAGGAGCAGGGCTCTGCTAACACTGGACAACTTAAAACACTGGGGAAAAGCGTTAAAATCTTTCTACGGAACCCTCGTGCGCGAGTCCGACTCGCACTTGTCCGCTTTTTCTGAATGATGCAATCCGCGATTGAATACCGTGTTCGAATAGAGGAATCGCCAAAAATGCAAGCCCAATTTCGTGGAACGTTCGTCAAAGACTTCTAATAGTAGACAAAGATTTCTCGCAAACATTAAATATCTTTACCTACCACGCAATCAATCTTGCACTGTCCCGCCTTCAAACCCTTCCTTTAGTGGTAAATTGCGAAACCGATTAAAGCAAATGAATACAAAATTTTGAGTTGCTTCTTTATAAGTACGTCATTACCATTTAAAACAAAATGTATACTAGGGATCGCCTAGTGGTCAAAATTACACCTTTGTTCTCTATTATTACTATTATCTTTGGGTATTATTATTAATTAGCTATCTACCTGTCCTTTCTACACTTACTTCTTTTCATTAAAAATGTAACTAATAAATTATGATAATAGTGCTTTTTGATATAAGTGAAGAAAGTATGTCATTATGCACGAGTCCCGCGGTGTCTAAGCCCGAGCCGCAAGGCGAGGTTCAAGTCCCGGGACGAGTGAAAATGACACTTCCGCAAGTGTACCAAACGACGTTTTTTAATACATTAGCGAAAAATTACAATGAAGGGGCGGGTCGCCCACCACCACCCGCCGGCGACCAAGTGGAGGAAGGCGTAGGGGTGCCGACGGCGCCTTGGAAAAGTAAAAAGCACTAGTACGAAAAATACAACTTTCCGCATAAAACGTAGCTACAAAATGTACCACTTTTCGAGCAACTGTATTAAAAAGGTAATACGTAAAATCTGCTATATGAAAATCATTATAAAATTTATTGGTATAGGTAGTGAGTAGTTGGATTATAATGTAACATTGTTAATATAATTTATCAATACCAACATAGTATCTTATTAATTAACAAGAATTGTATCATTTATTTTCCATTCAGGTTATCAAATCATGTCATGTTGTTTCATAACTACTCACTATACCAATAAATATTATAAAAATTTCTATGTAGCAGATTTTACATAATTTCTTTTATCATAATCTATTACGCGCAGTGTTCTTTAAAAGGGATACAAAGTTTTCGCTTCACATACACAACACATACATAAGTTAGATCTGTTCTGAGTCTTGCAATTGCATAATGGCCTCAAAAATGACCATTACATTCCTGACAACGTCTTCCTTTTCAAATGGCCTTCGGCTCTGCGTATCACGTGCTCTGTTGATTGCCACTTAACCTTCGCCGTATCATTGACAATTATGTTTGACCAAGGTTGATTGCATTTGGTAGCATTTATACTTATTTTAAGAATGCAATCAACTGATCTGTCTGTATTGTAACTATGTGTTATTCTATGGAACTTGCTAACTATGTAAACAAACCGCCATACTGAAATTGTCTCTGAATGATGAATTTAATGGCGGCTTATTTATATAGTTAGCAAGTTCCATAGAATGACACTTAAAACATTGTGATAACCCATTATATTTATTGAAGAGGCATGACGTAGCTGACAAAGGATTTTGTAATCGTTTGTTAACTTTTCTATTGCAATAGAAAATCCATTTCTTTTGATTTAAAATATTTTTTCTCATTTGACGATCACAACCAAGATCTACCATTGTGCGATGACACCATAGCGCTAATAAGCTAACTGTCTTTTATGAAAGGAAGCGCCAAATTCAAGCATCCTTAAATACATCTAGAAGTCTGTTAACAGCATTTAAATTAACTTTTAACGCCGCTGTTGCAAATATTTTTTTTCCTAACCTCCGTCTTCTTTGTAAACTTTTTCAATCATTGATTAAGACTTTCCCAGATTGAAAACATCGCAAATCTGAAAATTAGTTAAAGTCCAATTTCACGATTGTTTTTGTTCCGTAACGTTCTGAAACTTTTCCAAAGTACACTTAACTCTTTTCTTTTAGTTTCGGAAAGTTTGTTACCAAATGCCATTCTCAGAAAATTAATGGGGAATTTTTCCTCCATTTAAACTCCCATTCCTCAAGGTTCTTTCATTATGTTTTACCCGACCGGAGGGAAAGATGGAGTCAGATTGCATTTGACGCACCGTCTTATAGATTGACTTTCACATTACTTCTATTTAATTTCATCAGAGAAAATGCTGGTTTTGTCAATTCCAAGTAGGTACACAATAGTACATTATTGTCGAGGCCCGGAAAACCCCACCCCGAGGTGGTTTGCAAGTATGGTTTCCGTCGAGGAATATATAGTGCTTTTCTCAAATAACGTGAGGAAATTAAAAAACCTCTTGCAAAAAAAAAGTAATTTAATAGATAAATCACGAAGTACGTTAACAAAAACCAAAGTATTCAATTACTTCATGTTAAATGTGATTAAAAATTATGTCAAATTCGAGCTTACCGCTGCAAAATTACACGAAATCAACACCCATGACTTTTTTTGGTGACAAAAATGTCAATCTGTCATCCGCCATCTTGGGTTCTACAATTATGTCAAAATCGAGCTCACCGCTGCCAAATTACATGAAATCGACACCCATGACCATTTTTAGTGAAAAAAAAATGTCAAACTGTCATCCGCCATCTTAGATTCAAAAGATGATTTCAAATTCGAGCTCACCGCAGATAAATTGCTCGAAATCGATACCCATGACCATTTTTAGTGAAAAAAATGTCAAGCTGTCATCCGCCATCTTGGATTCAAAAAGTAATGTCAAATTCGAGCTCACTGCACTAAAATGATATGAAATTGACACGTTTGACCATTTTTAGAGACAAAAATGACAAACTGTCATCCGCCATCTTGGATTCAAAAAATAATGTCAATTTCGAGCTCACCGTAGCCAAATTACTCGAAATCGATACCCATTACCATTTTTAGTGAAAAAAATGTCAAACTGTCATCTGCCATATTGGATCCAAAAAATAATGTCAAATTCGAGCTCACCGTGGCAAAATTACACGAAATCGACACCCCTGTGATCATTTTATTTACAAAAATACAAACCGTCATTCGCAATTTATGATTGAATAAAAAATTACACACGCACTGCTGTAAATCGGGTCGGCTTGGCTGTATGTATGTTTTCTTTGGTCCATTTCATTAAAATTTTACATGTTACAACTTTTAAAAAGTTAATAAGCGGGAAAAAATGGAATTTCGAGGAGAAAAATAAATGAACCGAAATCCATTTCCATTCACCTTCTTCCACGGCTTCTTCGTTTAAAATTTTGAATGAAAAAATTAGGTGCTTCCCGGGTTCTATTTTCAAATGGAAAGCGAGAGTATTCGAGCATGTTTGAGAAATATCTAAGGTGTCATTCTTTGGAACTTGCTTGACTTTCCCCCGCCTGGCACTTGTCGACGGTACTCTGACTCAATCTCGTATATAAACTTTGACGAAATTGGAATAACCACTCTAGACCGCGAACCAAAGTGGTTATTCCAATTTCGTCAAAGTTTATATACGAGGTTGAGTCAGAGTACAGTCGTTATTTTGGTTTCCGATTCACACTTGTCTTGGAGATTGCCTAACTGTCGTTCTCCCCCGCCTCACACTTACCCCGGTTCTCAATTCAGTTGCATGTATAGACATTCAAACCAATCTTTTGAAACATACGTTAGTAACATCATTGACACTGACAGTAATGCTACGAAAGAGCTATTAAAGCGCTTGGTTGTTTTGTGTGGAAATCGCAGTGTGTTAGTAACTTTTCAATTATTTACCCAAATACCCATAACACAAGCTGTGCTTAATTTGGGAGTTAGTCAATTTGGTGTCAATTGTCCCACGATATTTATTTATCACTAACATGACACCCACATCGACACGACCCATCACTAACATGAACTGTCATAGGGATCGAGGTTCCCCGGGCCGACTATAACCCACACGTGCACGTACACAAAAGACATTATAACAATAAAATAAAAGCAGACAAAAACTAACTAAGTTTGTAAAACTAAGACAAATGTCGAATAGTGTGAAATGGTGAACACGATTAGTACCTACATATAAGTTCATTTTGTTTACCTACCTACTGATCCGTTGCTTCAACTTTCTTTATGTTATACGAAAGTAAAGTAAAGTAAAGTCGTATGACTTATTCATGGTTAATAATACGGATCTTAATTACCTCGACGTTTCGACGGCGTGCAGTCATCGTCGTCACGAGTAGACCCAATATTTCATCAACTTTACATTGTCAGTTTTCAATGACAATTCGTTGTCAACTGCTCACTTGAAGAGCTTTTGTTTTAGCGCGCTTCATATTGTCAGAGAAATGTTGTTCGAATTGTCATATAAAACTGACAATTGAATGAACAATTTGTCTTCAATTTCACAACTGACTCATTTCCTAAGTAAGTACACGTACGTACCTCGTTCCACTAACGAACGGTTCAGTACCATCAGTAAAGTACAAAGTTTTCTGGCACGGACTCTGATTTCAGCGCATTGTTCGAAGAAAGCACCTTCCTTTTATGCAGTTAACGAAAATTAAAACTATTTTGGCAAAAGAGCAGGTGGAAGATTTGCTGTGTTTGTTTCTGTAGAAACGGATGCCTAGTACTTTATTAAAGAAATAAAAGTAACTAGTTTTTTGTTCAGTATGTTTGTACTAGGTTTTCGTTTCATTTTTGTAGCGATCTTTTGTGATACCTGTCTACCTTATATATGAAACATGAAACTTAAAGATCCGGTATAAATATTCCATGATTATTTATTTATTTTTAATCGAAAGCTAGTTTGATCGAGATGGTTCTTAGCTAAGTTTCATAAAAATCGATTCAGCCGTTTTAGAGATATTAAACTTTTAAATGTTTCAAGTTCAGATTCCAGATGTGAGAGCCCATTGATGGTATGGCTAAGTTCGGAAATTCGTAATCCGCGAGCTCGTTGATATCGTTGATTTTTTGTTGGTTTAAGTCAAATAATAAAATATATATTGTGAAGTGAATTATAATGTAAAAAACATGAAATAAAAAACATGAATTAAAATTTAAAAAACCCCCAAACGGAAAAAAGCAGACAAAAAAAACGCAGACAAAAAAATTTAAACTAAAAAAAGTAAAAAATAGTGCCTAATGTATTTCGTTAGTATGGATTAGTATGGATGGAGGCATGGATTGGCCCTTTCAGTTCAATGTACCTAGCAAAATTAAATATCTAAGCGTCGTCGGTTTCGGGGGATCGCTAAAGTCAACAGCAAACTAAAGTATGTTGTTTTATAGAAATAATAACTGTGGGTGACTTTAGCGATCCCCCGACACCGACGACGCTTAGATAAAAATTTTGCTAGGTATATCCATACCCTCCATCCATACTAATCCATACTAACAAAATATATTGGCATTATTTTTTGCTTTTTTTAGTTTTCTTTTTTTTGTCTGCTTTTTTCCGTCGGGGGTTTTTCAAAGTTTAATTTATGTTTTTTATTTTATGTTTTTTACATTATAATTCACTTCACAATATACAGTTTATTATTTGACTTAAACCAACAAAAAATCCAAGATATCAACGAGCTCCCGGATTACGAATTTCCGAAGTTAGCCATACTGAAGACATCAACGGGCTCTCACACCTGGAATCTGAACTTGAGACATTTAAAAGTTTAATATCTCAAAAACGGCTGAATTGATTTTTATGAAACTTAGCTAATCGTAAATGAAGTTAAAATTAGATAAAGGCCACCGAACGATTGTAAATTATTGTGTAGCAAAAGTTTACAATTTGCAGTTCATATTTTGTTTGTCTAATAAATACATTACAACTTTCTATTATTAAATACCTCAAAAGGGAAGCCTTTTCGTTAAACCTTATCGACTGTCTGTCTGTCTGTCTATCTCTCTGTCCACGATAAACTCAAAAACAACGGAGCGGGTCGCTAGTCACATATTTAACAGCAACTTACTAAATATTTAAACTATAGAATAATGACCACAATATTTCAAGCATCAGTATAATGTCCGAGATTTTTCCTTTTCATAAGCGTATTGGCAGTAAGCCAAAGACTTTCAAGGAACCTGCTGAATTGAAACTGAATATTCAAACGTGTGAATTTATTTCTGACACTTTGCTGTGTTGTCAACTGTATAGCGATACTGCAGTGATATGAAAATATTATACATTTTAAGCAAGGACGATAAAACCAGGAGGACTGCCAATGGCTATACAATGTCGCGTTCATGTAAAATAATGAGCCTGCTGTAGCTGGTTTCACTATAGAGAGGTCTCTGGACCGTTTATTTTGTATGACACTTAGATCTCTGGCTAACACAATAGCGCCATCTATGAACTGAAAGAAAAAACTAATTTAGATGGCGCTATTGTGTTAGCCAGAGGTCTAAACGTCATACCAAATAAATGGTATAGAGACCCCTCCGTAGTAAATCTAGTTACAGCAGGCTTATTTTTTCAAAGGAACGCGACATCCTATAGACACTGACACTTTTCTTGGTTTTATGGTCCTTGATCTTAAGACATTAACATTTTGTACGTCAACAGAAAGTTGACACTAAAATAACAAGTCTTCTATTAAAAATTTCATTTCTAATACAAGCTTTTTTACGGACTGCACCTTTTGTTGACTGTACCTACTTCTAATTCCTTATCTATCCATAATAATCATCAAACTTAAGAGTTTCTTTCAATCATCTCTCCTATAAGCCAGCAGGCTTCTGATGCGTCGAAATGGTACCTGGTCTACTGAGGACGAGCCCTTGAGTTTCTGCCTTGCAGCGAGTTGTGTCAACATTGACATAGACATAGACATAACTTTATTCGACATCAAAAAATACAAAAAGTTACTAAAATTATACTTAAATGATGATGTCGAAAAGGAATTTGACTCAGCATTATGCTGCAGTAGGTGCCTGCTACAGCGCTGGTTGTCAGGCAAACCCTTCATATCCTTGCATCAAACGCGTTGGACCGGAATCAGCACAAATAAGTTTGCGTAGGAAAAGTGTGTGATAAATAAATAAAATAAAAAAAAAACAAATAATAAATTTATTGGTTTACCAAAAAACAGCAACATCTTAATATAGTATATTACATACAACCATATTTTCCCAGCCTGAAATAAAAAATATAAAAAATATGAAGGTAGTCGCATTAGAGGTAAGACGAAGTAGCCTCTCCGCCTACGGGCAGTGCTTGTTGTAAATTCAATAAATATTTGCTTAGTTTAATCTGAAAATTACTAATAGCGATAATTTTTTTGAATGGCGGAGGCATATTATTCCAACACTTTGTGGCAGTGTATTTAAAACTACCTTTAAAAGCGGCAGTTCGGTACGGAACCGCTAGTTCATTGCTAACCTCTCTGACCCCATGTGTGCTGGATCTGCTTTTACGCCATCTTAATTTTTGGAACAGGTATTCAGGTACTTCAGTTTTAACAATACCAAAAAGCAATGAAGATAAGTGAAGTTCTCTCCGATATGCCATCTTCAAAATGCCAGCGGAGTTTAAATATGGTGTTACTGATAAAACTAATTTATCAGTTATAAAAGAGACTCGTAGATTAGTGACAGCATAAACATTTTATTGATAGTCAACACAACAGTTGCTAAGAACACGGAATGACATTAAGTTAAAAGTTTTAAAAAAATAAAGAGGTTTAGTATAAAACAGTCCTTAACATCCTCCCTTTTTGGCAACCCTTAACGGACCATACCAATTTTTATTGCTATAGATTCAATCCGTGGCTTATGCAATGCTTTGGTCAGAAAATCCGCTAGTTGGAACTCGCTGGGAACGTATTCTACGCATATTTCACCATTAGCAACGAGTTCTCGTACATAAAAATGTCTGATAGCAATATGCTTGGTTCTTCTGTGAAGTTCCGGGTTATGTGAGATCTTTATGGCTGCGTCATTATCAACCTTTAGCTTGGGTATCTCCTTCAACTTGGATATTTCGCCAAAGAGTCTTTTGATCCAGACTATCTCTCTAGTAGCTTCACTTGCAGCTACCAATTCGGCTTCGGTACTGGATATGGCAACACATGTTTGACGTCGACTCGCCCAAGATATTGCTCCACCGGAGTATAAGCATAATATACCCGACGTCGACCACCCGGAGCTTCGGTCTCCACCATGATCGGAATCGCTGTAACATTCCAAAATTCCGACATTGTATCTCTTCATAAAAACAATTCCATAATCTGAAATTCCTTTGATATATCTTAAGATACGTTTGAGCTTCTGGATGTCTTCTTTAGAAGGATTTTCTAAAGTTCGGGACACAACGCTCATAGCGTATGCCAAATCAGGTCTGGTGCCAATGGCTAAGTAAGCCAGTGCTCCCACAGCTTCTCTGTACGGAAATGACGTAGGCTCTACCTTCTCTTTATCCAGATCTGGCAATCCGTCTTTCTGTATTGGAGTAGTGACAGGTTTGTAATCGCTCATCCCAAAGCGATAAAACTTTCAAAGCGTAGTGCTTCTGTGACACTTTTATATTACCGTCTACCTTCTCTTTATCCAGATCTGGCAATCCGTCTTTCTGTATAGGAGTAGTGACAGGTTTGCAATCGCTCATCCCAAAGCGATCTAAAACTTTCAAAGCGTAGTGCTTCTGTGACACTTATATTACCATCCTGGCCTTTTATTTTCTAGGACTAGAAATAAAATACCAGGACGATAATATAAAACTTTCAAAACGTAGTGCTTCTGTGACACTTTTATATTACCGTCCTGGTCTTTTATTTGTAGTCCTAGAAAATAGGATGCATCTTTTATTGTGATTCTGAATCTTCTTTTCAACTCTTTGATATTTTTTTCAGAATCTTCTTGATTTGTTGCAGCAACCAGACCATCGTCGACGTAGAGAGCAAGTATGATTTTGTTAGTTCCACGGTTTCGGATTAACAGGCAGGGGTCAGTATCACTTTGTTTAAATCCAATAGTCTTCAAATAATCCACCATGCATTTATTCCAACACCGAGGTGCTTGCTTAAGGCCATATAGACTTCTCTTCAGTCTACACACCTTCTTTGATCCATCTGAATAGCCATCAGGTTAACTCATATAGATTTCTTCGTTCAGTGAACCATACAAGAATGCGGTTGATACATCGAACTGGGTGAGTTTTAAACCTTCGTTTGCAGCAACGCTTAAGACAGATCTAATTGTCGTCATCTTAGCAACTGGGCTGAAAGTCTCATCATAGTCGATGCCCTTTTTCTGTGTATACCCTCTAGCAACTAGCCTTGCTTTAAATTTATCTAGAGAGCCATCTGCATTGGTCTTGATCTTGTATATGCATTTACAGGATATCGGCTTTCTGTCTTTTGGAAGGTCGACCAGTATCCAGGTTTTGTTTTCCTTTAAAGACTTCACCTCATTTTCCATTGATTTGACCCACTGATCTTTATGCGAACTAGAAATTGCTTCTTTGTAGGTTTTTGGTTCATTGATCTCATTTACAACATCATCTGACATCATAACATAGTCTTCAAAACGATTAGGTCGTCGAATCTAACTTCTGTCCCTTAGCGTCATTCTTGTAGCTATCTCAGCTATATCATCTATATTATTTCTTGGAGCCTCAGTATCATCATCGTCATCATCATCTAAAGCATCTTCATAAAGAGGTGACCCTGGCAATGATGCTTCGGATGACGGTTGAAGTGTTTCCGTACATCTGTCTTGGCTTCCTACTTCCTGACTTTCAACATGATCCCGCGATGTGGCAGGCACAGTCGAACTAGGCTCATCAGTGCTACCTGAAGTGCGATCCGAGCTGTTTGCATCGCGATGCTCATCAGTGCTACTGACAGTGCGATCCGAGCTGTTTTTGGTGCGATCATCCCTCCTTGCATCACACATCGGTGGTGCTGACAGTGGAAATAGATTTCAGCTGAGCTGAGCTCTTCCAAATCACATGAGTCATACGAAGTAAGTACTGACTCATTAAATATAACGTCTCTTGACCTTATGAGTTTTCCACTCTTACTTAGTAAACGGTAGCTTTCATCACCGTCATATCCAATTAGTATGCATTTCTCAGCCTTTTTAGATACTCTCTTTTGCTGAGGAATATGAGCGTAGCATTCACATCCAATTATTTTAAGGTGACTGATTGCTGGTTTTTTCTTAAACCACAATTCAAACGGCGATTTACAATTTTCTGGAGTTGGGCCGCTTCTGTTCAAAACGTACGCAGCAGTATTTATCAATTCTGCCCATGTAGCGAGAGGTATTTCTTCATGAGCATGCATCATGGTGCGGGCGGCTTCGACTAAGGTTCTATTTTCGCGTTCGCTAAGACCATTTTGTTGCGGCGTGTAGGGCATTGTGAGTCTTTGCCTTATTCCAGCTTCTCATAAAATGCACCTTACGTTCTCACTATCGAATTCACCTCCGTTATCACTCAGACATTCTTTTACAGAGTGTCCAGCCACTTTACATTCCTGTAACATCTGTCGGAGCTTTAGGTGAACTTCCGATTTCTGTCGCATGAAATAAACGTGACGGTACTTGCTGAAGTCATCTTTGAACAGAACAAAGTAACGGAATTTATTGCAGGAAGGTGGGAATGGACCACACACATCAACGTGAATAATTTCTGCTGGTTCCTTAGCTCGTTCTCTTGTTCCAAACGTTTGCCGGTGAGTTTTTCCGTAAATACATCCAGTACATAGTTCAGAGTCTAGACAAACTTTAATTCCGAGTTCCCGTTCAATAACTCCTTTGACGTGTTTCTTATTCTGGTGGGCTAACCGTTCGTGGTAAAGTTGTAGCAGGTTATCTGTTGACAAGGCGTTCAGATCAGGAACTGATTTTGTAATAGTCTCTACATTGAGCTTGTATAGTCCTCCGTTCTTGGTTCTTTTGCCAGTCAATATTACATGTCCATCAACTTTCAGCGAGCAGTGTTCCCTTTCAGACATGAAAACACTATTGTTTAGTCTGTCTTGAGTGGACAGCACAGAGAAAACGTTTCGCATAATATCGGGTACGTACCAAACATCACAGAGTCTTAGTCTGGATTCCTTGCCATTGATAACAGTCTTCAAGTCAACAGTACCTTTGCCTCTGACATATTTGCAGTAAGCAATAGTAATGCGGAATTATCAATTTAGTTGTAATGATTGAGAGCTGTATTATACTCAGAAATTTCGTCAACATTGATAGTAGTACGTTTCACAGGTTTCTTGAGGGTACCGTTTACCGCATCCAATCCACCGTGCATACCTCTAAGTAGTAATGTTGCCTTGAATTTCCAAGTAGACCAGTTTTTCCCACCTTCCAGGTGACCGATGTCAATTTTGCAACTAGGTGATTGCATTTTGAATCTTTGTCTTCCCGAATTGTTTTGAAATTTGGTTTATCACACACTCGATTTATTTATTACTTTCACTCGATTCCTTACGATCTGCTACCTGTGCGGGAGAGCAGCCGAGGACCGTATACTACATCTGCATAACCCAATTATGAGAGTATCAGAGAGTCGCACAACCTAATACGTAATTCAACGCTGAGAAAGTCGCGAATGCGATACAACACTTTGAGTCTGTAAAAACCGGTCTTAGCGACTTTAGCTATGTGACCTTCAAAGCGCAACGACTCGTCCATCAAAACTCCCAGATTACGCGCCTCCGACACTCTCTCCACTTGGACTCCCGAGATCATTATGACTGGGTTGTGGTCAGTTATTCGATTTATTTGCTTAGTAGAACCAAATATCATGACCTTTGACTTACCCGGATTTAGAACTAGACAATTTGATTCAGACCAAGTTGTGATGCGCTCTAAGTCTTCATTCATTCTAGCCACGGCTGATTCGATGTTCTTAGGGTGAAAAGAGAGGTAAATTTGGATATCATCTGCATAAAGATGGTACTTGCAGTTTTGTACTACAGTACGAACGTTTGCAGTATACAATATAAAAAGGAGAGGTCCCAAAATTGATCCCTGCGGCACACCCCTTGTCACAGCAGACGGGCTAGATCGCACACATGAACCATTTGTGGTATGGAGATTTACCACTTGAGTACGTCCACTGAGGTAGCTTGAAAACCATTTAATTGCCTCCGGCTCAAATCCATAATATTTCATTTTGGATATTAACAAACGTATATTAATAGCATCGAATGCCCGTGAAAAATCGAGAGGTGTCATAACTGTAACCTCACCGTTATCTTGTGCAGATAACACATTGTCAATGACATCAATAAGGGCCGTCGCAGTGCTACGCGACTTGCGAAAACCAGATTGCAGTGCTGGCAAGGTTTTTTTTTTTTTTCAAGAAAAGCAGACAGCTGCATATAGACTACGCGCTCAAGAATCTTCGACAAGCATAGAAGAATACTGATTGGCCGTAACTCCTTCAGGTCAGTAATGTTGGACTTCTTTGGTAGCGGCGTTAACAATGCGGACTTCCACTCGTGCGGAAAGACGGAAGTTGTAATGGACTTATTTATCAAAGAGGTTATAACACTTAGTGTTCTAGGTAGGGTGAGAAGCAACATATCCAAGGAAATACCGTCAATACCCACTGCGTTTGACTTCAGTGATTTAATTACTCTGAATATTAAAACATCATCAACTGGTTCCAAACGGAAAACCGAGGAATGAAAACAATTATTCTCGAAATAACCAAGGTATGAAGAAATCGCTTCATTTTTACCAGGAACGTCAAGAAAATGAGAGTTGATGAGTTCAGGATTCTGCAAATGTATTGGAATTTCTGAATTTTGGGTATTGACAGTAATTTTCACGGTTTTTTTTAAATTATTCCACAATGCTCGAGGACTATCGATATTACGGTTTATATACTGGTCAAAATATGCACGTTTTTCATTATTCAACGCCAAATTCACACATTTTTTTAGTTCCTTATAATATTGTTTATGTTTGTCCAAACCAGACTTTTTAAATTTCTTATGAGCATCATCACGCAGACGTATCATTTCCTTAACGGTGAAAGTCAACCACGGGTAGTTACCCTCGCTTACAGTCATCTGTTTATGTGGTGCATACAAATCAAATCGCATTGCAATATTTTCATTTCCAATTTCCCAATAATTTGTCAAAAGTACCTACTTGAATAAAGTTAACAGTTACTACATAATTAATGTCAAAATGACGTCCTTTGTAGTTATTTGGCTAAGTACTTAGTAGTTAGCTTCGGGGACACAAGTCCAAATATATTTAATAAGAAATTATAATACCCGTAAATATAAAGTAAAAGGGTAGCTTTTTTTACAGTCCAGGATGTTTTGATTGCTCTACTGTATTTTTACCATTGGAAGCCGTAGCTTTTACCGCCGATATAAAGCGTATTATTATTATATTATTATTTTGAACATAAACTAAATGGTTAGAAGGAAATACGTATTTTGTGAATGTGAAAATCTATCCTGCAGTTTTTTTTATTTCAAAGACGAAAATGACGCACCATTTAGGGAAAAAGGATGTTAGGGAATGACTTACGTCTTTCTTTCCCGCATAGTGCGATTTTCAGCAGCCATTTCTGTCTCAGTCAAAAAATATACCTTATACTTTAGCGCCACATTATAAACATAAATACGTATTTCGGAGCCGTCATAGTTGTCTACAAAAAGAGAATGTAGCCAAAGCTTTTTAATCAGCAGTGTTTTTCTATCATTACAATATTATTTCAAAGATAAGACTTAGAAAACAATACGAAGACCATTCTCAAGCAACATAATTATGTATATTGTTTGAACACATGATTCCAAGAAACATGTTCCATTTTCAGTAGTCATAAATATTCTAGTAAATATGAGGCAACAGTTTTCAGTGTGGTTAGCAATATTTCATTCTAGCCAGCGAGTGGTTGTTAGAATGCTGGCATTTACACTGAATTCATATGTTATGCGTATTCTTATTTTGAAGGCAGAGAGATAATTTGAAACCACTGTTCTACAAACTACAATGGTGCAAAATATCTTTGACTCATTCACAAGACTATCATATATACATTATCTTATATTATGAACTAAAAACAATTAACTTGTGCACCTGCGACCACACATAAAAAGTGTTTATTGTATCCGTACAAATTGCCATGGTATCAAAACCTATAGCATACACCTACTAAGAAGTCTCCTAAGATACCTCCTAGTGAGTATATGAATATACATGTCACAGGAGATCCAGCTTTTCTAGATGTAAAGTAACTCCACACTGCATACATTTTGCTTAGAAGCAGGGCACTGCTAGCACTGGACAACTTAAAACATTCGGGAAAAGCGGGAAAAATCTTCAAGGCTCGTTTCTCGTAACAGACGAACTAGGTATTTAGAAAGAAAGAAAGAAAATACTTATTTGGTGCGTAGTTACAAAAAAAACATTATAAGTAAAGTAACAGCAAAAATACACCAAAAAGGTTGCTGCTCAGCATATGTCATGCCCAGTCATGAGAATTGACAGTCATGGTAATTTAGTTTTAAGTTTGTTTGGTTGCCCTGAAAACCAGCGTCAGACATTGGGATGTAACACTAATTAATAACACTAAATAAATAAGATAAGAATAAGATTTACATTTCTACAAATTTGTACTCGCACTTGGCCAGGTTTTTTACCAGAGGTCCGTTTCATCAGGGGTCCGTGCTCTCCTTTTTCTTTATCTTTCTTTATTTGCCTATCCTTAAACTTTCGTGCGTGTGGTATTTATAAAATCCTTTTAACGGATGCCGCCTGTACAACGCTAAGGCTAAAACTTCTCTAGTAAATTGCTTGTAATAAAAACTTTATACATACTTATAAACTACGAAATGACGTTCAATATTTTCATTTTCTACGACATGACAGCGAGGAGATTAAACTCTTGACTCCTGCGGGTGTAATTAAAAATCTAGTGCAGGAAATGGTGCAACAACATTCATTACATTTTTAATGAAGCGTTCAAGGCAAAATATAAAATTTATAATTAAATTCCTGGCTTAGCAACGGAACTAGCACTCGATGCATTTTTACAAGCTTTTATTTAACTGGCACTGTTCGTAATGTAAGTGAGGTAAACGTCCCAATGATTGACATGTTCATTCCGATAATTGTCACCCTGCTTGAAGCCTTGATAGCCTAGTGGCTTGACCTATGGCATCTCAAGCAAAGGGTCGTAGGTTCAAACCCCGGCTCGCACCTCTGAGTTTTCGGAATTTATTTCCCGAATTACATGTGTAACTTACCATGAGCTTTTTGGTGAAGAAAAACATCGCGAGGAAACCTGCACACACCTGCGAAGCAATTCAATTATGTGTGTGAAGTACCCTTTTTTTATACATTATAGGCTTGCGTTTGACCACAATCACGCCTGATGGTAAGCGAAGATGTGGTCTACGATGGAGCACGCTTGCCTAGCAAATGCCCATTCACCCTAGACTTGAAAACGGACAGATTATAGTGTTCAGGGAACACAGACGCAGGTAGGGAATTCCACTCCTTAGCCCTACGGATGATGAAGGAAGAGCGAAAACGCTTTGTGCGGATTTTGGGAATGCTGACAACATAAGGGTGGAGACCCCGCCTACTTCTGGTCGACCTGTGAAAGAAAGGAGCTGGTGGAATAAGGTCGTGAAGTTCCGAAGCACACTCACCGAAATGTAGCCTGTAAAGTACCCAATCCGCACTGGGCCCGCGTGGGAGCTATAGCTCAAGCCCTCTCATTCTGAGAGGAGGCCTGTGCCCAGCAGTGGGACGTAAAAAAGGCTGGCGATGATGATGGTGATGATTGTGACCTTTATTGCTAAGTACGTATTAAGACACCTTAACTATGTTGCCAGCTTAAAAATTTGCAAAGATTTTTTTCGAGGAGAGAACTCTGCATTCTGCGACGGTTAATGGTACTTAATAGTCTTGAACTTTGGTAATCTCTGTCGGAATAATATCAAAGTTTTAACAAAAGGAGTAGCTACAATACCAGCAGAAGCTAAAGAAAATATACGAGAATAACTAATGTTTTATTTTGCACAGACAAATGGTTCTGCTTGTTTTAAAAAAATATTTATGTCAAACTATGTTAAATCACCTCGTAAAAGCTTCAGCCATTCTCATTAGTCTCATTTCCAGCTGGAGTCCATCTTTAACTTACCGCAATAATGTCCTACTAACCTTAATAATAAATAGCATACACTAAGTAACACTCGCACAATTTCTAAACTAAGCAAATACGTAAAAGTAAAGATGTCTTAGTCTGCAGTTTTAGCATCGATTTTGATCCAGAAAAAACTCCATTGACTCACAGTTTTGTAATTTATTGAATCAGGCGTTATTTTGCTAAAATCAATTACTTTGTTCACTTGCGACCACTAGTGAAAAATGGTTCATCTGTGCGGCAAATGTATGTACAACAAGTAGTAGTAGTTGTAGTGTTTAGCTTGGATAATGGCCTCGTGGAGAGTGCCGAAACACGTCAGCATGTAGTTTAGTGGTGGTGGTGATAGTTGGGTCTGTGTGGCATGTGTTGATTCGTGTAGCAGTGGAGGCGGAGGAGCTGCATGGAAACATACATTTGCCGCACAGATGAACCATTTTTCACTAGTGGTCGCGGGTGAACAAAGTAATTGTTTTTAGTTCACAGTTTTGTAGGTATGCATACTTGACCTTTTTAATTAATATTATGTTTTGAAGTAGAAATATGTTTTTTGTTATTTTATTGTTTTGAATTTATATAATTTGTAAAACTAACTACTTTCACATACCGTACACTGATTTGTTTACCATAGGGTGATTATTTTAGCTTGTAATTGTTAGCTCGTTTAGCCTGAGATACAGGGTTTATTAGTAACCTTAGTTCAGGCACACGTGTTACGTAGATTTTAGCAAAAAAAAAAAGGATTTTTTCCCATACTGTACTGCAAATTTTTTTAATAAATTATTACTATTACTTGAATAAATTATTACTATTACTATTAAAAAAAATTGTTTATGATCCTTATAAACATGATGCTAAATCATAAAATAAGTATAGTAATTTTGTCAGCTGGGTGGCTGAAAATCGAAACAGTTGGCCGAGACAAAGAAAACGATTGTCATACAAATATAGAAATCTCGACCCCCCGAAGTCTTGAAAACTGGTCACGGATTTTCGTCGAGTTTTGAATTTAAAGAATTTTTCTTTCACCGCCACCCAGTTGCATTTTTATTCGGATGAAAGTCACAAGAGACACACCTACACCTTACGTTTTTCGGATTTTTTCTTGACACCAAGGACGATAAAACCAAGAGGACTGCAAATGGCTATACAATGTCACGTTCCTGTAAAATAATGAGCCTGTTGTAGCTAGTTTCACTATAGAGAGGTCTCTGTACCATTAATTTTGTATGACACTTAGACCTCTGGCTAGCACAATAGCGCCATCTATAAACTGAAAGAAAAAACGAATTTAGATGGCGCTATTGTGTTAGCCAGAGGTTTAAATGTCATACCAAATGAATGGTACAGAGACCCCTCCGTAGTAAAACTAGCTACAGCAGGCTTATTATTTATTCAAAGGAACGCGACATCGTACAGACACTGGCAGTCCTCTGAGGTTTTATGGTCCTTGTTGACACGTTTCGAGCCCTTGAATAGTACCAAATGTCATTAGTTCTAGGTTAATAGGAAGTACCCTTTTTGTTTTGATTTAGTAGGTATTGACAGACGCACGGACAATGAAAATGTTTCTATAAGAGTTGCGTTTTTTTCCTTTTGAGGTAAGTACGGAACAATTTTTTAAAATAAAGCACGTTTTGTCAGTATTACAGAGTTACCGACACAAATACATAGTATACATTATAGTAGGTACTGTTGCCCCATGAACTCACAAACTCAAACTCACAACATTTATTGACATAAAAACACACTACATCACAAGAAGACAGTATCTTCTTAGTATCTCAACTTAATACGGACAGACGGCGGGCGCGGGCGGACAGCATACGAAAAAATTTTTGTCCAAGCTGAAACTGTGGGCCGAGCACGAAGTTTTCCGATCCTGCATAACGTAACGTTATCATATCGAAATCGAGAAACCTCATACTAAATTTTAGTTCCAAATACGCTCACAGGCGGGCGCTGTTCCAAACGTCATACAAATTTCTCGATATCGTTACTACTTGATTACGTTACGCAGGATTCGAATATTTCGTGCTCAACCCTCTGAGACGCTTCGCTATTTATTTACCAAAAATTTACACAGCATGACAGTATCAAAACCAAAGCGCTGGAAAATTCAAATTATAAACAACACATAAATAGGTACACAACTATTTAGTGGGTTTCGTTCACTCGGTCAATAATAACTTAAACTAAATAAATGTATATGCATTTACTTATTTATTGCAATTGAATTGTACGATTCTGTTATGTCGCAGAAATTCAAAATTATTGGTCTTATTCACTCATTTTTTAACATATTTTTATGGAATCTTTTGAGGAGGTGTATTACTTGACGCCTGATTTATTGGAATAATAAAAAAAAACACGTCTGTGTACATACTTGTTTATTCCACGGAGGGTGCGATATTGTACTTTTAAGGGTTTCTTACCTCAAAAGGAAAAAACGGAACCCTTATAGGATCACTTTGTTGTCCGCCCGTCTGTCTGTCTGTCAAGACGCTATCAACAACGCAATCAAAATACATGTGTATAGTCCCAAACTAGGCAAAGCCTGTGCTATGGGTACTAGACAACGGCTAAACATACTTATAAAGATAAACTAAAGCGGGAAGTATACGATTTTCCCGAATAAAAAGTAGCCTATGTTATTACTCAATATTCAAACTATCTTCTTACCAAATTTCATGTAGATAGGTGCAACGATTTTCCCGTGAAAAGGTAACAAACGGACAGACAGAGAGACAGAGAGACGGAAAGACAGAGAGACAGAGTTATTTTCGCATTTATAATATTATTAGGAAGTCAGGATGAAAAAGGTTGTTTCCATACAAATTGCCGTACCCTGAAAACCTAAAGGGTACTTCCATTTGTCCTAAAAACTTGAATTTCCGGTTTTCATACGCTTAAGCTTACTCCTTGCCCCAAGGCTATCTTGACGCGGCCAGGTGTAGGCAAATAACTGAGTCGTCGCAATGCAGTGTGAGGATCTCATATTCATAAGTATTGTTGTACGCCACTCAGCGTGCCTTATTTCGATATTTGGGACATATTTTTACAAGTCATTATAATAGTAAAATGTTTTGACTTCTTTGTTTTAAATACATTGGTATGGAATAACTAAAAACTTTATGAGCTAAAGGACTGTTTTGAAATACTGCATTGAATATTATATGGCCGCCAAATTGCTTAATTTTTGATTGAGACAAAATGGCGTGTTGAAGAGTGCTTTATGCCATCGGTGGTTTAGAACAAAAGAATAACAAAACCGTTTCAGCGATAAAATACCGTTCAGAGTAACTATTATAGTTTTTTTTTTCAATTCAAGCAATTACATGGACATTACGGGCTTTTAACTTTTAACTTTTTTATGAAGTTGAAGTAGTTATAAGAAAATAAATGCAAGAGTTCTGAACTGAAGATATTAAATGGTGTAACTAGTTAACACTACTTTGTTTTACACATGTAATTTAATAATGCGTAGGTAAATTTTATTAAGCATGCATATTATAATGGGATAAGCGGATAAAGTATTTCTTTAATCTGCTCTATCTGCAGCCAGATATGGTTGTAAATTTGGTTACAGCCTTTTTGAGGGAGAATGCTAAAAATGTTCACATATGAGAAAAAGTACCCATTGAAGACAAATTGCTCAGCCAAAGAGGCAACGACCCGGGATTCTACCCTCGGAATCTATCAAGATCCTGTGATGGTACGGCTATGATCGTCTATATATTTATTTATTTAGTGTATCGAATGTATTTAGACTTTATTCAGGAAAACATCGTAGAGTTAGAGCACATCTCGGTAACAAGGAGGCAGCTTATTTGTCAATTTCAAGGCTTTATACAGTACATTGGATTGAGTGGTCTAGTACCCCGACTGTCATTCATTCCACCCGCTTACCTGGAACCTTTATGTTCCGGGGTAGACAAAGGGTTTATTGTAATGAGGCGAGCCTCATTCAATACAAGTTAGTGAAGCTCGCTTGTACTATTGTTGGCTGTATGGAATAAAGTAAGTGCTCGGATAGCGTGATAGACAGTGAAAATACTAGAAACAGGTATGCCTGAACCAAATGACCAATCTCATTCTGGTACGGGGATCCCTACGCCAGTAACTGGCCCTGTCGTCAGGTTATTGGGGTGACAGTTGACCTCCTTTGCGCTGCGAAGCGTTTACATTTCCAACATCCGAGGATGCGTACTTTCAATGTTGGGGCCCAGCGGGCCCCTACCCCTTTTACCATGGATTTATGAAATTCAATAATATTTGATATGGTTTGGCCAAACCAAGGTCGGAGGTCAATCTGTAAGACATGGCGTGTATTGGGTACCCAGGATTGCTATCAGATCGCCACCGAATCATGTACATGAGTATATAGGGTCAACCTTCCCAAATCAGCTTATTGGCTGAAACCTCCGTTACTTCAATGTCTCAAACTCAATTAACTCAGCCTCACAAGCCCAGCTGTGACTTACAGGGTCGTTACCTTTACTGCATCTACCGATGCGAACAATACCCACTGGTTCCGCCGCTCTCGGTCCACTGCCATTTGTGTCTCCCGGTACACGTGACATTTAGCCACTAAAATCCGTTAGGACATCGCCTAGCGTTTGTACGCAGGATTTTATTACTCAAATAACTTGTGACTCTTGTTCTCAACTCTGGTCTCAGAAATGCATATTTGGTCTGTTTAATCAAAATATGGACCTTACGTTAACTCTCAGTTTGCTTGGAAGAAGCTTAAATTACCAATTTGAAGCAAAATTACTAGTGTATCGGCATAATTTTAACAATATAAAGTCTCATCAATCAATTTAATTTATTAACCCGTATTTATTTCGTGGTTAATAATTTATCTGTAAAATGCCATCGAGATCGAACTGTATAGAAAATCTGTGATCGAGATGTAGTGTGGAAATCTTCAATAGTGGAGATTAATTATTACACGAAGTGTACTTTACTTGCTCTTGATTTAGAAATCTCATTGTAGCTTAATCCGCTCAATTTATAAATGAGAAATCTCCATTATTAAATAGTTCCGAGTTAGGGAACTTATCTAGAATATAACGAAAACCATGAAATTTAGTAGATCAATTAATTTATTTAATAGGAAGATCTACCTTATAACACATTTGAGGAAGCAAAAGAAACTATTTCAATTATTTAGATCTTCATTGATGATACGATTTCAATGAAAATCGAGGATTCTGTTCCTACAGAGCCATACTAATAAAGGGAAAACGAACCCCCAAATAAAAAACCCTTTTGGCTATTTACACACTAACACACATGCACACAGTGGCTAATAAACATATCACACAACAATAAACACAAATAATCACACAGTAAAATATATACACAATTAGTTCATCTGAGTACAATGAATAGACTTAAGATTTTAGGTTCGCTTTTAGTTGGTGTGAAAAGGAGCTTTAATTGAGGGTCTAATTTACGTTAGCCTCAACTCTCCACCTTATTACATTGGTGAATGGTGCTATATTTACATAGCTTGCAACGGGTTGCCCTTGTGACTGCACACTTATTATCTGTTGTGCGACAATGAAGTTCGCTCTTTATTCGTTATCAAGGTTTAAAACAATTAGGAAAACAGTATCAAAGATCGGCAAGTAAATCTAAAGCTATGAATCAAGGGAATTACAAGATTTCTTATTCATTTCACACAGATTAACGATTAACGATTAAAATTACGTTTTACAATTTACTCTTTCCAGTATTGTCAAATAAATCCATGACCCTTTATAAGTTCAATTTCCAACGTCGGTCATCTCAATCCCTCGAACTCTAGGTGTGACTTCTCTACTACAATCAAGCCCAAACACCTCCAAATACTCCCACATTTCTCACACATTAAGATCAATAGAACCATGATCATTAATCCGAACAATATCAACATTATGACCTCTATTGAGTTCCAACCCTTATATTCAACCTGAATCAGGCGATAACAAGACTCATATAGTTCGTCTAGATTATTTTTTTACTATAATACAGAACAGTAATAAACAAGTAGTGGATTCATTTGATAACCTGTATTAATAACTGAAATCGGGTACTTTACCGAATAACTCCTGGATGCACTTTTCACTCCCTAGCTAAATTACAACTAACTTATTTATTTAGATTTTAGTTACAAAATTTCGATATGTTAGGACCTTCAACAACCCTAGCTCATAGGTTCTAACAGAGAGAATCGCTAAGATTTTTCTACGTTCTTGTCGTGAAGCGAGCCAAGATCCAACTGCCCCAACTTCCTCCTCCACTCCCGTCAGCGTCATCCTTCGGGTCTCCACCTCTCTCCGGGAGCTGTGGGCTTGTCTCTGTAATTTTAAAATATTCCCACGAGTAATTCCGTACATATGATTGGTTAATGACTATGACCGATCCTTGCGATTGGACGATAGTCATGCTAGAGCGTAAGCTCCGCCCTTAAAACATCATCATCAGCATCATGATGTTTTTGCTTGCTATGATTTTTTTGACTGGTTTCACTCGAGTCTAAAGCAACACGTGGAAGCAATTTACGTATCCTAGCAATTGAAAGATTGCACAAAGTCCTTTGTCTATAATGGGTTCTTAAGTATCGACTCGTCAAGCGTCATTTTTACGACTTAGTTTTAAGAAAGCGAGTCAGGTTTCTTTTGTCTAATTTAATTTTATGTTGCGCGTTGGTCGACTCTATAAATCTTAAGTTTTGTTTAAGATAATTTTTTGTTCCCTTGAATTCTGGGTAAAACTTTCTACACGTGAACGTTGCTGTCTGCGTTATTTGAAATTTATGGGCGCTAAGTCTGTATTTTATAACTTATTTGATACGCGGAAGCGATAACGCTACGTTGACCATCTCAATCCGATCTCAAGCCGCGCGTCTTTATAAATATCTATCTAATTTAGGAATAGGAAAATATGTTGTCATGCTTAGCCTTTCGAAGAGATTGATAAAATGTCCAAAATGAGATTTATCATGCATAAAATTGCTAACCCTAATAATTATTATGTTTATCGAATGATCGCTTCGTTTAATTTTTCTCTAGATGAATCTAAAAATACTTAAAAACATATTTCGAATAGGCTACTTAAAATAGGTTACCTACGAGTAGGATTATTTTGTAGCTTTACTTAGATGGTTTTTGACTTTTGAGTTGTTTCAATTACCCATACGTGAAACGACAATTAGATCAAAGGTACCTACTGTATTATAACCACGGATGCGTACGACATTGATAGGTACGACACCATAAAGCTCCTATAGAAAATAGGTTATAATATGGAGTACCTTCGCATTTCCTGAATTATATTTGTGTACCTACGCTTTTCCTGAATTTTTCTTTAACTAATTAACAGAAAAGTATAAAATAACTTCATTCAGCGTTTACATTCTCATTATTGTTCGCGAGCCAACAATCTGTTCAAACATAAAACATTTGGCATATCAAGCTCATTACACTATGCAAAGAGCCGGCATTCGGGTTGCAGTAAATTGAGCCAATCCAAACATTCGCGCGAACCCCCTACGGCGATCGTTTGACTCATGCTTTGCCTTCATTGGACAATTTGCTAAATCGATTTTTTTTTCTAATCCTTCGATTTTTGAATTTTTGTCGAATTTTTAAACAGTCGAGTTTACTCCGACATGTTTCAAACTAACCCTGCTATTCATAAACCTATTTTCTAAAATAACGTTAAAGACCGTTTGTCCTCTTTTTTCACATCTACATTTCCGTTGGTAAGAAGACGACAACATCTATTTTAGCTAATGGAGGCTTGAGTAAATGAGTAAGGCCCTAAATTCGTAGTTCTGCGCACCAAGGCTCTGCTCTCGCGATTACTACGCACAACTGTGCCCTAAGCACGACTTGTCGAATCCTGCGTCACGTAAAATCGAATAGTAAACTATAACGAGATTGTATGACGTTTGGAACAGCGCCCGCCCGTGAGCGTATTTGAAACTAAAATTTAGTATGAGATTTCTCGATCTCGGTACGATAACCGTAACGTAACGCAGGATTCGACAAGTCGTGCTTAGGACACTGATAGCTACACAGCTGCTACTAGACGTAGGTGAATTTTATTGTCCGTTATATACAAATTTAATAGTAAAAACTGAGTACAAAATTATTACGGGTGGTAGGACCTTGTGCGAGGTCCGTCCGGATCGCTACCACCATCTTACTCGTTAATCCTGCCGCTAAGCAGCAGTGCTTGCACTGTTGTGTTCCGGTGTGGAGAGTAAGACAGCCGGTGTAATTACGGGCACAAGAGGCATTTCATCTTAGCCCTCTAGGTTGGCAACGCATCTGCAAACCCTCCGGAGTTGCGGGTTTCTATGGGCAGTGGTGATCACTTACCATCAGGTGACCCACTTGCTCGCTTGCCTTCCTCATTGTATAAAAAAAAAAATATTAACCTAAAAGTAAAAAATCCCCCCCGGTCATTATCGCTGGCCATTGTACCCAAGAGGCTGGCAGCGTTACCGCGTTGTATGGCGAGGCTACTTTATTCCGTTTATATCACTATGATTGAGTCTTACCTCGTTCGTTTCATTTAAAAAGAACCATGAAATTGTTAAATTTGATGCGAAAGTTATTAATAATCAACAGCGAAACATACAAAAGATATGAAGTAAAAGTACCTAATAGTATTTTATTTTGAGTAGCCTCTTTTTATGACAATAATGTGAAAATAATCTACACGTGTTTAGGTTCTGTGCCTGACGCGTACGAAATACGATTTCGTATTTTATTCTGTAATCTTATCTTTTTTGAAAAAACCTTTGTAGGCAAGTGATTGGTTAGCCTTTGACAACAACTCCCACGCGACAATGTGTAAAGTTATACATGGGTGCCTTAAGTAAGTTTGTATATTCTGATTGATGTATTTTTAGCAATGTATTTGTTTTCCAGGACATTTCGTAAGGGTTTTATCATAAATATTAGCCATTGCGATAGGTACAGCTAGGAAATTCTGCCAGGATCTTGAGGACCATGCCGCGGGGAAACTCTCCTTATTTTTATTAATTTATTTTAGTTACCATTTTCGTTTGACATGCTTGTTTCTTTTAAATAAACATTTTATTTAATTGTGCGTTTTTCGTTTGTTTCGCTTCAACTTCAAAATATTGTTTAGTACCAATGAACTATTTTTCTTTCGATGTAACAATCCCGTTCTCGACGAGACGTCCACGCACGATTCCCAGAAAAACGCTTGTAATTTTTAGGAAATCAAACAGCAGATTTACGGATCGGCTTTGAAGTATCACTGTATTTATTTGTAGGTTCGAGGATTTACGTTAACAATGTCAGTCGCTGAAAAGTTTGACAGCCAACGAGTCTAAAGCCGGATTATCCGGCAGCACATGTACACAGTTGAGATTTCACATATTCGCATAATATGGATGGCAGGGATGTGAAAAGATTTGACCCAGAATTTCGACGGATGTTATTGTCTGTGTCTCTGCCATAGTCTTGAGCGAGCGGTGTAAATAAGTAAATTATCATTGTGGCAATTGACACCACATCAAAGATCCGAGAACAAACATTCGTATTCCTTATACAAACATCTGATCGGGATCGAACCCGGGACCTCAAGCTTCATAGCCAGAGTTTCTAATCACTAGGCTATACGTCAAGTAGTTATAACGGTCGAGGTTGGTTTTCTTTGAAGAATAAAGTATTAATTTTGACGATTTTATTTAAGAAAACTCATTTAAAAACTTAAGAAACCATTACAGTTATTACATTGTGATTTGATGATTTTATTTAATTGTTACTCGTATTTATAATGATATGCAATATTTTAGCAACACGATATGAAAGTACAAACGATTCTTAACTGCAAATACGAATCCAACTTTAAACTGCCTTAACTTACAAAATTGCTCGCCTTTGCGGACAAAGATCACGAAACTCAACACTTACCTACATAATAATTCGATAAGACTCAAAGTAAAGCTGACAAAAGTTCAAACAATTGAGTTCATGTGTTTTACAAAAAAGTACGTCGAGCAGAAACTTTCGCCTTTGCTTGTTTGTTAAACTGAAACTGATTTTGCCAAAGTTGGAACTTCCCTTAAATTTACTTTGTTCTGCTAAAACAATGTTAGAACTCGGGGACTTCGTGTCAACTGCTAAATTTTAAATTTCTGTCCTAGGTGTTGTTTCAAAAGTCCGAGTTTAGCACGTGAATTAAGCAAACTTTGTTAAGAATACACATTGATTTATCGTTTATATACTTAAGTAAAGGGAAATTTATAAAAAAAAAATTAATATTATAACAGAACTAAAGCTCACCTAAATACTACACAGTTACATAGAACAGAACAATTCAATAATACTAATACACAAGTAGGTCAGAAACTCACATAACTATAGTAGAGATCATTCTTATAAAGAGTAGAACACAGGTTTTTCTAATACCTACCTACAAGAATTTTCTCTGACAACCTACTTTTTACCTGACTGCCGAAGAAGTGTTATGCGTTTTTCGAGCGTATGTATGTATGTACCTATGTCTCATTCTTTGGCACGCTCTACAGCCTAAACCGTTTGACGGATTTCAACGTAATGTGCTGTCATTAGGTTTGTTTCAGTTGTGGGAGTGCAGTCGGGTTTTCTGTTTTTAATTTTAAGTTGGTTAGGTTAGGGGGAGGAGGTAAAAGGGAAGAAGAGTCCCACATAACCACCGCGTCGTCCCCACGGCGCGGAGGTATGCGTAAAGCATTTCCCAAAGCAAAAAAAAAAAAATGTTAGGTTGCAGTCGGGTTTTCTGTTTTTAATATTGAGTTGGTTAGGTTATTGCTGATTTTAATCGTATTATCATCTATTCTTCATACTTACCCCTTCCAAATTTCAAGTTAATCCCTCAGATGGAAGTAGGTCAAATTTAACTTGCAGGAATTGATTATACTCGGCCAGACAGATACAACGAGACAAATGAAAGTAATTAATTAATAAAAAATGCTTGTAAAAAATGGACCAAAGAAACTTTATAAACCTCCCACGTTCAGCCGATGAAAAATAATCCGCCTATAAGCTTGCTGACCCAGTGCAGAGGCCCGAGTACGAATATTCGAATCCTGCGTAACGTAAAGTTATCGTATCGAAATCGAGAAACTTCATACTAAATTTTATTTCCATAAAAATACGCTCACGGGCGGGCGTTGTTCCAATTTTCTGCTACAAATTTCACGATATATGATTACATTACGTTATTCGGGCCTCAGTGCCTCTAGTGTAACTTTTGACACAAAAAAAGTTTCGATCGCTTTCGCGTTTACGTCTGAATTAGGTACTATGGGCTAATTGGCAGCGCCTTTAGTGGCACGTATCGACAATATACCAATCTCATAGTATTTGTCACTTAAAGGCAAACGCGTCCAAGACGTATATTTTGGTCGAAGATTACCACCAGGCGCTTAGATTCCATACAACTTATTCAAGAAAGTTTTTTTTGTCCCTGCAAAGTTTATGATCTATGTCAAACTTTGATTGATCCAAGTTAATGTGCAAAACTCAGAAGTAAAAACTTAAGCTTTATCTTTGAGCACCGATTTGGCCGTAATTTTTCCAAATGTTTGTCATTCTATCTCTTTATTTCAGATGCAAAAAGAAAGTGAGTGCCAAAGAGCGATGAGAGGGCATGGGTTTTTCTCCACGTGGGCTCATTGAGAAGAAAATTGGGACTTGGGACTACGGGCTTACTATTAAATTGCTTCTCAGGAATGTGAGTTTCGTCCAACGTTCTTTTCACCGAAAAGCTCATGATTTATAAATGTAGGTTTTCACAAAAAATCTGAAACTAGCGAGCTAGAGCTAGAGCTGAACCCACGACTTTCTGCTTGCGATGCCACAGGTCAAACTACTAGGTTACCACGATTTTTCGGGAGCATTTTTATATTTGTCCAAGCTGGGAGCATGGGCTGGGGTGACTGCATGTTACACTTACATCTCAATGGAGAAATGAAATCCTATCCTATTTAATATTTATCGTAAGGGCAAAAGTTCGTGAGGATAGATGTTAAGACTTTTATTACTCTTTCACGCCGAAACTACCTACAGCATTAAAAGGATTTCGATGAGACTTCACAGTAATAATACTTATACTTCTATATAGCACTCCGAATACGTTACTTTTTATCCCGGAAAACCTGATAGTACTTATATATTATATATTGCGGGTAACAGCTAGATAAGATTATGATGGCTTGATAAAAATCACCATGTAGAGAACTTTTCTAGAGAAGTCAATAATTATTTCGTGGACGGTGAATTCAAAAGGTCTTTGGGCTACCATGACCCAGTTATACAAGTCAAAAAGATGGAACGGAAAGAAAATCAAATTAAAACCTTTCAGGAAATGGATTCTCGCCAAACTCAAATACATATAGTCGCTGAAGCGGCAGCGTTAACTTAATTTAAACCCAGTCTAGGTAATTCAGGTTGCTGCATTCACCTGGAAATGGTTTCTGTAGTGCATTTCCAGCAGCCACTTAGTTATAATTATTGGTATCGATTCTGTGAGTTATTTTATTCTTGACATTTCATTACTCTACCTCTAGGTATTTCTTATTCTATTATTGATATCAATTTGTTTTGTAATTAAATTCAAGCTAAAAGTAATTAAACTAAAACTTAAAACTGAATTAAATCTAACAGCATGGAAGTAACAATTAAATAACAATGAGACAAAAGTATGCGTAATGTGCGTAACGAGTAGTTATTTTTAAAAAGCGTTTTTCAATAAAAACATGTTCTTGAGATCGTTCATCTTCTTTGTATATGTATAATGTTGAAAAAAACAGTATAGTCAAATCCTGTAATACTACAAGTACTACCTAGATAACGGATAAATATTCTTACTGAAAATTAAATATCCAAAACTCCATAAGTAATACACATTCGTATTCATGTTACAAATATCTCAAGCGGGAAATGACAGAAATTCAAATTTAAAAAGACATTAGTAATTAAAATAATGTCAACACACTTACATAATTATAAAATACATAGGTGAAGTAAAAGCACATACATTTAAGCTTGTAAATTGGCAGAGCGAGATACTCTGGAGGGTTTGACCTAGTTCTTAGCGGACTGCCTAAATGCGAACTAACTGACGTAAAACGTTACGTTAGTTATGTTAATGAACTAAAAACAATTAATCATACTTGAAAAATAGCTACGTCGGTAGGCCTCCAACAAGATGGAGCGACGACCTAGTAAAGATCGCGGTATCGCGGTGGATACGGAAAGCACAAGACCGGTCTGAGTGGAGAGCCTGGGGAGGCCTATGTCCAGCAGTGGACGTCGTTCGGCTGATGATGAAGGTTTGAGTAATAGTTTTAAATTTTAACTGAATTTAATATCATTATAAGTGCGCTCAAAAATGACTTATGTCATAACCCTTTATTAATTAACAATGAACATCACGATTAAACAAAGGCAGTACATAGAAAAACACAAACGTCTTCATTAAATATTTCTGCTGTTCAAAATTATGTCACAAACCAAAGTAGGTAACTAATTGTCAAATATCATTAGCAATAGAAGTTTAATTAAAAATGAAAACGTTTTTGTTTTCAACCATCATTAATATCACATAGCAGTCTTTTTGTATTTTTATTTTATTACACGTTTTTCGTAGATATAAAATCGGAAGAGATTGGAATTCAGGATTTCTCTTTTTAGTTCTGCCAAATAGAGACTCATTTTGTAACTTTTACTCAGACTTTTTAGTATGATAGAATCCGATACGCGCCGTCCAATACATCACAAGCGCGGTATATTCTTGTGAATCCTTGAGACCTCATTTGTCACGTAGGCCCGATATTTCCTATGGGAGCATCCCCAAATAACGTCACTAAATTTTTTACCACAAAAAAGGCGAACAGTTTTCCCTCCCGCGTTGGCTAAAGAAGTCGTAAAGTCGAAGAAATGGTACAACTGTTTTTGTGTTTAGTTTTTTTACTTATCAACCCAAAGTCAGTTGTAGCAGCTGCTCAATTGAAAGGTAGGTACTTGTGCTCTTGCCTTTTGTGTTAACATTAAGTGTACATTGGTCAAACCAATAAACCAATCGCCAGTAAACAGCAATTTAACAATTTATTGAATCAGGCGTTACTTTGCGGAGGTCCATATTTATGAACTAAAAAAACAATTACTTTGCTCACCCGCGACCACTAGTGGTCGCGGGTGAGCAAAGTAATTGTTTTTTTAGTTCATAGCAATTTAACAGTTTGGAAAAAAAATAAGATGTAACACACAAAAAAAAATGTTTTTGAGAATAAATACCAAGCGCATTATCACCATGACCTGTGTCAGTTCCAAGCAAACCAAGGCATCACGAGTAGGAATCGAGCGGGTAACATTTCGCGTAGGTATTTTGACGTCGAAAGTGTAATTTTAGTGAGGAATACCTCTATTAACAGCTCCAACTTCTTTGTCGGTGTTCGAACAGTAGTTAATAAAACAGTTGAACAACAAGGCATTTTATTACATTATCATGATACTCGGGACTTAATCGCGTAAAAAACATTTATATTTAAATTTGAATTGGACTGAGTCCCTTCGAGACCATGGACGCAACGTCGCGTCCGAAACGTCGAGGTATTTAAAATCAAATTTAAATATAAATGTTTTTTACGCGATTAAGTCCCGAGTATCATGATAATGTGTGAAAATCGCGAAAGTTTAAATTAGCTATGGCGTGATGATTCACATTCACTCTTTCCTTCCATTCCATAACGAAGACAGACGGGAGGCGCCTTTGGCTTATCTATGCACTAGGTACAATTTTTCTGCCACGTTTTGAAGGAGACGAGGAACAAACACGTATAGCACACGTCTACGCTCATGTCAAAATTTGTTACGTTCTTACAAACTCACACTAAAACAAAATAGTCACACAAATGCCAAAAACACGCACACGATCAACAAATCCTGAGCATTTTGGGCAGACTTAATGTTCGAGTTTTGGCAGAGGGAAATACCGCGTTAACATCCCCATTCCCTTCCTGCTCTTAGTTCTATCCCGATATGGTTCTAAGGAGAAATCATTCTTCTTAAATAACAAAAGTTCAGAAGTAACCACATCGAATGCGTAAACCAGTCTTATTTTAAATTACCGCTGTTTTCACTGCGTACTGTTTACAGGACAAACCCGGTTCTTGAATAGGCAAATTTCATCCAAGGTCCTCGAATCCTTTAAAAAGCTCACCCTCGTTTCCGATCCCATTTGAATTTCATGAATATTAATTGTTAAATTTGTTCAGATGGTTATACAGACCGATATCGGCATCACATCTTAATATTCCAACTCCGGTTGTGGATAAACTTTTTTTAATTCAAATTTAATACCAGCCACTGCGTGAGACTTTTAATTAGTCGGTTCAAGGGAAAGGAAAACATCAATTTGAATACGTAATTAGGACAACACGTCTTCCACTGCACTAACGCTATTGAAATCAATTGATAAAGGTAGTGCTTAATTATATTTATTTGCATAACAAAAACAATTCACAATGTCATTAAAACCAAGCTAAAACTAATTAAACTAAAACTTAAAACTAAATTAAATCTAAATAAGGCCTTCGTGGCATGGTGCCCAAAAGGCTGGTAGCGTTTCCTCGCTGAATAGCGATGCTGATTCTTTGAGAGAGAAAACTGCCAGCCCTTTGGTCACAAGTTGCATCGACCAAGCGCTTTTGCAACTCTGAAATAAGTACTTTGTTAGTATTACCAACTTATATACTCCGCTGGTTCTTTGACGTGGATCTTGACCTCCGAGACAATACAGTACAATGAAGGCTATCGCGGATTGCTAGTGTCGAATGCAGAGTCATATCTGTCAATTTCCACCAATCATAGGCCAGTGTTTGTTTGTCTGTCATTGGTGGAGAATGACACTCATTCGACACTATTTTGACTCTTAATAGCCCTTATTGCACGATTTTGTTCAATCTGCTATTTTGGTGTGCTATTCTTATTATTAATTACTAATTCCTTTGTTATTTTTCCTCGTAGGGCTCATAAACGAATAGTTTCCAAATACGAAAAGCTCAAAGCACAAGTCTCAGACAAGTTTTCAGAAAATCCGATATTTCAAGAACATCGAGATTCCATTTTATGAAAATACTGTTTACAACCGCTTTTCACTGAAACATCTTAGTGGCCTAAGCGTTACATAAATTGCGTTCAAAGCATTTTCAAGCCTCAGACACTATTATAGCGTGAACATTCTAAAACCCGAGAGGCAAACTAGACTTCCAGCGGCGTTATGTATGGGGCCTATTACGGACCTAATCTTGAAGCCTTTCTCATATAAATTATCACCGCCGAGCTATTTCCCGTGAAATTTCACTGATATTCCGCACGTAAACAGCGGGTGCAATTTAATAAAACCCCATTTAATTTAGTGTCATGACGTTTTTGTGGCAATTATTTTTAAGTTAGTTAATAGTTTATGTTTCAGTTGCAAGTAACAAATAAAACAAGAAATGAAGGAAACGTAAATTAAAATAAGATGTCAATAGTTGTGGTCAAAAATGTATTCGATAGTTTACCCACAAGTAAAGCTACATAAGTTTTTGAAATAATGACAGCTAATTGCACATGAGGCCTTCACGACGACATAGTGTGATAATAGTGTTAACTGTAGGGCGCTATGCAGCCTCTATCCATGCAACATAATGCATGTTGCAGTCCTGGCAAGCTGGATTGATCTGTCCCATTTAAAAATTTAGAATTGTATGAAAGTAAAGGAACACTCCGTGCTCCTGAAGGCAGATCAATCGGGTTGGGTCCTTTTGTAAGGTAACACATAATTATTATTATTATATTAATCTTGAGCCTCTGCTTTGGAAGAATATGCCCGACTCTGATATACTCCGATGCTTTTTTCCATTCTATAGTGGCATTAGATTCCTACCATTTAGGTCGCGTCTCCGTCCTCTACAGTGCCCTGCCCACCTTATCGGCTACGCCCCACTGTACAAACAGAATTATAATCGAGATAGGAGGAAAGAGATATCGATTCGTATGGGAACCATCGAAAAGAGATGTATGACGTTTGGAACTGCGCCCCTCGTGTGTGTACTTGTTACTAAAATTTCAGTATTTTCTCTATGGCGATGCGATGTTACTACTCGACTCTTGATGAAAACTCGTGCTCGAAGTACTAAATGGTGTCAAATCCGTATGTGAAAAATTTTGCTGAAAATTTTTCATCGCGATTGCTAGCTAGTACCCAACCCAATACTGCAGGTGTCAGTGTTTTAGCAGAAAATGCTGCTTAAATGTCACTGGTCGTAATTCCTTTGCCCGATATTTCTTACGTCTAAAATTTTACTGGTAAGCTCTTAAATATTATAATCTTGTAATTTGATAAATACGGCAGACGACTTTAGTCCACGACTGCTATACAGTTTGGCGGAGGTTTCTGTCAAAGTATTTTGGTCTTCTTTTATTTTCTTATTTTGAGTTATATAAATTAAGAAAAAATTAGCTCTGTGTAAGAATTATGTAAGTATGGTAATTTTGGTACGTTATTACAAATGAGTTAATACAAATTATCACGGCGGCTCTTATTTTTATGGTTAGGAAAGCATTTTACTTAAAGAGTATAAGTAGTATTATTTTAAAAACAGTCGCAATAATTAATTTAAGTAAATTAAACATTGCAGCGATAACATCATTTTCAATTTCATTACGATGACTGTATTTTTTTGTGCTTTGATTGTTCAATGCAACCTCGGACTGTAGTGTCACTTTTCGCACAAGCACAAGACCGGTCAGAGTGGAGAGCCTTGGGGGAGACCTATGTCCAGCAGTGGACGTCAATCGGCTGACGTGATGATGATGACTAGACTAGTAGTCAGCGGAGTCCTGTATTTAGCATGTGGCGTCATTTATTGTTGATAAATTCATTTTGCTAAACCCGGCTGAATACCAAAACTGACTTACATACGAGACTGATCCGTTTATTTCACTATGATTGAATCTCACGTTAGTTTCATGTTGAAAGTGAATAGGTACCAAGAGTTTGAATTTTGGAAAGTCGTTAAAAGCTGACTATTGAGTCGGTTACTCTAGTACAAGTTTTATCACCCAGTAAAAAGTGTTTCAAGATGCCTAACCATAGCACGATAACTTCATAAAGATCAAAATCTATATTACCTCGCAAACGATAAACCCTTTTTATTCGGGGTCATAAATATCAGCTTTCGCTAAATAAGGCTTTACGGGTAATCATCGGAAAATAAGCACTAAAGTAAAATACTACCGAAATATATAATACAATATATCGAACCCAACTGCTCGCTATTGAAGGAACTGGAAGCGATATTTGCGTAAGTGATAATGTGGTACTTTTCAAAAAGTAGGTAGTAGTAGTAGGTTTAGTGATGAACAAACGACACTTGTTCAAATAAGAAAATGGCGGCTAATTAATGTTGCCAAATGAGATAATTACTATTCGGGTGCGTTCATGATATCAGTCTATGGTTTGTAGTTTTTTATTACCGATAGTGTTCACAGGTAAACTCGTCCACAGGTAAACTCGTCCACAGGTAAACTCGTCTAAAGGTACAACACTTGCCCCTAATGTTCATTGACTGACTGAACGAAGTGAGCAAAGCGTCTCCATTTCAGCTTGGACAAATAAATGACGTTAGCTTTGTGAAATATTGTGCTCAGGTTAGACATAGGATTCATTTCATGGAAATAAGAAAAAAAAAACGAAAGTGTTCAAAAATTAGGTCGCGGGGTCTACAGCTCACAGATTCCACTAGTTATTATTTCGTTGTAATTCCTAGAACGAGTAATAAGTACCACTTAATATTTATTCACCCTGAGTATTACTCCGAAGACATTACCTACTTACTTAAATCTTTTCCAAGCAAATTTCGGCTCTGATAATAAGTAAACTTAATTATTAAGCTTGCCTTTCTCAGTAGAGATACTGAGAAACCGAGATCAATTTCTAACCTAAAATGTATTTTCTAAGATTCAATTCTTCCTTCTCAAGAACGCAAATGCCCTTATGTTTTATGATTGCCAGGCAGATATCGTTCTGTAGCAATAAGATCACCCATCGCTACCTTGTATTTTCTTTGTAGGTACCTTTTTGTGTTTACTTGACAATTATTAATTATTATAAAAACATAAGATTATGTTGCTGTGCCCGTATAGGGTAAATGCACCAATATGTTTTAAAACCTTACACACAACATCTTATATGCTAGAAAGAGTTTGAGTTCGAGGAAGAACTACCAATTACTTTCAACTTCTTATTATTACGACTTCTTTGTACTCTATCGCAAAATGCTAAAGGATAGATTGTGTTCTATTCATAGACTCTTCCGTAAAGCTGAAATCTTTGACACAAGAGCAGCATTCGTCACGTACCCCGGTCATATCCATCGGGATCTCGGAGACATTCTTAAATTTTCATAGCGAACACATTTCTCCGCGCCCTACGTGTCGGGGCGAAAAGTGAAAATACGAAATTGGGAATAGAATTTTATGTGAGCCATTCTCTGCCGATTGGGGACCCGTGCGTTCACCGAGTGCAGTTCTATTCCACGTTTTAAATAATATACTTCTAGAAAATGTAGCGTTTGAGCATTTCAGAAGCGGTAGCATTGGACTTGAAATTTGACACTTAAGTGATTCTAATGTTAAAGTTAGAGCCATTTCATCTTTATCTGTCTAGGTTGGCAATGCAAACCCCGGGTTGCGGATTTCTATGGGCGGTAGAGATCACTTACTAACAGGTGGCCCACTTGCTAAGTTTCCCTAATTAACGTATGTAAAAAAATAACATTGCCAAAAGACTCAAATGTTTTGGACTATGACAAGTTTGCGCGCATTTTGAATGCTGCAAGCTGTTATGGTGCTCATTAGGGGAGGCCTATGTCCAACAGTGGACTAAACTAGGCTGATGATGTTGATGATGAAAATACAAGAGGAGCAGTGAAATGGATAAATCTTAACTCTTTAGAGTAACTGTTACGACGAGTAACTTTATAACAAGTAAGATTTTGAGGTGAGAACTTCAAACTTTCTACAAAATAGGCATTTGAAGTTTGGTGAATTTCAAGTTGTTCCGAACCGAAATTACGTTGAAAATTCATAACAATGCAATCGCCAATAAACCAAAAGTTGAATTTCAAATGACGAACGAGGGATTGTTATTGTCGTTTTTTTACAGCATTTTTGTGTATTATGATTGAACGGTAACGAAACTTGAGGTAGTCCCTAAAGGCTGAATTGGTGAGCATTCATCATTTTCCTATCGTTATCCGGTACCGTATATTTTTTTAAGCTAAGAGCGGTTGGCGTAACGAGTTTCAAATATTAAGAGTCCAATTTATGAAACATTAAACCAATTCTTTGCGACCCTATAATGACTTTTAACGATAGCTTTTATTGGGTGAGTTTTGCTAAACACAGTACTTAGCATTCAAGCTAAACCAATTACCTTTAACGTTTAAGAGTCTTAAGAACTCGTATGCAAATCTATCAGCATTGGCAATTTCACTTTACTATGGGCATTTTAATTAAGCTAGTGATAAGATTTTCCATTTTGAAGCAGTTTTGCCTTGGCCACTATGCAGACTTAAGGATGAATAGTTTATTTGAGTACAAATTGAAAAAAAGAAAATAAAATGTGTTCTTATAAAAATACCGTTCCCCTCTTATCTCCGAAGTTTGCTGACAGAAAAATCTGAAATTATTAGGTACATAAGGAAACGTTAAACTTTAAAGATAGCAGAAAAATAAAACGATGGAGCACAGTTTTTCAAAAACTGTATCTTTGTGGTTAATATATTTTTTTAATTATCAAAACGTACATATTTCTATTAGAGGTAGGTTAGGTACACTGTCCACCGCTCCGTCTATCCCACATTGAACGCAATGTAGCTAAGTAAAGTAACACAAAATGTTTATCGATGGTAGTTCGGAACCCTCGGTGCGCGAGTTCGGCCTAAACTTGTAACTTTATAACGCAAGAGCGATTGCAAAACTCTAAAGCTGACTCAGCCTTGACATTAATTGGTTAAATTATTTTTGTCAAGAAAACAGATTAATGTACGAACAGTCTCATTGACGACTTTCGCGCCCCATTTCTTACCGACTTAGTAAATTAGCAAGGGCCGAGTTCAAGAGTTTAGTAAATCGTCGAGTAACAAATTGTTGTCACAAATACTGTTTGCTTTTGGATTTATGAACGCCTGTGTAGGCCGAGCACGAAGTTTTCGAATCATGCGTAACGTTACGGTTATCGTATTGAGATCGAGAAACCTCACACTAAATCTTTGTTCCACATACGCTCACTGTCGGGCGCTGTCTCAAACGTCATGTATACAATTTTTTCTATAGCGTTACTACTCGATTACGTTACGCAGGATTCGAAAACTTCGTGCTCGACCCTCTGTTGACTTACTTCGTTTTTTTAAAATGGGTTTTTAGCGCTGACTTTGAAAATTCAATCAATCATTTTCAATAATTTATTCAATCAGGCGTTACTTTGCGGAGGTCCATATTTATGAAATAAAAACAATTACCTTTGCTCACCCGCGACCATAAGTGAAAAATAGTTGTTACGTCTGTGCGGCAAATGTGTTTCCATGCAACACCTCTGCCCCACGCTACACGAATCAACACATATCACACATACCTAACTATCACAACCACCACTACGCTAAACGCTGGCGCATTTAGGCACTCTCTATGAGGCCATTGTCAAAGCATCAAAACAACAGCTCAACATGCTAACAGTTACACTACACTACTACTACTAGTTCAGTAGTGTAACTGGTTGTTTTGTAACAGTTGCATAAACTACTATATGTACACTCATTACAAGTACTTTAAGATGGGTTCACAAGCCGAAGGCATAACAAACCTGTCACAAATTTGACTGTTTATTTTTAATTAATGATAAACATACCGAGCTGACGTTTCGTATCGTAGGCCTATTTAAATTGTATTGGTTTTTTAAGATGTTCCAAATTAAAAACTCATAACGTCGAATTTAACGTCGTAATGGTATTACGTCTCTTATATTTTCATAGTATATATTGTCGAAATGGTGGTTTATCACGGGACAATTTGATACCAATTGACCTAGTCCCAAACTAGGCAAAGCCTGTACTATGGGTACTAGACAACGGATAAACATACTTATATAGAGAAATACATAATTATATTCATATTAAACATCGAAGACCCGAGAACAAATATTCATATTCATCATACAAACATCTGCCCCAACCGGGTTTGAACCCGGGACCTCAAGCTTCATAGTCTCTACTAGGCTATTCGGTCGTCAAAATTATCGTTGATTCGTTTGGTATGCTGGTACGGTTTCTTAGCGCATTACAGAGGACTTTATGGTAATTATTGTGTGAAGATAAAAATAACTTTTCATATTATTTATCTGACTATCCACCAACTACCAGTCAACATATTATTTGCGTCATACCACGGTTAAGATTAAAACACAATCCCGTGGTTTGTCCCTACGGAAAAAAAATAGTTGTCAACATTAATTTACAGACAACGCCAACGCCTAAAAGCTAGTCATGATTAATATTCATGAAAATACAAATTGCGTCACCGGGACCAAATGACCGGGCTTTCCAAGCATTAGTTATCGAAATTCCTTAATTTTGTACCGGGATTACATTCTGCGGGTAACCGTTCCTATTGCAGTTGCTGGTTGAATAAACTTTTTGGACAATAATTACATTGTGAGTAAACGGCGGGTAATTGGGTTTTAGGTTTAATTTTGTTAATAACTACCTAATTTGCTTAATGGACTTGCAGCGTAACCGGGAGTTTGCGCAGAATCGAAGGTAGTTTTGGTGTCAAGGGTTTATACATGAATACATAATTAGGGCGTTTGAATGAAAGGCCAAGAATTTAGCCAGGTTTTTATTTGAAAAAAAAATTCTTCCATACAATCATTGCTTCTGCTGGTTGATAGTATGTATGGGAGATTTTTTGTTTTTAATAAAACAGTTTACGGGGGTGTTCACTTACCTACACTTTCTCAACCCCTGGCTGAATTCTTGACTATTCATTAAGATGCACCCTGTATGTGACTATAGGTACTACGCAACATAAACACGAAATGGATGGTAATTTCTATCGTTGTTCCTTTTTATAACATGCTTTTTCAAAAAATACCTAGATACTAATAGTAATATTAATAGTAGATTTCAAAACTCAAAATCCAAAAAAAAAATCCAACAAGGTTGAAAAAGAAAATGAGAAACATTCACTTAACAACTTTATCATCCCAATAAAAACATTATAAGCTCTAGGCAACTTATTAAATATCGACTAGAAATTTCAAATTCACCGAACGTTGGACATTTCAATAATATGCAAAAGTAAAACATTGAAATCCTAATGGAACTTGATAAATATTTCATTCGTCCCGATCGCGTATTCAGAAATATTCATATTTCTAATTTTATATTCAGCAAAGACGGCCGTGTCATTAAAATCCATTAGCACAATAAGACAACAAAAGCCAAAGAACTAATGGGAAACAGAAATAAAGTAGGATAACCATTGACTTGCTGATAAAGAAGCTATAACGGCAATTTGGTCTGGGCCTGAATAGAACAGAGCGAAGGCGAGCCCGTAAAATGTGGGTTCCGTATTGGCATTATCTTGACTCTCGTATTAACTACAATAATAATAATATTTTATTTTATTTCTCCACCACAAGTTACAAGTATGAGTATCAGCATTGCACTTAGTTATATTATTGTCAGACCTGTGTGGCAGGGACTGGTGCCTGAACAAGGAAAGACCTGTGTGTCAGGTCACCAGGTCTCCGACCCTCAGATGTCTAGAACTTCTGTTTGAGACCTATATTTAGTATTATCACAACACAATACAACTCTCGCTGACTCACCAACATCAAGCCCAAATCATAGTGAAATAAAAACGGATCACTCACGTATGTAAGTCGAGTTTAGCCAGACATGTTTCGGACTAATTCGTAGTCCTCGACTCGAACTCGACTTACATACGTGAGTGATCCGTTTTTATTTCACTATGATTGAGTCTCACGGTAGTTTCATGTTATCAAGCCCAAATCCCTGGTCCTAGAGATTCATGATGTAAATACGCAATATCTTCGATTTTTTCATCATTACCATGTCAGCCGAAAGATGTCCACAGCTGGACGTAGGCCTCCCCCAAGGCTCTCCACTCAGACCGGTCTTGCGCTTTCCGCATCTGACGCGTTCCCGCGATCTTCACCAGGTCGTCGCTCCATGAAGCCCTCATTAAGTTGTCTATACCATACATAATAATTACTTATACTATAATTATGCATACCTACTTTTTCTGGTATCTTTTTGGAAGGGGACAGCCAGAATAATTTCCTGTGCAAGAGGAAGAGGCTATCCAAATTAGCCCTCTGAAAAACAATAATAAAGTTCTTTTTTTGCGTCTACTCACTCTTCTTCTGGTCTTAAATAGGTAATCGATTGCATTTTTATTAAGCGTACAAATAAAAAGTTTCGATACACGAAATGAAATAAAAAAAAATAGAAAAACCGAACCCTTCTAAAAGATAACTATTCCTTTTGCATTTTATTTCTATTTTATTCTCTTGGCCTCCCGTTTTCTTTTGTTCTGAGAGATTTATGAAGTACTCTAACCTTACAAAACATTAAACATTGGAACGGAGGAATGCAAGCAATCATACATAAATTTCATACAAATTCGTATGATGGGGGAAATGAACAAACGTAATGCCTTAGTGGGGGAGAAAGATTTAGATTTATGTAATTATTTCCCCCCATTGTGGTTATTTCAATTTAATTTTTTTTAAGGATTTATGGGCGAGAATGGTAACGAAAAGATTTCTTAGAAGGGAGTTTTGGTGAAACATTTCGGTTGCTGGAAACATTAGGCTTTGTTGTTTGTTAAATAAAATGATGTTAAATTAAGCTGACGCCTTTCATTTGCATTCGAGTAACATATATGTTATGTTCTTTATTTTATTTTACGGCAAAAAAACACACTCATCGCAGAAACAACCACGCGTCTACCCAAAAACGTAACAAAAAACAAACCATTTATATTCATTCTATTTCACAAGCGCAATGACAATCCGACATAAAGGAAATATTTATTTACCTACCCCTCCGCGATAAAACATTACCAGAGAAAGTATATTATTTTCTTTTACCACGGAATATACTATAAAGAATAATAGGTAGGAAGCGTGGATACCCAGGACAACAAAACGCATTTCGTTACTAACATAAAATAAATAATATGGTTATACCTTTGTTTTTGTGGCTTACAGACTACTTGGAGGTAACAGGCATTACTAAGTTATCGTTGAGCTGGGAAATATTTCTACGAAACTTTGCTAAACCTATTAGAGGTCTCTAGTGTGCGTTTTTGCCACAGACCTAATAAAAAGAGGATAGAAGTGGCATGGGTTGCGTGACCTTGTCGGCTCGCTTGTAACGCGTATACGCCACAAGTGTGCGAATTGTGACCCAATATTGCTCGTCATAGATGTGTTCTACAACGGTGTTTTGCAGCATTTGTAGGTAATTGCGGAAACTCATCCACAGTGTGTTACCTATATTACACTAGTAATTGTGTGCTTTTGCGTGTGTGCATTTGGAAGGGACAAAGAGGCGGCATATGTTCTAGAAGGAAATACGAACGATAGCATTTCTGTACTCTTTTTATTCGTTCTATGGTTTTCACTGACGAAGAGCTGGGTGGAACGGATTCCCCAAGGATCTCCGATCGGTCTAATGCTGCCCGCAGCCACTGGCTTCCCGTGATCTATACCATATCCACCTGCCTCCACCACCCACCCACCTTACCTTAGTTGCTGTCCACCTTGCGGGAGGCCTACCAACACTTCGCCTTCCGGTACGCAGTCGCCACTCTAGATCCTTACGGCCCCAACGGCCATCAGTTCTACGAGCAATGTGCACTGCTCATTTCCAGTTAAGGTGTACATAGGTACATCTCTTCATCTACCATCATTTTCAACCCGTGGACTCCACTCTTGAACATCCGTCCCCAAAAGATTTCCACAACAAATGGTGGCATGCCTTCTGCATCTGCATTAAAGATATTTGCAAAACATTAACTATAACTATACGAAACAGAAGAGACATTTCAAGGAACAAAGTTCCACGCGACATTATCGTATATCAATACTTTATGCTTTCATTTCAATGTACTATCAATGAAGTGAAAACAAAGATCGAACCGTTCATCTGTCTATGATTCATTCGCGCTTAATGTAATAGTGGTTTCCGATCCATAAATACTGTTTCACTCTGCATTGTTTTCTACATAGAATATCGGGATAGGAGGACTGAGTTCATCGATTTGTTTGGGAAGCTTAGAGCAGGAAAGGAATGGAGATGTTAACACGCATTTCCCCCTCTGCCAAATCTCCAACATTAAGTCTGACCAAAATGATCAGAGTCTGTTGATTGCGTGCGTGTTTTTGGCATTTGTGTGACAGTTTTGTTTTAGTGTGCGTTTGTAGGAACGTAACAAATTTTGACAGGAGCGTAGACGTGTGCTGTACATGTGTGTTCCTCGTTCCCCTCAAAAAGTAGCAAAAAAATTGTAGTGCATAGATAAGCCAAAGGCGCCTCCCGTGTGTCTGCTTTATGATGGAAACCGAACGTGTTACATTTTGCATAGGTATTTTGACGTCACGAGTGTCATTTAGTGATTAAATACCTCGATTAGCACCAACTTTATTGGTGGTCTTTGACCAATTAATTTGACCAAATCATATAAAATCTATTTATGATAGTCTTTTAAACTAAACGTATGAAATTGTATTTCACATGGTGTCACTGTTCTGAAAGTTCTATTGTCAATTCATTCGTTTGTTTAATTCATGAAGATATGAAAGCGTTGAATTCTGAATTATGAAATCACAATTATTATTTCATATTGCACGCAATTTTGTTAGCAGATTTTTTTGTTGTCCTGGTAATTCCAAAATTAATTCGCGTTGATGCATTTTGGATACGATTCTCAAGGTTCAGTAATATATATGTTTAGTGTGAAATCAATTATTTTCATTTCAACGCTAATAAAATTCTGCAATTTTTGATAAAGTTAGTCCAGAATCAAAGTATCTTACATGCGCTATATAGTAGCTACTTCCTGCGTGACTTAAGACTTATCTATAAACACTTAAAAAATAACATAAGAAACTTAAAAACAGAAAAGTCGACTTCAATTCTGGGAAACAATAATACTCTATCTATGTCACACAAAAAAGCACTGCTTACCTTCTAAATCAATATACTTAATTAACATTATAATATAACATGTACCTATTTTTCAGATGTAATGATACTTGACTTAAATATCAGTATTCATTCATTTATATTTTCATAAAAACCAAATATTACAAATCCGCGCTTAAATCCGTTTCAAACCGCGCCAACGCGACGTGTTTCTTTCTACGAAAAAGCAGCACGCCGCGTGCATGCCCGACACGCACACTCTTATGACATTGCACTCCACCGTAAGCTATGTATGAATAGGCCCACCGCACCTCACTCACACGTGTATGAAAATCAACCAATCAAATCAAATCTTATGGTCGCGACAAGAAAGCACTGCTTTTGATTACTTGAACAGCGTTCACTAATTTCGACCCAAAAATTCAATAGCGTTTGGTCTAACTAGACTCAGTAGGTCTATGACACACGGGTACCTAGGATCGAATCCGGGTAAGAATGTGAAACTTTTTCCTTTTTTTTTCTTTTTTTTTTAACTTCGGGCATCCAATGGGTATTCACTACTGAATATCATACATAGGTCTACTCGAAATTCTCTGCCTACCCTGGCTAAAAACTCTATGCACGCCACTGGTCACTCCCAAAGCTGAGACGAATCCAATGACACCACATACGTTGAAATCCGTTAAACGGTTTAGGCTGTACAGCATGCCAAAGAATTAGACATACGTACAAACAATACGCTCGAAAAACATAACCATCCTTGGGCAGTCGGGTAAAACTCTTTAACATTATCCAGGAATGTTACGATCGCGAATGTATTTTCAGAGCACTAAGAAAACTTTATGTCTTAAACCCATGACCCAAATCTGCGTAATCCGATTAAATATTCACTGTAAAATCTTACAGCTAGAGAAAACATGATACAAATACCTAAAAACTGACGATAATCCAATTCTAAAAACTTAAATTACAGATGTCACCCAAATCGCTGCCATTGGGCAAGATGCCCGCTGAGCTGCCTGCATTGCTTTAGGTTTTTGCCAAAACATGCTGTCCGAAAAATAAGTGAACATTCGTGATATTTGGTAGTAGGTATAGCAATTTGGATGATACGATATATAAAATATACCTAAGCCCGGTAATCATCATCATGTCAACCGTAAGACGTCCACTGCTGGACATAGGCCTCCCCCAAGGCTCTCCACTCAGACCGGACTTGTGCTTTCCGCATCCACCGCGATCCCGCGATCTTTACCGATCGTCGCTCCATCTTGTTGGAGGCCTACCGGCCGGCAGCCCGGTAATAATTGGTATATAACATAAAATTAGTGACTTTGTGAGCTGTAGACGTCGCGAGCTCATTTTAGAAGTTTTTGAAAAAAAATCCAAAAACCGTATCGACAAAAAACATCCAAGGGAGCTCATCCAAACCTAATAAAGTAATCGCGGTCAATACCCCGTTTTGAATATGGCTAATGAATTATGAAGTCGTCAAAGGGCGCCTCTACACCACTGTAGGTATTTACAAATCGTCATAAAGGCCAATAATAAGCAATCCCTATCGGGAGCCCGATTCTCGACGCCGCCGGGGCCCGTCACGAATGCGAGATTCGATAAAGCTTGACATTCCATACAATCTCACGATAGTGGATTGACCTCAATGTCAAAGGTTGCATACTCGTTCACGCGGCGCTCTGCAGCTCTAGACCTGTAATACGAACCACTGCGAAATATAACCGGATGAGTTTTACGCCTAAACGTATGGATGCAGGCTTAGGTTGGGCAGACTGAAAAAACACCGGCCAAGTGCGAGGCGGAATTGTGCACCGAGGGTTCCGCACAAATATAAAATGGTATGTAAATAAAATGTAAGATATTTCCCGCTTTTCCCGAAAGCTGTCCAGTGTTATCAGAACCCTGCTCTTAGCATAATTTATGTAGTGTGGGGTCACTTTATATTGGTAATTGACATAGTTACAGAGACAGACAGAAAATAAGATTTTCAGATTTATTTCATTGTTTCATGCCAAATTTCAAGTTTCTAGGATACCTGGAGGTACTGTATAGGTTTTGATAACACGGCAATTTGTACGGACACATTTATTTTATTGAGCCATTTGATATTTTTTGATTGCGTTAATTTAGAAACTTGATTTTCTCACAGCTTCAAGGGACTGCAGGTTTGAGAGTTCGATACTAATTTCGGCCTGCTAACTCTACGCATTCCAGAGAAAAAGGGTTTTGTCAGACAGGCAGACTTACAAAAAAGTGATTTTTTTTTTATTGAAAGATGGCAAACGAGTCACCTGCGGTCACCTGGGTCACCTGATGGTAAGTGATCACCACTGTCCATGATAACCAGTAACCCCAAGAGAGCCACTACCCGCTGCCGACCTTTATGAAGGAAAAGGGATAGAGGGGGGAATGGGATCGGGTCTCCGGCACTCCCACTGACCGAACGAAACACAACAGGGGTGCTGTTGCTTCACGCCGATTTTCTGCGAGAGGGTTACTTCCCGGATGAGCCGGACCATTGGTACGGCATCAAATAGCTACAGTATGGCTCTCCCTACAAAAGGAATAAGGGTTCCGTTTTTCCTTTTGAGGTACGGAACCCTAAAAAGTATCGAAGTGTCTACTAACGAACTTACTAGTGTATCGCTCCAATGGACCTTGTTAGCGATGCATTTATTTGTGTCCTTTTGTTGGCATCTGCATTTCGCGCGCGCTGAATAAAATTATTAAATGCTTTTTCATATTAAATTGTGGCTTTTCGGAACATCCCGTTTTTGGTCGAGGTAATTTGGTTTAAAGCAGGGACGTTGCGGATGCAGAGTTCCAAACGTCATACAAACTCGACAACGTTTACTATTCGATTTTACGTGACGCAGTATTCGTAAAGTCGTGCTCGACCCTCAGTTCTTGTTACCTAGGCTAGGGCGCTCGATCGGCGAACCACAGAAACGAAATGAACATTCCTATTGGTTAACGGTGAAAGTACCTACGAGTATCACGTGCGTCGCACACGCCGCTGCTAAGCAGTACCTGTAAGTACTTGCTCAAAATCCGCATTCTCATAAGCTCCGCATTGTTTTGTTTCAGATGTGGATGTTCCGCAGTTGCGGATGCGGATGCGAATATCCGCAACACCCCTGCTTGTTACTATTAATAATTCTATCAGTCTTGTAAATATTATCTGTGTGTTCTTTTTTTTATATAATTATTCTTCTCCCGTCTAGTCGAGACGCAGTTTTATTTTAATTAGATTGCATGGTTCAGAAGAATATTTCAATACGTAACCTGGTTTTTACCATAACACTTTTAACAACTAAAAATAAAAGTAACTTTATTCCGTATTTCATGGGAACTTTTAAAAAATCAACCTTATTTCTTGTCTTTCAAAATTAATTGTTCTGTGCGCAAAATTTCAGCTTTCTAGGTAATAATAGCTACCTACTGGGCCTCAATGACTATTGGCTGTCTTGAGCAAGTCTTACCCTTTCTATGGATAGATGGCCAGTACAAATAAAGCAATCACAGCCAAGCCACAGATTAAACATGTACCCCATAGTACGCGTGTAAACCCCCGTTTATCTCGGATCTCGTAATACACCGCAGTTAATCTGTGCCCTGAGATTTATTTCGTTCTGCCAGCGGCAGAGTTACGAACGAGCTTAAATATTAAGGCGGCTGTCTATTTGTTATCTGCACACATTTCTTTTGTTAAAAGTTACTTTAGTTATTTATGATAGTTGCCAGGAAATTCTGCAGCGGAGATTTCGGAAAATTAATTTTCGAGGCAAGTCTGTTCTTTTGTATTATCGAACACTGTGGAACCTTTTCGTAGAAAATGTCATGGTGTGTTACATTAAATAGGTTCCACAGCACAACTTCATCATCATGTCATGTTATGTCAGTAGTGGAAGTGGTGGCATGTTGAGCGGTTGTTGTTGTGCTTCGTAAATGGCCTCGTGGAGAGTGCCGAAACGCGTCAGCGTTTAGTATAGTGGTGGTGGTGATAGTTGGGTCTGTGTGGCATGTATTGATTCGTGTAGCAGTGATTTGCCGCACAGATATAACTATTTGTCATTAGTGGTCGCGGGTGAGCAAAGTAATTGTTTTTTAGTTCATAAATATGGACTTCCGCAAAGTAACGCCTGATTCAATAAATTATTCATCATCATCATCATCATGTCAGCCGAAAGACGCGTACTGGCTGGACATAGGCCTCCCCCACAACACAACTTGTTTGATGAAAAACATGAAGTCATGAATGCAATACACATGTGTCCAATGATACCAACCCAATACAAGTTTGGAACTACTTAGACAGATTTCTGTTTGTACTTCGTCCCAGGATATTTGGAATGACAACAGGATGAAGAGGCCTTCGCCCTAGTGCAGGACACAATACGCATAGGCCAGACAAAAATAAGTGAACAAACAAAGTAAAAAACTTTTAAGCTTCAGCTATTTTATTTTTTAAATATTTATATATTTTAATCAAGACGCACAGCGGCAAAGTGTTTTCAGTTGTTTCCAGCAGACACACGATCAATTTAAATAAACTTTAAGTGCATTGGCTCGTAGCAGTGCCGATCCGGCGGATAACAAACAAATAAATACGGCAACGAATTCATATTAAAAATAAAGTGGTTTCCATTGCCGACGGTGGAATTGACCCCGTATTTGGGTTTGTCAAGTGCACGCCGGTATGTCTTCTTACAAGGCTTGAGTCGGCTAGAGGAATGTGATTTACGTATAGTTTAAAAAATTGTTGCAACTAAAGGTTGTTACTGGCGCATCTTGCCGCTAAGCAGCATTGCTTGCACTGTTGTGTTCCGGTGTGGAGAGTAAGACAGCCGGTGTAATTATGGGCAAGAGAGGCATTTCGTCTTAGCTCTTTAGATTGGCAACGCATCTGCAAACCCTCCAGGGTTGCGGGTGTCTATGGACAGTGGTGATCACTTACCATCAGGTCGCACTTACTCGGTTGCCTTCCTTATGTCGTATAAAAAAAAGGTAGACTGATTATTTACTTATAACTAGGAAATAACGAATTGAAACAGATTTTAGTACCGATCAGTTTTTGTTAGTTTGCTATCAATGCGCTCGAAATAACAAAAACATTATTAAACTTTATTATTATCAAGTATCACAGTCAATAATACATAATAATTGAACGTTAAGTACAATTTAGAGAATTTAACAGGGACGTTTTTCAAGATGAAACAAAGATCTTCGCAAACAAACGCTGCATCAATAAACTCTGTACCATGCAGAATTTATTTAAAAACACTCAATTTGGTAGTGAAATGTTTGATTTGAATTGTAATTCGATTTCTAAGTTATTTAATTTGCGAAGTTCACGTGGGATAGCGATACCCGAACTCTACACAGACGAAGTCACGTTTAACTGCCAGTTTTTCGTGAATAAATAGTAGTTTATGCAACTGTTACATTATGAGTGTTTTAGGGTCTAATTATGTAGAGTTGCATGCATTACTTTATCTTTATACACACATTATAAGTACCTACTCTAAGATGGGTTCAGAAGCCGAAGACATAACAAAACTGTCACGAATTTGGCTGTTTTCTTTCACAGACTTGAATACGCTAGTATAAAATTATGTGTATGGTTTTTTTTAATCATAGACAAACATACCGAGCTCACGTTTCAGCCTATTTAAATTGTATTGGTTTTTAAAGATGTTCCAAATTTGATACTTATAAACTCATAACGCTATCAAATTCAGTACCACAATTTTCATACTTAAGCAGATTGTCGTAATGCTGGAATTAGTCTGAAACATTTTGGTCTAAACTCGACTTGAGTGATCCGTTTTATTTCGCTATGATTGAGTCTCACTGTTGTTTCGTGTTAAAAGTGGCATTGTAGTGTACTTATGATACGTGTGTAGATAGAGACAACTTTAATTTACTTTAAATCAATATTATTACTGTCGAATACTGTGTCACCAACGAGACTGTCTCGTCCTGGCGGGAACAGCCTCATTTGCATTCCTACCGTCGTTTATTTAAAGCGAAGGCTATTGAAAGGCTTCATCGCTTTACATTCTGTTTAAATATGGATCTGCTAGCGAAACTATTTTATTAAGTTAAAAATGTTTCGGCATCAGGCTACTAAAAAACCCAAACATAAAAGTAGCTCTGTAAGTTGTAGACCCCACGAGCTCTTTTTTTTTTAAGTGTGTGAAGGCGGGAGTTTGGGAGACAAGTGATACACACTGGTTGCGAGTAAATACTGCCTATTGTATATAAGGCTTAAGACTATTTATAGTGTACATGATGGGAGAGTGTGTGTGTGAGGCGCAGCTGCAGTGAGTCTATGCGTCGAGTGAGCTCTATCTGCCAATTTCCACCAACCATAGGCCTGCTTGTCTCTCATTGGTGGAGATTGACAGATAGAGCCCACTCGACCCTAGTGATCCGATTGATTGCGTAAACTTAATAAATAAATATCATGGGACAATTTGACACCAATTGACGTAGTCTCAAACTAGGCAAAGCCTGTAGGTACTATGGGTACCAGACAACGGATAAGCTAAGCATACTTATATATGTAGATAAATATATAACTTATTATGCATATAAAGACTCGAGAACAAGCATTCGTATTCATCATACTAAACATCTGCCCCGACCGGGGATCGACCCGGTACCTCAAACTTCATAGTCAGGGTCTCTACGCACTAGGCTATTCGGTCAACTTAGTAACTACTGAAAATTACGACTAACATACATACCCGTATTATAACTACCAACCTCCATTTAAAGCAAAAACAAATTTAGTGAAAGCTCACAGCGGCGCGGAAAAAAAAAAACCTATCTGTGATGTATGTGTTTTCCCCATTGAAAACAGAATGTAATCCCCTAATAGATTTACCTGCCTATTCAATAACGGAAATGCACGCTCTGTACATCTTTCAGTGTTTTTTTTTTCAATCAGCATTATAGGCAAGCTGTAGGTACTTCGGTATGTTGTGTCTTAAGCAGTTGCACGAGAATAACAAACAATTTTTCCCTTATTTCCTTTTTTATTTTGAAGGTGCTGAAGTACTCGATATTCTTCAGAAGTGTGTCTGTTTTTGTGTTCGTTTGTCTGCCAATCCTGACTAATTCAAACGTATGGGATAATTATTTCCTACTGACTTAAGAATCTTGGAATTTTGCGCGAAGCAAAGTTTGTCAACTCAGATAACGAAATCCGTTAGGTACGATAACCTCGGTTGGCGATTCACACTTTAGCAGATTTCCTGTTGCTTTTTTAGGCAATTACAAATTCCAGTAGGTATATAAGTATTGTCAATAAAATTGGTAAACTTTCCAGGGTATCGATTTATAGGTGTTGACTGCACCTTTGCAGTACAAGGCTCCCTTCGAAAAAACCTGTCTTTGTTTTCAAACGTGCGCTAAAATGTAGCTTACTCTACCCCACCTACATAACGTTAGCTTTTTGACTCTATCTCCATTTCTGTAAACCGATGAATATTTTTAACCCCCGTTTAAGAAGGTTTGTTATAAGTTTGAACTGTGCCTTGGTGTATTTGTGTATCCGTCTGTGGCATCGTAGCTCCTAAACGGATAAACGGATTTAGACGCGGTTTTCATTCATTAAAATCTAGTTTAATGAAGACGTTTCGTCACAAAATTTCATAAAAATCGGTTAAGTTCTTTTTGAGATATTGAACTTAAAAATGTCGGGATTTTTCGACTTTTGTAAGTTGTTTGGGTTATTGGCGTTTCACAACGTCACTGTTTGCATTCGCTGGTTGGCCGCCACACTGATTGAGATCGCTCAAAAACTCTGTATCGAAAGCATTGTGTTTGTAATTGGACTGGCAACAATAGCAGCCCGGATATCCAGGATATAGGCCATCGATTCACCCACTCTTAATCAGTTTGAGAGGCTGAATCTAATTAAACCTAGGTCGGTAACGCGAGAAGCTTTTGTGACTGCGGCGGCTGAAGGACTTCGCGGTGAATACTAAACAGGCAACCTCCGTACCTGTGACTAGTGTGATTGCTGACACAACTGACTAATTGTACACAATACAAAGCAAAATACTTGTCTTGTCTTACAAAAAATTGCAATAAGTAACTCAGAATCAACAAAAAAGTAACAAGGTAAAGTAAGTAAAAAACGTAAAAGTAAGTTCTCAGAAAGTAAGGCCTGATTCAATAAACTCAGAATCGTTGAAAAATTCCCGAAACTTTCATTACAAAGGACGATACACCAAAAACATTTTTGATGGTGACCTAACTGAGAACCAAGTCGATTTACCTAATTATGGTATGATATAAAAGATTGGAAACTAAAGAGACAACTGTACCTGGCAAAAATAATAATATTCAAATTGTCAAAAGGTTCCCTGCCTTAATGATGCGTACTTAACATTCTACAAATCGTTCTCAACCGATCACTTGTCAATAAACTGGACGGCAGAAAAATTAGCAACGTCGTGAAACTAATAACTAAAAGATTAATAGTGAAACTAGCGGTACTTCAGTATGGACTGTGAATAATGGTCGCAACTTCCATTATGTTAAAAGCAGAGCAATAGCATAGGTACTTAGTGCTATGGTGACTTATGTTTTACCTCATTTTTCTTGAGCGTTCTTGGGGAATGGTATTCGAAAATTATTGTTTCACGGAGATGACTCAGCGCGGAAAGAGAACAAGTGTAATTAGAAGTAAAACTAGTAATAATAAACACTGATACAAACTTAATATACATGAAATACTAAGTTTTAGTGACATAAGCGGATCACTCACGTATATAATAGTATCTGAAGCAGAATGTCGTATATGCAAGCCCAGGGTAGCACCTCTAAGTGTTTCGGAATAAATTTATGTGCGTTATAAAATTTGTAATTTATCATGAGCTTTTCGGTGAAGGAAAACATCGTGGGGAAACCTGCTCCATCCAGCGAAGCAAATCAATGGTGTGTGTGAAATTCTCAATCCACAACCCGCGTGGGAACTGCAGCCCGAGCCCTCTCATACCGAGAGGAGGCCTGCGCCCAGCAGGACGTGAACAGGCTGGAGATGATTAATAAAAAAAAACGGACAAGTTCCAGTCGGACTCGCGCACGAAGGTTCCGCAGAAAGGTTTTAACGCTTTTCCCCAGTGTTTTAAGATGTCCAGTGTTAGCAGAGCCCTGGTCTTAAGCAAAATGTAGGCATTGTGGGGACATCTTATATTGGTCAGTGAAATCTACAGACAGATATACAAATTTAAGATTTTGAGAATTTTCTGAGGGGTTGTGCTGTAAGAGCTAGCTTCATAGCAAATTTCGAGTTTCTAGGATAACTGGAAGTACCTACCCCTTAGGTTTTCAGGGTACGGCAATTTGTATAGAAACAACCATTTTAATGACTGTATCTTTTGATTGCGTTGACATAGAAGTTTGATTTTTTTACAGCTTTAAGGGACCGCAGGATTGAGTATTTGATAATAATTTCAGCGTGCTACCTCCACGCGTTCCCTAAAAACAAAACTGTTTTTAAATAAGGTCTTTAAAATAAATGTTTTATTTTCTTAGATTCACAAATCAGTATAGTACTTACCTAGTCAAAACCCGCCATAACTGTAACCTTTAATCTCCTCATATACTAAAAAGCTCCCTTAAAAAATCTGAAGCTACCCTGATAGCTCATCTCTGAGATCTCGAGCCCCGCTAATGTCTCATTGTGCGAGGCGAGACAGCATTCAAGTGGCTTTTCACATCAAAGGCAGATTTCACTTTGAGCCACCGTGCATCTAGGAGGAGTGATATTCGCCGGGTGAGTGTGGAACAGGCGGCGATAGAATGGTTACGTGATTTGAAACAGTAGTTCATGCATAAAACGAGAGGGTGGTTTTGTGAAACGAGGCGGAAAAGAGTTTCATGATAAAATCAAACGAGTGTTTTAAGGCCTAATGGAATTATGAAGAACTGGATACACTACTTTATCTGCACACATGATAAGTACTCTAAGGTGGGTTAAAAAGCCGAAGACAACAAATCTGTCTCGAATTTTTTTTTAATCAAAGACAAACTTATCGAGCTAACGTTTTGTATCGACGACTCCTTGTAAATTAAGACCTGTTTTTTATTAACCGACTTCAAAAAAAGGAGGAGGTTCTCAATTCGTCGGAATATTTATTTTTTATTTTTTTATATTTTTCTATGTATGTTCCCCGATTATTCAAAGACGGCTGGACCGATTTCAAAAATTCTTTTTTTGTTTGAAAGGGTCTAGGCATTCTAAGGGCATTCTAGTTGGTCCCATTGTCACCAAGTTAGGATCTGATAATGGGACCCCAGGGAAATCGAGGGCAACCTTCAAATTTTATAGGGACGTATCATGTGCTTTATATATTTTCGAAAGCTATTCAAGTACTTGCGTCTAGTAGTCATCATCTCGTGTTGATGATGAAGGTACAACTCCTTAACGGTTAGGAGTTGGAAGAAAATATTTTTAATGTTAACGTAACTGAAAATGTGAAATAAAAAATCTTTTAACAAAAAGTAAAACCGCCTTCAAAAAAAAGCTCATTCATATTTCTGCTAGGCCATAAAACTCATGGCTTTTTGGGGACCATTTTATTTTAAATTAGTTTTTGCAGATGAAATTGTCATATTGCTGGTCATTACCTACGGTTTCTAAACGCATAATCGAGGACTTATGGTACGTGTGTACATAAAATTATAAACGAATTTTCAAACGAAACGAGCTGTAGAGTATTAAAAAGTATATTCGCATAGCAAGTGACAATGGAAATCATATTTAAAATTGCAAAGTACCGTTTTAACTTACGTTACACTATTTAGATTTTTTTATCCATTGCGTTTCTCATTTGTATGGTGGCCGGTATCAAAAATATTTCTAAGTTAGGGTTTTATGGGGAATGCTGTTAGCGGATTGGCCGTTTCTGGGATATTTTGTTTATTTTGCGTTTTTATTAAAGTCGTGAGGGGGAATTCGTGAAAGGAGCTGCTTAGAAACTTGAGCTTTTTAGGTTGTGTTAAAGTACACTCCTTTCGATTTCGCGTTCCCGTATTAGACTGTAGCGATCGCTTTTTGTCAGTCCTTAGCAAGGCACGAATTCTTTTTCACATTGCAGTTTAAAAGACTTCAATGCCGAGTAGTATTTACATAAAACTAATTGCATTATAAAATTTTGAGCACGTAATAAATGTAAATATTAGAAGGTTAAAATGCCTGGTTATAATTTTAAAGCACGATTTATTTTAACAAAATTATAAGGTATGCGGGTGGTAGGATTGCTACCACTGTCTTCCTCGCTAATCCTGCCGCTAAGCAGCAGTGCTTGCACTGTTGTGTTCCGGTGTGGAGAGTAAGACAGCAATTACAGGCACAAGAGGCATTTCAACTTAGCGCTCTGGGTTGGCAACGCATCTGCAAACCCTCCGGGGTTGCGAGTGTCTATGGGCAGTGGTGATGACTTAGCATCAGGTGACCCACTTGCTTGTTTGCCTTCCTCGTTGTATAAAACAAAAAAGGAAAATAGTCCACGTGCCCGACGCTGTCCCGATAGTTGACACCTTCAATCTTAATACGTAGCAATAAAGGTAATAAGCAGGGTGTCAATTCTATCACTTGTTCAAATTGGAAATTGTGTTTAAATTCACTGACCTATTTTTTTTGTTTGCCTATTTTATATTTCAAGTAATGGATTAAATTAGTTTTCTCGTCCACAAAGAAGTACAGTCATACAAAATAGCCTCGTCTGCGCTGAGTATTTATTTTCATGTAATTAATTTAAACATAAATACTCAGCGCAGATGAGGCTATTTTGCATGAACTACTTTGTGGAGGAGCAAACTAGTTTAATCCATTACTTGTAACATGGACCTCCGCAGCTCCGAAAAGTTAGGAGTGAATCAAATACCATACCACCATACCATACCATATTACCACCACCACCATACCATACCATACCTACCATATTTATTTTATATTTTACATAAAAATAGCCACACTTAATTGGATCTATGTCCAAATCGGCAAACGGGACGGTCCTTGACCAAAACTCTATGTAATCAATAGAATCCCATTAAAAATAAATACACAGTCCCGTCATCGGATCCAATCTTGCCAATATTGTCGCTCTCCAGCCGAGAATAGAACCTGTAAGTTATCATTCAATTACAAATTCAAGTTCCGATTCGTTCCAATTAACTTTTACATTGATCTGGGAGCAGGAGACTCCGAAGTGTATTTTATTCAGCTGGCAATTTAATGAAAACATCGAGTGGTTTCGGTTCGGTTTTTAGGGTTCCGTACCTCGAAAGGAAAAAACGGAACCCTTATAGGATCACTTTGTTGTCCATCTGTCTGTCTATCAAGACTCTGTTTCTCTAGAACGCGTGAGGGTAGCATGTTGAAATTTATATTAAATACTCAAGCATGCAGTCTCTTGAAGCTGTGAAAAAATCAATCTTGTAAGTCAACGCAATCAAAAGATACAGTCATTAAAGAGACTATTTCGATACGAATTGTCGAAATTCGGCCTTTTTACTTTGTATTTCAGTGTTGTTTAAATGAACCGCTTATCTCGAATTTTGGAGACAGTTTTATTAAAAGATTCTCCATCATGAATACCGTTTTAAGGGCTTAAAACTGTGTTTCATTAGAAACTGATGTTTTTCTTTGACAAGCTTATTGCATTTCTTAATTTTCTCTTTGGTATAAATCAAGAAATATTATATACTAAGTATTATCCCTTAAAATCATAGCAAGTAAAACCCGACTGGATATGCAAAATTCTAAACCGAAGGCGCAAAGTGTTTCATTTATTGCACTTCACTCCGGCCTGTCCAATTATGAAGTAGCAGTTCTCGACATCAAAAGATATTCAAGTCTCATTCACATAGATTAAAAGTTAATCCAATTCCGAGCTGAGCTTAAAAAAGCTCGTTTCTACCCGCTCGAGAGTTTTTTTAAACTTCACCATTGAAAGTTCTGAAAATTAAATTCAGAGATGACATAAAACAAAGAAATTTCTCAGACGTAATGAAAGTTTTGAACAAATCATAAAATCGTGGAACTGAAAACCCAATTTAAGTTTGCAGGCTATGCATGATAAATTTAAGCCCTAAAAAAAGTATGTAAACGTGAATCTGTAAATGAGCCTAAATGATGGTTCCTTTTAAATGATTCGCTTTTAATTACATTAGATATAACGGATACGAGATATTGACCGCGATTAGGTACCCTAGACTTGTGATGATCACTTACCATCAGGTGACCCACTTGCTTGTATAAAAAAAAAAAACCTAACGGAAGGAGCAAATGACAACATGAGTACTTAATAGTCATTTGGTTTGCTTAATTTTCATTCATATTGCTAAACTCCTTATGGTTCGCCATTACATAAATTACTGGCTCCTATTTCGCCATCTTTACAATTGTCAGATTTATATGACAATTCTAACTACATTTCTTTGACAACATGAAGCGCGCTACAACAAAAGCACTTCAAGTCAGCAGTTGACACCGAATTGTCATCGAAATCTAACAATTCTAAAGGGGCCTGATAGTATGCAAAATACTTCGGATCCAATATTATACTTAGTAAATCTCAACATGCAACAACTCTCCTGATACAAAACACAGACAAATAACCAATCAGGTTATTATTTCCCAGAACTACGAAAAACAACAATCAATCTATCAATACCCGAGTTCCTGAATCCCAACTGGAAGTCAAAAATTCACAAGTCTTCTAAAAGATTACCCAGTGCCGTTGTTTGCCGCAAGTAATATGTCAACGTCACCATAATTCACTCTGTCACCACGAATCACAGCAATCTGACGGATAAACATTTTACTAAGGGCACTATTTTAATGTTATATCCACACATCGGTAACTCGTGGCATTCAGGTAACACTTGACAGTTTCTAACAGACTAGTGATGTGACGATGTTCTTCCTGAAGCCTATTTCACCAACTTTACATGTCAGTTTACAAAGACAATTCGAACTACATTTCTTTGCCAATATGAAGCGCAGTAAAACAAAAGCTGTCCAAGTTAGCAATTGGCACCGAATTGTCATTGAAAACTGACATTTGTAAAGTTGGTAAAATAGGGGCCGAAACGAGTCGAGAAAAGGAAACTGATTAGAAAAAAAATATTTTCAATTATCTATTTAATATAATATATTATGACATTGGTGATAAACAATTAATGTTTTGTTCAAAATTTTTACAAGTTAGCCTACGTCTTCTACTTGAGAAAATCCACTGTGTAAGAAAATTATGTATCAACTTCCACTGACGTAATTAATGGGTCTTGGTTTTTGTCTACCGATCAGTCAATCATATTTTTGTTAATTTTTAATGACATAGAATGGCATTCGCTTACAAACCAAACGAATTGGTTGACGTCTGTTTATTATTTTGTATTTTGAACAATTACGGAACAAGGACTTAAGTTGACAATGTTTTTATAACGCCCTCATCAATAACAATCACTGTCATTCGGAAATAATAGAGTACCCTAAATATTTTATCATCTCGTAAGTATAACCAACATAGTCACAACAATCTTAGTAGGTATACCAAGAATATTTTACCTGATTATTGTGTAAACTGTACTTTAATCAGTGAATTATTTTACAATAAACAATTTATATAGGATGGGGGATTAATCGTGCCGGTGAGTATTATTATTTAACAAGTATTAGCCATCTATGCATCAACGATAAGTACACATGCTTAGTTCTAATCACTTAAAATTCTCATCCCACAAATTCAATTACTGCTCGTAAGATCCAGAGGGATCTTAAAACAAAGGAAAGGCTTACACATGAAACAAGAGGATGAACACATACGAGCTCGTGTCTTTTAATTAGTAAGAACCTAATTATTTCACTGTGCAGCTCCTGTGCACTGTGAAGAAAAGTGTGATTATAAATTTTGTGTGATAATGATGCATTTGAAGGAATTAAGGGGATTGAGAGATTTTTTTAACCCCTGATGAAAAAGAGGGCTGTTCAAAGTTTGACCTGTGTATCTATCTGTGGCATCATATTTCTTGAGATGGTTCTTTGCTAAGATTCATTAAAATCGGTTTAACAGTTTTTGAACTATTGAACTTTGAAATGACAATGTCGGGGGTTTTTCAACATTTCTAAGTTGGTTAGGTTATTAAAGAAAAGATTACACACGTTTTTTTTTATTGAAAGGGGGACGGTTATCTGATGGTGAGCAGCGATCACCGCCACCTATGAAAACCAGCTACCCCAAAAGAGGCACTAGTCCGTTGCCGGCCTTTAAGGAGGAAAAGGGATAGAGGAGAGGGAGGGCCATCGGGCCTCTGTCACTCTCACAGAGGGTCGAGCACGACTTTACGAATGCTGCGTAACGTAAAATCGAATAGTAAACGTTGTCGAGTTTGTATGATGTTTGGAACAGCGCCCGCCCGTGAGCGTATTTGGAACTAAAATTTAGTATGAGGTTTCTCGATCTCGATACGATAACCGTAACGATACGCAGCATTCGTAAAGTCGTGCTCGACCCTCTGACCGAACGAAACGCAACAGGGGTGCTGTTGCTTCGCGCCGATTTTCTGCTGACACGTAGGTATTTTTTTTAACACAACATGAAAACAAAAGAAAAGTTTAATACCTAGTAAATGATTCGGCTTCAGCAAATGCTAACAGTGCCAGCTCGCATGAGCGACACTGCAGCGCTGTTTTTCATCCGGAACCTTGCTTGCGCCATGCTGCGATGTGGTAAGGAGATTGGCAAGCCGAGCGTTGGCTGGCCAAAATCCCTGATACCACGCGGCCAGGGCGCATGAGAGAGCAAGAAAAAATATAATCGCTTAGCGTCGCGACAAACAGTATATGTGTCAGTGTGTGTTTCTTTTTGCGACAAACAATCTCGCATCGCATCCGCATTCGCTTCCGATTCGCTTCGCAAAGCATAGCCGCGGCATTAAACCCGACGTGCACCGCACCGCACTGCCCACCAAGTGAACCCGTGACTGATCAGCGAGGTCATCGGCTCTGTTTGGGTAAGTCCGCCTTCATGCCATACCAGCTGGCCGCACCAAACCCATTCTGCTTGCACCAACATCTAGGCCCTTACACCACGCACACTCACAAAACTAACAGTACATTAACATACAGTCAGATGACAATGCAACATGCATCTTAAGCATTTCATAGCACTACGTTTCTTACGCTACGTTATACATGACATAAGATTGATTTTTGCCTGACCCTGTGGAAAAAATTTTTTTCACTATGCTTATATTGATTAACGTATCTGGGGGAACTAGGCCTTTCAGACGTACCTTTGTGAGTGTCCAAGGGTTCCGTAATAAAAAAAACTAACGGCTCTGTGAGCTATAGAATGTGTTTTTCAAATTTCTAAAGTCTGAATTCCTTTTTAATTATCTTGTCTGCTCACAAAATTTCAAGAGAATGCAACCTATAGAAGAAAATAGCCAGACTGACATACGAAAGCCTTTTTGTCCATGTCGAAACATCCTCACAATTTTGAGATCTCTCTGTCATATACGAGTTAGCTTCAAAATCTCAATACGAAAGCACGATCATTAGTATCTAGAAAATCAGCTTATTAAAGCAACACCTCGAAAAATAATTAGGAGCCTTATGAAAGGGCCCAGATATCATGCAGTCTTGAGTCTAGGTTTCCAACTACCCACTTAAAGGTGTAAAAGCGAATCGTGACGTTTGAAGTTTCAGAGGGGACTTTGAGCCAGACGCACGGAGTGACACTTGAAACTTCAAAGAGTACGATTACGGTGTACGTAGGGAGTAGCTTGCGTCACGGTCTTAAGGAATTAGATCTTTTTTTTGGATTTTTAATAAAATAAAAATTCTAAAAGCGGCGGTCACTTTCAAATTGAACGTAACGTAACAAGGTACAGTTGAGGAAATTAATTCCTGACCCACCATAGAACATTTTCACAGTAAACGTCAGGAATTAATTTCCTTGACCGTACGTACCTACTTGAGTCAAAGTTGGTGATCAGCAAGTAATCAGTAATCATTTTGCGGGGGGTAGGACCTTGTGCAAGGTCCGTCCGGAGCGCTACCACCATCTTACTCGCTAATCCTGCTGCTAAGCAGCAGTGCTTGCACTGTTGTGTTCCGGTGTGGAGAGTAAGAAAGCCGGTGTAATTACGGGCACAAGAGACATTTCATCTTAGCTCTCTAGGTTGGCAACGCATCTGCAAACCCTCCGGGGTTGTGGGTGTCTATGGGCAGTGGTGATCACCTACCATCAGGTGGGACACTTGCTCGTTTGCCTTCCTCGTTGTATTAAAAAAAAAGTCATTTATTTCTTTAAACATGGTATGAAGAAGATGGTTCACATACAATTTATATACATGTTTTATCACAAAGACATGCAAATGTTTTGAAGTTGTATATAAATTACATGCATAAAGTTAAATATCTACCCAAGCATTACACTAAATTAACAATAAGGTATAATTTAAATACTCATGAATGGAATAGTGCAAAGAAATTACTACTTTCGAAAATATATAATACGAACTTATATTTTGATGGGATATTAATAGATACGTGAAACTTAATCCACAAGACGTAATATTATAGAAGTTTCTGCAATAAAGGCATAATGAGGGTCCTTAAAACACGAGTGTGTTTTTATGAAACAAAGCGAAGCCGAGTTTCATAATAGGATCACACGAGTGTTTTAAGGCCTAATTATGTAGAGTTGCATAAAGTACTTTACACACATATTATAAGTACTCTAGGATGGTTTCAGTAGCCAAAGGCATATTGAACCTGTCACGAATTTTGCTGTTCTTTTTAAATCATAGACAAACATGTCGAGCTGACGTTTCATAATTATGTTTTCTTTTAAATTGAGGTTTTTTGAGACGAAAATTGGCTGTACGATGGTCATTTTTCTACGGTATCTGAAAGCATTATAGAGGACTTATGATATGTGTGTAGATAAAGTACCTAATTAACTTTTACTTGCGAGTAGCTAAAATAATAGCCGTTTGGTAATAGGTGCATACAGGCATTATTTACCTTCATTGTTGCATTTACTCCGGCTTACCTAACCTTAATTTGCATGCCTGTAATAGCCCTGTCAGCCTCGCACGAGCGATGTTGCTAGAAAGTGCTCTTGCTATAACTTTGCTTAGGAGACGTTACTGCACTGATTTATAAATTCAGTAACTCCAGCGAATTGTGTAGTAGGTATAATATGGCTTTATAAAAATCAATAAATAAATTACAAAACAAAGGCCCCCACCTCTTTGTCCTTCTAAATGAGATGAACTAAAATTAACACGAATCGATTGACGTAAGAATCATTAAAATAGTCCCACGCGTTCCGTCTCTAGAGTGCCACAAAGGAACAAACATACATACATACATAGGCTGATAAACACATTACCCTCCTTTGCGTTTCGTAGTCGGGTAAAAATGTTATCAAATTTTCAAACAATTACTGAAACAAGAACCCAAACCGATATGGAACGGATTTTGATACGGCTTTCACTATTATAATATAGATAATCCTTTCCAAAAATGTTACGTGCTATGAAAATAATTAAAATTGCAAGCACTGGAAAAACGGCTTCGACGTGTCGTTAGTGAATTTATAAAAATAGAAGTACGTCAAAGCTGTTTAAAAATTATACTTACAGTACACAATACTTACAGTAAAGTACTTACAGTACCTACTGGAATACTTCGAAATATAATTTTACATTGGTGTTTTTCCTTTTAGTAAATAAAATTTTACTTATAGAGTGCTATTGTAAGCCTCTATTTCACCAATATAACAAAAATGACTGTTTACAATGACAATAAAATTCGTTGTAAAATTGTTGACTTGAAAAGCTTCTGTTTTAAATCGCTTCACATTAATAATGAAATGTAAATCGAATTGTCATTATAAGACCACATTTTATTGTAGCATTGGTGTCCAAAAAATGTTCTTTAGTTTTTAACTATTTCAGCTTTTCAATGGCTTAATAATTTCTAAATTGTGTACGGACGTTTATTTAACACACGTTTCAGTAATGATGATAACCTGTAGGTACGTGTTCTGCAATTGGTTGTCGTTTAATTTGAAATCCAGAACAAGTACCTACAGTATGTTAAGTACGTATGCTAGTACGGTTCCACGCTAAAACGTATTTTAAAACGAGAAAGATAAAACAATATGGACAGCGCAAGTAAATTGCAGCTTCAAAATAGAATTCAAACGCTTTTTCACAAACGCTCTTTTAACTGTCCACAAATTCACAGACCAGTTGTCTAATAAATCGCTAATCTCAAAAATAATTATGCTTTAATCATTTTCCTAATCCCCACCAGTCCTTGTGCCCTTCTTAATTGACATTGCGTCATAAAGGGAACGATACCAACACCTTGGATACCCCAATCGAAACACCCTTTCCTAGTGCGAAATTCCGTGGCAATCTCCAATTATCATTTCAAACATTGGGGGGATTAATTAAATTCCACTCTTGTTGAATCGGAATCGAAGGGGGACTTGTAATAAACTGTGCGTTAAATCGTTTCGCGAATTGGTTCGTATGCAACGCTATTCTCTTTGGGTTTATTGCGTTGCACCCTTGTTGGGGATGGTTATGAAGTGGGGTAAAATTGACCGTGAATGTCTTATCGCTGATGCGTGGGTATGCTGGGAATTACTTTTCGCAGGAACTTCCTCAAGATGTTCCCTCATGATAGATTACAAATTAAATTTTGCTCATTAAGTCTGCAAACTCAGAGGTGCTGCGATCCAGGACTCGAACCCACGACCCTCTGTTTGAGTGCCCATAAGTTAAACCACAAGGGTAGGTACCACGAATTTGTTATAACTAGATAGACTGATGCTCCAATCCATTCAAATGCATTCCAATTTCTTCCAAAACTTCAAAAGTTGTCAGCAGAGGCATGTGTCTTCCGCAGCCACTACTTTTAGCTTCAACTTATAACAGAATAGATACTTCTGTAAATGGGATGGTATTGCACTTAGCACACAGCACAGGTCCGTCCGGATCGCTACCACCATCTTACTCGCTAATCCTGCCGCTAAGCAGCAGTGCTAGCACTGTTGGGTTCCGGTGTGGAGAGTAAGACAGCCGGTGTAATTACGGGCACAAGAGGCATTTCATCTTAGCTCTCTAGGTTGGCAACGCATCTGCGAACCCTCCGGGGTTGCGGGTGTCTATGGGCGGTGGTGATCACTTACCATCAGATGACCCACTTGCTTGTTTGCCTTCCTCGTCGTATAAAAAAAAAGCACGTGCACGTCCTTTCAGCTACATACCCACACAAAGTAGTTAATTGAACTTAACTTTATTGATTCTTTAAACCACGCGCCTTGAAACTGTACACGGCATTTTTCACGCAAAAGCCGCGAGTTAGTCATGCGTATTAAAATAAAATAGAAAACAACCCGTTTCCCAGTAAGCCTTACACGTCCAAAATAAACAGGAAATCGTATCGCAAAGCATCTATAAATTACCATGGAAAACAGTAAATAAACAGCGTCCAGGCCAGCAAAACAGAAAGCGTTCATAAATATTTAATGCCGTTTCGTAAACTTAATGTTATTCATGCAACTAAAGAAAGGTTTCATTAAAATAGGAAAGGATCGCCCAGAGGGCTTTCGGATCAATAAAAAACTAATTGGGGAGGTTCAGCTATTACAAAGGCTTGTAAACAGGCAAAATACATTTTCATAGGCTGAACGGACCTAAGCTTTGAGGTTTATACAGCCGGCGATGAATTGAAGGGTAGATAGGGTCATTTAATATTCAATGGTACTCTAACTTTTTGATCAAGGGTCGTTTATGCTTTTCAGTAGCCTTGGGTTAGTTAAATGTGTGTTTTACTAACAATAAGTAGAAATACTTTTCTGTTAAGAAATTCGTATTGATACAAGCTTTTTTTGCCGACTTTACTTTTTGTTGTCTTGTATTTGTCATCCATACCAAATTTCGAGTCCATTGCATTGACGGTTGAAGAGTTCCCTAATGTGGAGACGATCCTGGGCGCACCACCAAGATTTCATTACCAGATTATTGTATTGGCATCGGATTCACATAAGTATGTGTTGAGTACTTGGCGTTTAAATTTGCGAATTAATGTTTTTGGGTATTTTCTTGGGATGGTTAAATGAAAGCTCAGGTACGTGTGTATGCTCCAATAATTATTAGCGAACAGTAAACGTACAGAAGTCAAGGTAAGGGGTAGTGGGTACAAAATTAGTGACGCATTTTCGGTGACGTAGTGGTATCACCTCATAAAGCGGCGTTTCTATTGGCCACACACGGTGCGACCCATATGTAGTTCTGTAGATCCTCGCTAGGTGGCGCTGTAGGCCTGAACAGTATGCCAAATTTCATCTCAATCGGTAGAGGATAACTGCTTTATAATTCAGTTGCAAGATTTGAACGGACTTGAATATGAACACTGCAAGTAAAAAAAAAAGTTCAATACAATACAAGAACTCTTTACTAAACACCACATACTCGTACCTACCTACCTATCAAACAAGACAAAGGTAAGGGTCTTGAGTTTTATTTATTTTTTATTGTAATTACTAGTATTTAGGTTTTGACATGAATATGAGAAATGTATGATGATTTTATTTAATGAATAAATGACAGTTTATTATTAAGGTAAAACAGAAATTGTATACTCTCGATTTTCTTTATAAATACGCTATAGGCTTGCGTTTGACCGCAATCAAGCTTGATGGTAAGCTTAGAGCAGAAAAGGAATGAAGATATTAACGCGCGATATCCCCTCTGCCAAAACTCTAACATTAGGTCTGTCCAAAATGATCAGGGTCTGTTGATTGTGTGCGTATTTTTTTGGCATTGATGTGACAGTTTTGTTTTAGTGTAAGTTTGTAGTAACGTAACAAATTTTGACACGAGCGTAGACGTGTGCTGTACGTGTGTGTTCCTCGTTCCCCTCAAAAATTGGCGGAAAAATTGTAGTGCATAGATAAGCCAAAGGCGCCTCCCGTCTGTCTGCTTTATGACGATAAGCGAAGATGTGGTCTACGATGGAGCACGCTTGCCTAGCAAATGCTCATTTAGACTTGAAAACGACCAGGTTATAGTGTTCAAGGAACACAGACGCAGGCAGTAAATTCCACTCCTCAGCCGTACGGATGATGAAGGAAGAGCGAAAACTCTATGTGCGGATTTGGTTATTTTTTTCTTTACAGTTTTCTTTTTAAGGTTTTCTCGTTAGAAAACCATATAAATATCACTAACACCAGGAATCGAACCCAGATCCTTGACGTTCCGTGTAATGTGCCATACCATTACTTACACCAAAGTGCTATTACAGTAGGTTTATTAATATAAAATACATGGCAGCAATAAGCGGCAGCAGACATTATAAAAAAACAAAAATCATATCCAACAAATTTCGTTCTTTATTTATTTCCAAGCATGGAGTTGTGCTGACAAACAAAAATGATTAATAATATTACTCTATTAAATCTGTCAAACACCGAATTTGTCCGATGACGCATCTAATCTTTCCTTTCAATCGATGGATTAAAACATCGTTACTATAGAAAATTTGTTTGTTTGTGTCCGGACACAATCTTACGTCGATTTTCCGGAGCTTTTAATGCCTCATTTAACTGTATTCCAGTTTTTAGGATTCCGCACTTCCAAAGGAAAAATGAACCCTTTTAGGATCACTTTGTTGTTCGTCTGTCTGTCAAGACCCTTTTTCTCTGAAACGCGTGAAAGTAGCATGCTGAAATATATCATATATAATATATCAAATACTCAAGCCTGTAGTAAGTAAGTAAGTAAACACTTTATTTTACAAAAAACAGGATAAAACACAAGTTACAACAATAACATTTGAGTACAAAGGCGGGCGTTGTAGTCTTTTGAAGCTGTAAAAATAATACTTCTAAGTCAACGCAATCAAAAGATATAATCATTAAAAAGGTTGTTTCCATACAAATTGCCGTACTAGGTACTGTGAAAACCAAAAGGGTACTTCCAGTTATCCTGAAAACTTATAGCACAACCACTCAGAATTTTTTTTAAATCTTCTTTTCTATGTGTTTCTGTATTTGTCACAGACCAATATAAAATAACCCCACACTGCGTATACGTTGCTTAGGAGCACGGCTCTGTTAACACTGGACAACTTAAAATACTGGGGAAAAGCGGGGAATCTTTGACCGATCTTGTGTTTTCCGCATCCAGCGCGATCCCGCGATCTTACCAGGTCGTCGCTCCATCTTGTTGGAGGCCTACCTACATAGCTGATGTTTATATATTTTTCGAATTCAACCTTCACTCAAGCGGCTTCAACTTAACTACGCTAATCTATCAGAAGCACGAACTCGGACCAATCAGAAGACGTGGTAACTGTTAAGTAATCTGTGTCAGAATAGAAAAAAGGCAAACGACCGTGGATACAAAATTGAATTTGATTCTCGCTATCTCCTAAAGCCAGTCGTTTTTCGAACAGGTGTGTTGAAAAAACTATTTCCCTTCCTTGACACAAATCAAACCCAAGTAGCCATTCAGTTGATCGACCCAAGTAAATAAAGCTTTATTTGAATAAAGTGAAGTGCGGCAGGTTAATTATTCAATTATACACGCCGCCTGCTCCTGGCCAAATTTGGGATTTGCATAAAGGTCAATCAGACGATCGAGGGCCGAGATTACAGGGCTGCCGTCTATTTGGCTAGGTAGGTCTTTGTTCGGCGAACAATCAAGATGCTTATATGTCTGGGGCTCTGGGGGTGACAGGTTTATCCAGTTTTTTTTTTATTCGCTATAGGCTTGCGTTTGACAACAATCGCGCCTGATGGTAAGCGAAGATGTGGTCTACGATGGAGCACGCTTGCCTAGCAAATGCCCATTCACCCTATACTTAATAACGGCCTGGTTATAGTGCTCAGGGAACGCAGACGCAGGCAGGGAGTTCCATTCCTTAGCCGTACGGATGATGAAGGAAGACCGAAAACGCTTTGTGCGTATTTTGGGAATGCTGACAACATAAAGGGAGACCTCATCTACTTCTGGTCGACCTGTGAAATAAAAGATTTTTGCGAAAAATGTTTGTTTACTTCCGAGCACGAATTTATAACCCTCGACATACCCCCGACGCATAAAGAGGAGTGTTATAAGTTTGACCTGTGTATAAGTGTAACTGTGTAACTATCTGTGGCATCGTAGCTTCTTACCTCCGTTGTTTAGAAGCCACAGTACCGGCTATGCCTAGTTTGGGACCTATTGGGTGTCCATCATCCCATGATATGTATTTATTTATTTATTTACTGAATGAACCGATTTAAACGCAGCTTTTTTAAATCAAAAGCTAGTTTAATTGTGATGAACTAAAAACAATTACTTTACATGACAAATAGTTATATCTGTGCGGCAAATGTATATTTCCATGCAACACCTCCGTCTCCACTGCTACACGAATCAACACATGCCACACAGACCCAACTCTCACCACCACCACTAAACTAAACGCTGACGCGTTTCAGCACTCTCCACTAGGCCATTTACAAAGCACAACAACAACCGCTCAACATGCCACCACTTCCACTACAAAAAAGTTCATAAATATGGCCCTCCGCAAAGTAACGCCTGATTCAATAAATTATTTAATAGTGATGGTTTTGAGCTAAGTTTCATCAAAATAGATTTTACTGGTCAGTAACTGACTATGAAGGTAGTGGTAGCGGGCTCAAATTCTGGTAGGCTCTATAATTGTGTGATGAATAAAAACCAGAATGTATACTTAATTAGGCATGTGTGAAACAAAGCCAGTTAGCATTAAAAGGATTCGAAGGAGGAAGAAAGGACATAAGTACTGGAATTTGGTTATCGCTATCCCACGGGAACTATACAATTTTTCGGGCTAAATGATAGCCTCTGTTTGAATCTAAGGTAAAAGCTATTCTTCATCACAAATTTGAACCAAATCCGTGTAGCCGTTTCAACGTAAAGACGTATTAAACATTCACAATGTTTCGCATTTATTAGTAGGAAATTTAATTTATTTTGCTACAGATAAAGAATAAATTGATTTCGTTACAGAATAAGACAACAACAACAACAGTATAAGACAATAACAAGATGGAGCGACGACCTGGTGAGGATCGCGGGTCCGCGGTGGATGCGGAAAGCACAAGACCGGTCTGAGTGGAGAGCCATGGGGGAGGCCTATGTCCAGCAGTGGACGTCTTTCAGCTGACATGATAATGATGATGATGATGACAGAATAAGGATTCATTATACTTTTTCTAATTAACTTCGCACTCGTGAACAAACGATCAAAATAAATGTTTTCACGGAATAAAGTACAAACCTCCATTTTAAATCAGGTTACTTGTAAAAACCATCGCATGAAATAAATCGACTTTACACTTTTATTGCATTTTTCTTATCGGACACCACGCTCACATGAACCCTGTAACATACCGCTGTGTTAATTAATTTGATAAAATTGAAAATTCCCCGACCCGTCGCTCTTTTGTTTCATACATGTTTCACAAATTCATCGCGACACATTTTTCTTATATTAAAACTCCCCCGCTTGAATTTTTCGAGTTCCTGTTTCTAAAGTTAGAATGTCTCTATTTTACTAACGTGAAAATGAAAATGTTTTGAAAACCATATCGTTATCCATCTGGTACTTCTACCACTTTACTCGGTAATCCTGCTGCTACGCTGCAGCGCTTGCACTGTTGTGGTCCGGTGCGGAGAGTAAGACAGTCGAAGGAATCATGGGCACAAGACGCATTTCATCTTAAACCTTTAAGTTGGCAACGCATCTGCAATACCTTCGGGGTTGCCGGTATCTATGGGGGGTATTGGACAGTGCAGTGGTGATAATTTACACTTACAATCGTACCATTCGTTCCATACTGTAAGTCTGCCGTTAAAATTTCTTTTGTTATTAAATGTAGTATTTATAATACAAATTAAATATTAGATCAGATTCATTCAGAAAAATGCTCAAAATTACTCTCGAAACAATATTATCTTGAATCGGATTTACTAAAGTAATTGGAAATGTTTTATACTCCACTATTGACGTACACAAGGCCCCTTGAGACGCAATCTATTTCTATTCCGACCATCGACATGTCCAGAAGACTCGCCATTACTAACGACGTACTGACAATCATAAAAATCTATTAACATCCCGGAGAGCGAATCAATAAAAAAGGTCACGACTCGAGGCATTATCTCAAAGACCGTTATCGATTCCAATAAATGCCTCTCTTTTATTTCAGTCGAGAAAAAAAGAAATTACAGCTGAAATTCTCATTAAAATTCCATTACGGGGCTTCGAATATGGCTATATTTGACGGTGGGGAATTCTTGTATATTTTTTTTCATTAACGACTTACATAACAAGGGGTTTTTGATAACCAGACAGAAGGTAATGATGATTAGGGTTCTGATCGCCGGGTTTTGTGTTATTTGTATTGTTGGAGACCCGTGACACGTTTCAAATTGAAATGTGGCAATACCTATACAGCAGTTGTGGCTAAATAATTGTAGAATGACTCATCTGTATTCGATTTCATTTATGAATAAAATTATTAGCGACACATGACATTGTCCTGAAAACCTTTTTTTTTTCTTTTTTTTTTTTTTGGATTTAACTATTACAAGAGTAAATAATGGGCACCAGTTTCAAATTTACCGTAAGCCTACGTACACAGATACTGTCATACCTGCAAATTCTACTCACCCATGGCAGCATAAACTGGCTGCTTTCCATTGTTATGTACATAGACTACTAACTGTACCTCTTTCGAAAGAGCATTATGATTCTGAGTTACATACTATATATCAGATAGCAACAACAAATGGTTATAGAACAGCAATGGTTAATAGTCTGGTTCAAAAGAAGCAGGGACGGATAGTGAATAGCATGCTTTACTCTGCGTTGCCATCTCAGCCTACTAACAAATTTAGATCTAGTATTACTTATGTTGGCCGGTTGTCTGACAAGATTTATAATATTTAAAAATCAAATAACATCAATGTTGCCTTTAAGACTACTAATTCTCTACGTTCTAGACTTTGTAATAACAAAGAAAAGGTGGATAAAGGGAACAGGTCGGGCGTATATAAACTCACTTGTGGCGACTGTAGTCAAGGATACATTGGACAAACCGGTCGAAGCTTTGATACTAGATTTAAAGAGCATGTCTCGTCATATAGGCATGATCATCCAGAGAAATCAAACTTTGCCAAGCATTTATTAGAAACGAATCATTCGTTGTTAGACTCAGATACGTACGAAATTTTACATTATTGTGATAAGGGTTTGCGGCTATCGGTTTTAGAACAATTGGAAATAATTAGGTACAACAACATGGGGTCTATTATTAATGAACAAGTTAATTTGGTTTCTTCGCCTTTGTTACGACTTGGTTCTAATTTTAATAATGTGTCATAGTAATAATGAGAACATGACTTCTCTTTTTACCGTACTCGGTTAAAAATAACGGGGTACCTGGCGTAAATTAAAAATAAAAATAAAAAGGGTAGTTTGGAATTCATTTCTTAAAAAAGGGTAGTTTAGGACTTACATAAAAGGGTAGTTTGGAATTAATAAAATATTAGTGGGTACGTTGGTATTGTCATTAACTAAGTTGAGTACATGGTTTACATATGTCAGTAGTGGAAGTGGTGGCATGTTGAGCGGTTGTTGTTGTGCTTCGTAAATGGCCTCGTGGAGAGTGCCGATACGCGTCAGCGTTTAGTATAGTGGTGGTGGTGATAGTTGGGTCTGTGTGGCATGTTTTGATTCGTGTAGCAGTGGAGGCGGAGGTGTTGCATGGAAACATACATTTGCCGCACAGATATAACTATTTGTCATTAGTGGTCGCGGGTGAGCAAAGTAATTGTTTTTTAGTTCATAAACCTTTTTTAGACATTTGTGGATAAGTTGATTAAGCAAATTGAGAGCATTGAGAGCAAACATCATCGAGGTTTAATGTTTTTTGTACATATCTGAAATCTCGTAGTATTTTTAAGTAGTACTTGACAGTGAAGACAAGTTTTTAAATACCTATCTCTTCATGGTAAAATATTACAGGTACCTACTTACGCATTGAAAATGTTATTAAGATAATTATCAATTATGAAGACAATTTTTAATCTTGTCACGTGTAGAGATAAACTACAATAGCATGGCCCGCCCCTCGAAATTACAAAACGCTTCAATGCATTTGTTAAAGTCATCATCATCATGTCAGCCGAAAGACGTCCACTACTGGACATAGGCCTCCCCTAAGGCTCTCCACTCAGACCGGTTTTGTGCTTCCCGCATCCACCGCGATCCCGCGATCTTTACCAGGTCGTCGCTCCATCTCGTTGGAGGCCTGCCGACAGCTCGTCGCCCAGTCTCGCTTTCCACCGGCGAAAGTACCTACTTTAAAAGTACCACCAAGACTTCCAACGCATCTTGCATGCCTGGCTGCTACTGAGGCCCAAGTACGAATATTCGAAATCTGCGTCACGTAAAATCGAATAGTAAACGTTATCGAGTTTGTATGACGTTTGGAACAGCGCTCGCCCATGAGCGTATTTGGAACTAAAATTTAGTATGAGGTTTCTCGATCTCGATACGATAACCGTAACGTTACGTAGGATTTGAAAAGTCATGCTCGACCCTCTGACGATGAATGCTCACAACGCAGCACACTCTTTCGTAAGGAAATAGTAATTTGGAAGGGCGGGCCATGCTATCGTATAGTTTATCTCTAGTACTACGAAGAAGTTTACTGTTTTAATTTAAAGTGTTATCGAGTGGCCTATGGCCCCTCAAGCAGAGGGTCGTGGGTTCAAACCCCGGCTCGCACCTCTGAGTTTTCGGAATTTATGTGCGCAATCACATTTGTAATTTATCATGACCTTTTCGGTGGATGTGTGTGAAGTTCCCAATGCGCACTGGGCTAAGCATAAACTATAGCATAAGTTCTCTCATTCTGAGGAGACCTGTGCCCAGCAGTGGGACTTAAGAAAGGCTGGTGATGGTGGTGTCGAGAAGACAAGGTCACGCGACTATACCACTTCTCTGTCCTAATTTATTAGTTCTGTGGTAACGCCCGATTCAATAAATATTTACCACGATATGTTTTTCAGTTCAAATCAATTCTAGGATCTAGCTAGCTAGCAGTTCTAGGATCTAGCTACCTATATTTATGATCGATTGCGCACACATCACGTCGAATGCCACACGAGTGACCCTTAGGGGTGGCACGCACTTGACCTATTAGTGAAACGTAACGACCCGAGTAAGATTGCCTTTTGTCAACCCTGCGGACATGGACGCCAAAATAAGTGCGTCGTGGTCTCGAGATCACAATAGAACGTCCGTGGCGTAGGGGGGAATGTAATTTATTTTGATGTAATGTGAAGTTCATAGCTTGACCTGTTTTCGTGGTAATAGTCGGGACAGAAGAAAAGAGTTCATCGATTTGTGGGTGGTAGGACCTTGTGCGAGGTCCGTCCGGATCGCTACCACCATCTTACTCGCTAGTCCTGCCGCTGAGCAGCAGTGCTTGCTCTATTGCGTTCCGGTGTGGAGAGTAAGACAGCCGTTGTACTAACCCTGTGCCCAGCAGTGGGACGCCAATAGGTTGATGATAATGATGACATAGATGATGATGGGCGAACTTAAGTGGGAAACTTAAGTGGCAGTGGGCGGATCATATTGCTCGCAGGACTGATGACCGATGGGGTCAGAAGGTTCTCGAATGGCGTCTGCGGACCGAGAGACGAGCTGTCGGTAGGCCTCCAACAAGATGGAGCGACGACCTAGTAAAGACCGCGGGACCGCGGTAGATGCGGAAAGCACGATACCGGTCTGAGTGGAGAGCCTTGGGGAGGCCTATGTCCAGCAGTGGAAGACTTTCGGCTGACATGATGATGGTGATGAATGATGGATGACACGTAAGTTTCAGGATTGAGGTCAATTAAATACTCGTTAAAATAACCTAACCAACTTAGAAAAGTTGAAAAACCCCCGACATTGTCTTTTCAAAGTTCAGTATTTCAAAAACGGGTCTACCGATTTTAATAAAACTTGGCTAAGAACCATCTCGATTACACTAGCTCTCGATTAAAAAAACCGCATCGAAATCGGTAGACCCGCTTGGGCGCTATGATGCCACAGACAGATACACAGATAAACAGACATACAGATACACAGATACACATTTCAAACTTATAATACCCCTCTTTTTTGGCGGAGGTTAAAAAACAAGCGCTCTGATTAACCAGGAAGTATGGAAACATTATAATTATTGCTATAGAAATATTATTTATCTTTATGTATTTATTTACAAAACCTTATTCACAAAACCAAAACAGCACCAATCTAAAACGTTTCAAAATTAAATTGGCCCTAAATTTCCCTGGTGTTGCCAGATAAAAATATTGTCAACAGTAAACTTAGGGAGCGCTAATGCCACAAAAGTACGGGAATAAAGCACGGTGTTGTTGTAAACCTTCGTTATCACGCCGCGGCAGACCGTGCCCTGGCAACACTTTCTATTTTAATATTTCCGTATTCGAGGGAGAAATTAGAGTTGCTATGTTTAGGCGTTAGGGGTTTAGTCAAGTTTACTTTTGTGTTATGCTTTCAGAGGCCCGAGGACTAATCTTGGAATCCTCCGTAACGTAACGTTATCGTATAAAAATCGAGAAACTTCATAGGTACTAAATTTAAATTTTAGTTTCAGATACGCTCATGGGCGAGCGCTATTACTACTCGATTACAATATGCGGGATTCGGATATTCGTACTCGGGCCTCAGAGGGTCGAGCACGA